>VXBT01012736.1:525206-696189 GCA_013400235.1 Oriolus oriolus | reverse complement strand
CGGGTGGGCGCCGCGGGGGCCGCGCGGGGCCCGCGGGTCCCTGCGTGGGCAGGGCCGGCGCGGCGCTCGCTGGCCGTGCGCTCCCTCCCTTCCCGGTGTTGTAATCCCGGGCCCGGTGCCGAGCGGCCCCAGCCGGAGAGAGCGGCAGCGCCCGTCGTCGTGGGAAGGGTACGAGGAATAAGGTGCTTCGCCTTCCTTTTGTGCGAGCCTTGAACAAAGCTGAACGCCGGCTTTCCATATCGGTTTTTTGCCGTTCTGCTATGTCAAACAAAAAAAGTCTGAAGAAATAATAACCCCAAATAATCGCCGGTACCTTAGTAGTGAAAGACTGTGCTGTTGAGGACCGATTATGTACGCTGTTTTCATAACTGATTACAAAATCTATTGAACAGGGTTGAAAAGCATAAATGGCTTTTTACCACCTTTCAATCAACCACCCTCTGATGTTGTTTTGGTGAAATTAAGAGTGAATTCAGCAGCAGGGAATGGTAGTAAGTTGTGGTATTTCCTTTCAGCAGTTGCCTGTTACTTTGTGTCAAGCTGTACGACGAATTTTCCCAGTGTTAATTGATGGCCGTCCAAATTTACGTATTTTTTTCTCTGCTTAGAGGTAATTATCTTTGAGCTCTTTTATCAAGTTAGCATGCTAGGGATTGTTCAGGCCTGTTGCCTGCAGAGATAGAGAAGCTGCTTTTGTAGATGAGGAAGACTCCTGAATTGAAAGGCTTGTTTGATTTGTAGTAGAACCTAGTCCTGGAATAAAAAAGTTAACATAAGAGCAATTTGTAGTCAGATAATTTAACCAGCTAGAAATACTCCATGTTGTGGCATTTGTAGCAGCCTGGATAAAACTCTCGCTGACGATGTATTTGTCTTTTGGTCTTGTACTTTTGTTCTTTTGTGGCTTTTTCTTAGGTTATGCACCACATTCCGTTTGGGGATGTGTGTGTGGGGCTGTGTATTTTATATGTATTTATGCAGACAGGTACAATCTGATAGGCTTTCAGATCTGGTTTGAAATTTTATGAAGGGTCTTCTCATGCACCTGCAAGATTCAGCTGCCAGCCCTTAGTATGTCTTGCTGGCTGATCTCTTTCAGGGACAGACAGTATATGTGGCTGGATCTGAATTATTTTCTTCCCTTAATTGTGAAGTAGTTTAGTTTTGAAAGTGACCTCTGGATGTTATCTGTTTGAGCCTTTGTTCAAGTTAGAGCAGAAAGCTCTTGGTAAACTGCAAGCCTGAAACAGGATGTTACTTGGAATTCACTGATCAAACATGTGCTTACTGAAACACCATGTAGCTAGAGCAAAGACATTCCAAAAGCCGGTGTGTGGGACCCCAGATCCTCATGTTTTGGACGCTGTTCTGCAAGATCCTCACGGTGAAAATTGTGTGGTTTGTTATGCAAATTAAACATACTGAATATGGTGGAGTGTGTAAATGATGCGTGAGCTTTTTCTGGGTACCAGGTCTGACATACGGAGCTGCAGTAACTTCTTTGGTAAATTGCTGAAAAACACAGATGAATGAAAGACACCAATCAGTATGTGGCAGAGAAACTGTTACAAATGTTTGTTTGTTTTTGCTTATTTTAAGCATCAGTTGAAGATCTGTCCTTTCTGTCTGGATACCTGGGAAGGGATCAGGTATTTCTTGGTTCCTCAGTAAAAAGAGGGCGTATTTTCAGTGCCTGGGATTTCTTCACTTATCTTACAGTCATCTGTAAATAAATGACAGAAGGAACTCAGTAATTTAAAAGTATATCACGTCAAAGTCATATGTGGGTACAGATGGACTACTTGGAGCCTTCTTTCCTTTGCTAATATTCCCAAAATGCAGGACTTGGGGGCAGGCACGGAGTGTGCCTGACAAGAAAGTTTTCCTTTCACTGCTGCTGGTTTAGTGGTTCCACTTTTTCTTTTTTTCCGACAAGATCTGCAGAAGCTTCTGCAGTTGTCCCACTACAGTCTTGCTGGTGGTCCCCAGTTGCAGTGATCTGCTCTGTGCCTTCCAGGATGGTTAGTGCTCTAAAGGGAAAACAGGATTTCTTTCTGCCTCATTTTCTTGCAATCCCTTAAAAGTTGCAGTGAAATCTGTCAAGGGTTCACTTATCTCCGGTGGCAAGTAGTTACTCTTTAAAATGTTTAAAACTGACAATGAATGTAAAACTTGACCTGCTATATTGTGCCCTTTAAGAATAATATGGAGACTGCACTGGGTGATCCTTGGAACTGGGTAAAAGGTTGAAACAGTCACCTCATTTTTCTTCTTTGTACGGACAACATAATTTTAGCAATCTCAGTGCTCTTGTTGAGAAGATCTATGGAATAGCTATTTTGTGAGGGATTCAGTCCAGAAACATCTGTGTAGTACATCTGGGGTGTGTAAATCTCAAGAGGTTTAGCTTGATAAAACAAATAGCTGGCCCACCACTGACCAGGAAATCAGGGACAAGCTGCCAACTTGCCAGGATGGTCTTTGTTGTGAATTATCTTCCCAGCACTTTGCTGGATATATTTACAGGGCATATTAGGTGTATTTCACGTCCATTTGCCCCCATAGCAAAACAAAGCAATTATGCTACTAGACTGCAATATATATTCAGTATATATTTTGAAATTCACTGTGGCAGGTTTGACATATTGAGAAGACCAAGAACTTCATTCATCTTGTGGTAGTGCACAACCCAGGCATGGGTTTCTTGTTATGACCCTGTTGTTGCAGCTGTACACAAATGGTGCGAGAAATATGGTCATTCTGTTTCAGGTTTATAATGCAGAGAGGTTTTTTCTTGCCATTATTCTAAATGGTGTCTTGCAGCTGCCATTCCGTTTCATTTGAGTTCTGTGCATTACGGTTAGGTTTAGTATTGTTGAATGACAGTCTGGTTAGCAAAATTCAAAACAAGTGTTAGGGTAGGAAAATAAACTCTGGTTCATGATTGTGATAATATTCATAGGTTGTATAAGCAGGAGGAAAGGAGAAGCCACAGCAAAGCCTTATTGAAGGTCAGGTGTGTCACCAGCTCCGAGCTTCTGCAGTGACACCTGTAGTTACAGTGAAAGTGATTGCCCTGATGGAGCCGTCCCTGCCACCACCGCCCTGGCACCGGTGACTCATCACTGGGGAGGGGCAAGTGCTCTCAGTATCATGAATGTGAGAACTTCAAATGTTTTAAAAGATTTTGATTAGACAAAAATCTGTGTTGTAAGAATTCACAAGATGTGTACCTACAGCATGCAGCTAAATGCTCTCATGCTCATTTTTTCCCCAAGATAGGATTCCCCAAAATACAGAGGAAAATGTAGTGCATTTAAATGTAATTTGACTATGTGATGAGTTGCTGTGCATTAAAAGGGGAAAAAATCAGTATTATTAACTCAGCTCTGCAGTATTGTAGCTTAATTTGCATCATATATTATAACAGCAGCAATGCTTTTTACAAAAATTGGTATCACTCAAGGTTTTGCAGTGTGATTTCAGTCAACTTTATTAGCATAAAATGTGGAAGCAACTAGCAGTTCTTTGTGTCTATATTCCCTCAGTTCACCATCTTAACGAGAAAACTGTCAGTCTTGCCATGCTTTGGTTGATAAAATACAAGCAGATGTAGCAGGGATAAGTTAGAGGAATATCAAAGTCTCAGAAGATACACACCAGGATATAGATCTGGTTTGTGGAAACGATTTCCTTTTCACTGCTGCAGCTGTTGAAATGATTTAAATTTGCTTTTCTTTTCTTGTTTAAAAAAAAAAAATCCCACCTGGAACCATCCATAGGCTTTTAAACTTCCTCTGTGAGAGCCTGATCCCAAACTTGACTGGAAATCAGTGGGCAGAGCTCAAATGACTTTGGAGGCCTGAAGTCATCAGAGATTTCACTTATGCAGAGAATCAATACTGTGCTCATGAGATTTGTGCAAATGAGTACACTGTGTGCTCAGAGTCAGAACGTCAGTGATATGGAAGTGGTGAATAAGCTCAGGTGAAATTTTCTAAATTAATCATTTTTCCTGTCCTGTGTTCAGTTGGAAATTCACAGTGCCGTGGGCAGGCAGAGGCAGAAGAACTGTTCCACATGTTTTTGCAGGGGTATAGAGGGCTTGAAAAGGAGGTATAAACAGAAGGGTTGGGAGGAATTGTTCAGCAGGAATTATGTACTGGATACTGAAAATATGAAAAATTTATCATCCCCTTGTCCCTTTATATTTGGGAAGGAAAGAACTTGGGGAGTAGTATGAGAACAAGAGGGATTTATCGGAAGAAAACAGGGAACCTCAGTGGCTGGAAATGTGAGTGAGGAGACCACAAAGCTGGGTAAAATGTGCTCTTCCTGGCTGCATGTCCTTGTTTAGGGAAGAGAAATCCATCTTTAACAGAATGCCTTGGAGAAGATTTTAGAAACCCTCCTGTTTCCCTGTCAGTGCCATGCGAGGAGCAGGCCTTGCAGTTGTCAGGCACTGGTTTGGACAACTGAGAGTTAATTACAACACAGGACTGGGACAGGGCACAGGAATGAACTGCCAGCTAATGAGGTGCAGCCCTTCTTCTCACTCCATGATTTTGGGCACTGAATCTATTTTCTGTTCAGGTTATTGAAGAGATTTTAGCAGTAATGAAAAATTCAGGAGTGGTACCAAGTGTTAAGCAGAAATGTCCCTCATGACAGAAGATATGGGAAGTTTCGCTTTAAATGCTTTTTTAAAAACTTGGTTTGAATGTCTCCTCTCCTGGAGACAAAGTAAACAATAAATCCCACAGAATAAAAATGTGGGCTTTTTGTTTTAAAGTATAGATGTATTTTTATAATTTTACCTTTTTTTTTTTTTTTTTTTTTGTGAAAATTTCCTATAGAGTATTCTGACATGTATGCCATTTGTTAGGATTGAAGATTGTGCCCTTCTCCACCCAGGCAAATTATTATTCTGAGCCTAAAATTAAATGCAAAATTGGATAGGTTTTATGGCCAATCTGTCACATTTGCTGAGCTGAATCAGTGGTCGTACCAGGGATAATTAATCTTTAAAACTTGTAGTGTGAACTGAAGTTTAAGACAGACAATATTCTATGCCCTAGTCCTTACTTGGCTTAGACAAATGGAAATTTTTCTAAGCAATGTTATCTCGATATGTATTTTTTAATATTTTACGAATTTTGCATTAATAAATTTTACTGAATTGATTTGACAACCACTGATACTGGTTTACACTAATCTTTATATGTTTTATAAAGCTCTTTTAGTACATGGTGAGTTAATTTTTTTTACGCTTACAACTATAATTAATTATAACTCTAGAAAGAATCAAAACCTGGAGTGTTGTTTTACTCTGAAGTTTGTGGCAGAGGGCTCTGGCAAAGTGTAGAAACATTCCCATATAGCTGATATTCTTCAGTTTCCTGCTTTTAAAATTTCATGGAAGGAATGCAGTTAAAGACTCGCCAATTTGGGTTAGACCAGGAACTGCAAAATCAAACCTGACCCAGACGGGACAGTTTTTATTCAAACCCAAGCCTCTGTTGAACTGTCTGTTTTTGTTCTGCCCCTGGCCCTGTTTCACTCCCCCACCTCTCTTTAAATTCACAAGTTTTTAAATGTAGAGATGTTTCTAATTTAGAAAATTATTTTGGTGTAATGAACTTAAACAGAGAAGAGTGGACTAAGCTGAGGGAGGTCAAAAACCAGATGGAAATAGAAAATCTGAAAACATGGAGTAAAGAAAAAAATCCCCCTTGAAATAATGGAATCTAAATGCTGAAATTATACATCTGCTCAGCAGCTGTGCATTCCTTAGCCAGAGGTTCCGTTGCAGAAATGGCATTACTCAAGTTTTTCTCAAAGCTTCAAATGCTGTTGTATAATATTTACATCTCTCTAATACTGTCATTAATAGTCTTAGGAGCCTGGAGAATAGAGGTGGAGGGAAGAGCTGATGTAAGAATTTCCTTCTTTGTCCTTAAGCATCTGTAGCGTGTGTAGTTGTTTGCTGCAATGAAATTCTGTGATTTTCTTGCTTGGTTGTTCTTCATAAGTATCTTTTAATTTCCGCTGACTTAATTTCAGAGGAGAAGTTGGTTACAGGAAAAATAACCAACTCAAACTATATGAAAGGAGAGTGCACTAGTGAGAAAAGAATGTTGCAAATGCCTCAAGTGTTTTGCTCCCAACAATGGCCAGCAGTATTGCTCCAGAAGAACACATAAGACAGTCTAGCAGACAACTGTGGAATTATACCACTCTGTGGAAGCTTCTTCTACATCCCAATAACGAGGAGCTAGCTGAGACTGTAAGGCACGTTAAATCCATTTCAGTATATATCCATAGCACACGAAGCAATTTTAGTTAGAAAAGGTCTCTCTAAACTACTAAGCAGGTTATAAAAATGTGTAATTTTACATTTTCTTTTGTGTTTTTTTCTTTTTATTTTTTTGACAATGCTGGTGTTCATCAGAGTTACTTGTTAGTACTGAGATTTACATGTGGTAGAGCTGGTCTTTGAGAAAGCGTTGGTTTGAGTGCTTATGTAAAGGGTGATTTAGTTAAGGTAAGACCCTAAGATGTTTTTTTGCTTTGTACAAAGATGACAACCCAGGGGACTCTTGCTTCAAAGAATTTTTACCAAAATTTAAAAGTTTGAGGTTATGTTAGAGAAATGCCAGAGTTTTCAGCGATTTTGAATCTTGACTTCAAACTGTTTCTGCTTTTGGAAGAAGTAATTGTTTACTGGAAGATATTTTTTACTGTGTGTGCTTGGAACAACTGAAGGTAAAATAAATCTCGTTCAGGTTACTTTCATTGAGAAGAGAAGCTGTGGGTGTGCTGTAAATGCAGATCCCAGGGTCTCCTGAGCATTTGAAAGAGCAGGAGTGGGGCATTGGGTTCAGGTAACAGGGAGTGGGCAGAGGAGCAGTGGCATGGTGAGAAAGGCTTGCTGGGTTTAAGCCCCGAAGAGGAGCCCAGAGCTCTCTTCTAACAGGGTTTCTCACCTGGGATAGGAGTGGCAGAACTCTTCATCTCCTTGCTCTGTATATAACTGCAAAGCACCTCTTCCCATATCTACCCATCCATACATTATTACTCCACTGTCACTGCTGATTTTTCTCTTCAGCATCTGTAACTTTGTCATAGTGTGAAATGAGTTTTCAGGCTATTAAAGTGTAGCCAGTATGAAGTTTCTAAAATTTAACCTAAGTTGATTATTTTATTTGGATTTCACTGTTTTCCATGTGTTGTGGAAAAGACAGGGCACAAACAGGAGAAACTGGAGGTCTGTGTGCAGTTGCATCTTGTTTTGATCAGAGATGGGGTGGGACAGCTGACATGGCTGGAGTGCTGCAAGGGCTGGTCATAGGCTGTCCAGGAAGGACAGGCTGAGATGGTGAGGGATGCACGGTGTTGTGGGGATTTTTGTTGTGAGAGTGCCGTGGGGATTCCTGAAGCTCTTCCTTTTGGGTGAATGAGGAGTCAGTTGAGAGCTGTGGGGCAGGCCTAGCAGCAGGTCAGCGTGGGTCATGTTGGTAGGTGCCTGCAGGAGCCTCTCAGTGAATGAGTGGGGAGCGGTGGATATTGTTTATCTTGAATTCCTTAGGGTAGTGGCAGTGTCGCTTGTAACATCCTCATCCACAAAGTGATGGAAGTACAGACTGGACAAATGGACAGTGAGATAGACTGAAAACTGGATGAGCTACCAGGTTCAAAGAGTTGTGATCAGCCGCACAAAGTCCAGCTGGGGACCAGTCACTAGCAGTGTGACCCAGGGGTCGAGCTGGATTTCCAGTACAGTGCAATCAAATGAACATTCATGGATGATGGGACAGAGCACAGCCTCAGAAGTCTGTAGGCAGTACAGAACTGGGAGGAGTGTTTGGTGGGCCAGGTGGTTGTGCAGCCCCTCGCAGGGACCTGGATGGACTGGAGAAGTGAGCAGAGAGGAACCTCATGAAGCTCCACAAAGAGAGGTGCAGAGCCCTGCACCTGCGGAGGTGCCTCCTGGGCTGTCCAAGGGTGAGTGTCGTGGGCAGGCTCGGGGAGGTGATGATGCCCTTCAGCTCAGCACTGGTGAGATATATCTGGAAGGCCCTGGCCAGTTCTGGGCTCCCAGGAAGAACTGGGCAGGTACCCCTGTGGCAGAGAGGTGGTATCAGCCCCACTGTTGTGATGAGGGCTGTTTTATTCTGTGTGTTTGGAAGTAGTGTGGATGGGGGAGTGGATGGTGAGGTGGTGAAATTTGTAGCTGATACAGGTACTGTAAACTAGCTTGAGCAGTATTGAATGCCTGGATGATAAAACACTGGATGAGGTAGAGTAAGTGCAATGTAATTTAATTCAAACAGAGGAAAACCAGTAATAGGCTCTAAATGAGGTATTAACACTTGGAGAGATCTTTGTTCTGAAGCTCCTAGTTCAGATTGAACCTATCTGCTAATGGTGTTGAGGTTTTTTTTCCTCTCTTCTCTTTTTTGTGTTTCCACTGTCACTTTTGTACTTGTGGCCACGTAAAAGGTTGGATTTGTTTGCTAATTTAACTGAAAACTAAGTGCATAAAAAAACCCTGGGTTTTCAGTATTTCCGGCTCACTGTGGTACCTTATGAGGAGTAAGAGGAGACGAGGGCCAGCACTTCCCTTCTTACAATCAGCACAGGCTTAAATGAATTTAAGCCAATTTTGAAGCAGCGTTGTATACAGTGAGTTTTTAAAAAATGTGATTATACAGCTGTACACATTCATTATATATGGACGTGCAGGTTATGTCCTTCTGGTAACAAAATTTCAACAGTCCCATTAAAATGAGAAGGTAATTTTTTTTTGTCCTGGTTTGATTTTTCCTTCTTCCAGCAGTACAAACAGGATGCAGTACTAAATAGACTTGGGCCTCTTCAGTTAGGGAAGGAGAAACAGTAGAGAGAGAGAGAGAGATGGTGATGGTAATCTATCAAACCTTAAATGAAATTAAGAAACTGATGAATAGTGTTTCACCACTCTTTTTTTTTCTCCACAGTGTAAGGATATGGCAGGTTTACAAGGACGGTAAAATGGGGCGTTTCTTTCCTTCCTCACAGCAAATATTTCAGCTGAAAAGGCGCTGCCAGAATACGTGGCTGGGGATGAAAGTGCTGTGCAGATTTGCAGCCCCACGGATTTGTTGACGGATGTGTGCACTGATGGCAATAGCGCAGTCACTTGCGCCTGCTTGTAGGTCAGGAACTCCATGGGTTTCTGGATGAAGCAAGGGAGGACACTGTTCTCCCTTCGTTCCCGACCGGTCTGATAGCAGGCGGTGTCACAGGCAGAACGCTGGGCTAGACATCTGCCACAGAGCAGGCGGCGAATTCGGAGGCCTTTTATCACACCCACACGCAGTCAGACACGTCAGCTCCTCTGCTGTTGCACTTAGTAGTGTCTGTAACGCCTACAGCTTTTTTTTATGTTGCACTGGCACCCATCTGCCTTCGTTGACACATTTGTTAGGTTTGCTTTAACGAGACTGCCATCCAACGTGAAGTAACATGTTTTTTTGTATCTGCCTTATCTTAAACATTTTCTGTTCAGGTACTTTATTTTGCTTAGTGTGGAAAGATTGATACTATAATTTCCTAAGGACTGGAGCATTGTAGCCAGGTAGACTTCCATTGATGTCTGCTGGATGAATAATTAACTGCCAGATGGAGAGGGCAGTTCTGTGCTGCAGATAAGCAGCCTAAGCAGCCGGGTGCACTCGAAGGGCCAGTTCTACTCCTTGCTCATGCCACCCTGGTGCGTCCTTCCCTCTTCCTTTGCAGCAGCACTGGCTGGCACTGCTCTGATGCTGTAGGAATCTAAACTGGCTGAGAGCCCATTACCCTTTCTTGCCTTCTTTTTAAAAATTTTTTTCAGTAGGCTTCACTTCTTGCCAGTCTAGCTGCGGTTGTGGGGGCAGACCGAGTGTCACCATTGGCACAGAGAACAAGAGTGCCCCTTCCAGGCTCAGTTTAGTTGTAGTGTATTGTGCTTGTGGGTAAAGCTGATGTTTGGGAATGTTACCCAGTTTGGAGTGCTTTTTTTTTTTTTTTTTTTTTTTTTTAAATTAGCTTGAGTGTTGGTGATCCCATGTAACTTTTTAGTGTATATTGACTATATCCCTGCTCCACAAAGCAAAAATGGGTTGGTCAGAATCTTTACTTTCCCATCCCCACATTGCTCTTCGCTCTTTTGCAGCTGAGTCCTTTGTTTTGTAGTTCTGTTAAATTTTTCTGTCTCTGATGTAGTCTGCAAAGTTTTGGAGTTTGGCAAATTCCTCATACCTGAAACTTCAAAGACAAGCTTCATGTATCAGCAGGCTTGAAGATTAGATGTCTAGTCAGATTATGGAGTGGATGTCACACTCTTTCTGTTGCAAAGGTCTTGAGCTGTGTTAATGCCCCCGGACGTGAAGGATGTTACCATCAGAAGTGTTCAGTAAATTGTTCTGCCTGATAAGAGGGAGGTCAATATGCACATACTGTCCAGCCAGCAAGACATTGTTTGGCACCAGAGGATGTGGGAGGCAAGGGAGAGAGAACTATAGTTAGAAGTATAGTATAGAAGATATATAGTTAGAAGATATATAGTATAGAAGATATATAGTTAGAAGAACTATAGTATAGAAGAACATGCATGTGAGTGGGGAAATGGATCTATTGCTGAGGGACAGGGAGAGTAAAATCATACAGGATATATAGTGAGCTGGAGCAATTACACTGGGAAAAGATATAGACCAAAATAGAACAAATCTGTACAAAACCAGGCCTTCCTATGTCTGTTGCTCATAATGCAGTTTGTTTGATGTAGGATGACTTTTTTTTTTTTCCCTGAATGAAGAGAAAAATTTGACATGAAAGAATCACTTGAGTTTTAAGTACTAGAAATACCATAGGTGTGTGTTTGGCATCACTGCCAGGGCAGAAGAGATCAATTCAGCCAAGTTTTTTCTTCTGTTCTCCTCATTAACCTAGGCTTTATTAGGACAGAGAGAAAGCACAGTAAAATCTTTATATAGCAGGCTCAGATATAACAACAGGTGTGCTATTCCCAAATGCAAGGATTTTTAGAGTTGGTCAAAAGGAGCATGAAGTGACATAGCATCTAGAAAGTGAAATGTAGGTGCTGTTTTCTGTATTAGACTAAGCTTGCTCATGGCTATGACTGGGGAAACATATTTGAGAATTAAATACAGTCTCTAAAAATGTATTTCTTCAAAGAACTGCTGTAGCTGAAGCAGGTTAGCTTTTTGACAATGAACATAATGGAATTAAATGCCACTGTAACAGTGCAGTTGGTATGAGAGAATAATCTAAAAATACAGTGTTGAAATGTCTGACAAGCTCATAGGAGTACTGATGCAGCCACATGTTTATATATTAGTGTGTCTGCAGTCCACACTCTTCCACCTACGGAACCCATTACACTGTAATAAAAAACAGATTCTGCTTAAACTGCTTGTTGCAAATTCACTTGTTTTTTGAAAATGCTGGATTTGACAAATGCTATTCTTCTGCACTGAGTTTTCTCTTCAGCAGGAAGTAGTATCATCCAGAATTTGTGCTTTTGGAAGGTGTACTAGGAAGTATTTTAGTCTCGTGCAAAGAAATTTGCCAACACTGTTGTTTAATTTTAATTTAGAATGCAAGTTTCTAAAAGTATACGTTAAAAATAACTTTATTTAAACCATTAATTTGGATACCTCTTTCAGAAGATTCTCTTCTCCTGGAAGCAGTGACTGGCACAGCTTCCTTTGGCCAGGCCCACAGCATCCAGTTAAAGCTCAGTGGGACTGCTTGTCCGTGGTATGTCAGAGATCAGTGAATGAAGTGGCACTTGCTAGAGCAGTTAATAATGTTCACAGGCACATTTCTCATAGGAAATCAAGTGTGTTCAAAAGTACATTTTGTTTAGAATGGCACTTGTCAGCCTCTGTGTTACTCATGCACCCAAGAGAAGTACAAAAAGAAGTTAAAGGACATTTTCCATTTCCAAAGTGCTTTCTAACAGTACTTTCTGTAATCTGTTTTGTGTCTCCTTCATCACCATTTCGCCATGTATGTATGTTTCTGTGATGTGTGGTCTGTAGTTTTCAAATAAGTTTGTGACTGTGGAAATACTAAAACTTATAAGCAGGTGTATTTCCTGACACTGCTTTTCATTTGTTAAAATTCATTTGCAATGACAGTGTGAGTTTGGATTTTTGGTTAGTTTTGTTTTGTTGTTTTTTTCTTGGTTCTGTCTCCCTCCCACAGTGACTGCTTGTAATTTTTGCTGGCATGAAACTTGTGCTGAAGTACTTAAAGGTATTTGTGAATGTCCTTGTAAAACATTGCAGTGGTGTTTTCTATCTGCTCTTCTGGAAAACAGAATCCTTGGTAAAATATGTATACATCTTGTTATTTTTAGCACAGTGGGTTTAACCCCTGCTGAAACCTTTAGGATTACTTTGTAGTTTTAGGACTTGGCTTAATTTTCTTTATATGTAGTTGTTGTGTGAAATATCTCAATAATAGGTCTTGAGACCAAAACACAACCTGTGGGAGTGACAGGGAAAGTTTATGTTAAAAAAAAGACACAACAAAGTAAAACTACAGGGAGGATGCTAAGGGTGGAACTGTTATATTGGCCTTCTGAAAGAGAATCAACACTAATAACTTCTTGCAGGGCATTTAATAGCTGTCAGGTAATCATGTTATGGTGTTTTGAGCTTCAGTTCTAATGTGTAAACATACTTGCTCTTCCACTGCTAACTGACAATTTGAATAAATTTTATTCCAATGAGTAAGCATTATTAAATATATTTTAAAAGAAAAATAGCTGTTTATTTGTTATATGTATGACATTTTCTGTTACCTTAGGTTAATAGAGAAATTCTGGATAAAATAGAAAATACTTCTAATTTTGATTATCTGATAGAAATTACAGATTGGAGATAAAATTCTGTAGAATGCTAACAGATAGGAGAGGTTCCTTTGGGGAAAAATTTAAAAGTCTGAGTTTTATGTAATCTGGGAGACAAAATGCTGTCATGTTTGATACACAGAAGCAAAATGAGTGTATTTTGCCTTCTGTAAAATGAGTTCTTGCAAATATAAGTCTATTTGCAGTAAACAGAAAAATTATTTAAAGTGCTAATATTCTGTAATAAAGGCATCTGAGTAGGGTTTTTGTTCATATACATAACAAACAAAAAAATAATCATTCCTGTGCTTACTTTTCCTAGTATTATAGAGGTAGCCAGTTGTTAGTGCTTCTGATCCTTGACCTGCACTAGCATTTATTGATAGTGGGGATTTTTCATAAGTGTATTAGTATATTGATAAGGGTGATTATTTTCATCATCCTGCCTACTTTAGTTTTGGGTTTTGTTCAGCTGTAAAGGCTTTTGGAAGCTCCCATCATAGTGGTATTTGATATTCCTCACTAGATTCTAGGGTTTTACCATGAAGATGGTGATTTAGTTCAACATCTCTTAGCATTTTGAATTCTTTCCTATTTTGTAGTTGTGAACTGATAGAGGGGAAACTGTGAGTGAAAGAATCCTGTGTAAAGGTCACTGAGCTCTGAATTTCTGCTTTTGACTTAAGATCCAGGCCTAAAACTTTGTAACAGCAAAGAGTTTCTGGCGGCCTGTTGCTGGTGAGATTTTTTTTTTTTACATGAACAGAGGGATTCTACCTATCCAGCGCACAGTGGCCAAAGATTTCTTCTTGGTAGAGTAGCAGAATTACCATCGTTAGCAGTGCTCTGCAGTGTCAGATTTAGTTAAGCCAATGAAAGTACAAAGCACCTCCTATGGCAGTCATAGCAGAGAGAGTCAGTGCGAGCTCCTGGTTGCACACTGATGGCCGAAAGACTTGCACCCTCCTGAGATACCTGGAGGGCTTTTTTCTGAGTTCCTGATAGAACAACATTTGGTAGTGTGTTTAATGAGTGAAATTACTAATGCTAGAAAAATGTTTTTCAAGTTATTCTCTTTCACCTCTTACATGTGCTGTTACTGCAATGATTCGTTTTTCCAAGTCTCTGCTATCGGGTGGCATAATGGCATCTTAGTAATTTCAGTATGTTCAGAATGGTAAAATTCTTGTCCGTTTTGTTTACAGCAAAGTACTTATTCCAAGTTGCAACAGCCTGTTTTCATGGTACAAAACTACTCGCTTTTAGAGAGGATAGATGGAGACAGTTTATCTTTAAGACCATCTCACACTTCCTTTGAGGCGTAACTTACTAATTTCTGTGCTTGTACATAATTGACCTGAAACTTAAGACACTGTAGTGTTGTTGTATCTTAAATAAACTATGTGCCTATAGTTTGAAAAGTTAAGCGAATTCATAACAAAATCGTCCCTTTCATTTGAGAAAGAGACAATTCACATCATTCTAGAAATCTGTCTCATTGGATCTACATGAATTGCATTGGTTTTGAGATGTGAGGCCTTTGCAATGGACGAGCTGTTCTTACCAGTTCCTTGCTTCTGAGTAAGACGGGTTCGTGTCTGAGGGAAGTGCAGTTCGGGTGAGTTTTGAGTCAGGGCAGAGGTGGCCCGAAGCGGAGAGACCTGCGTGGCAGGGCAGCGGCGCTTCCCGGAGCCGGGCACTGGTTCCCGTTCCCTGCCGGAGCGAGGGGACGCGGCCGGGCACGCGGCGCTCCATGTCCGCGGGGAAACGCCGGACCCCGAGAAAAGGCTTCTGCCTATTTCAGGAGAGGCTGGCGCAGCCCGCCCTGGGGAGGCCGTGCCGGGATGCCATTTTGAGGTTAGATGTGTGCGAGCGCGGCGGTGCGGGAGGAGGGGCGGCGTGGGTCGGGTTACGGGCTCCGCATTCCAGCGCCGCCGCCGCGCCCGCGCCGGGAGGGGCTCGCCCGGGGGCCGCGCGGGGCCTGCGCCCGCGGCCCCTCACAGGCACCGCCGGGCCCGGGGGCTCGCACTGCGGCGGCTTTTCGGGGCTTTGCCTTGGCTCCGAGTAAGCATAAGAGTTTATTAGGAAAGAACGTGGTTTTGAGCTATTTTTGGAGATCAGAAATCCTCGTGGCGCTGTTTAATTTTGCTTAGCTGTAGCAGTGGTTATAAGGACTTTCTGGAGGCAGACTATTGTGCTTCAAATATTTCCTTGCGAGCGAGAAGGTTAATTATCTGAGGCGTTTATTGCCTTCTCATTTTTCAAGTTGTTACCTGTATTTACAGTATTATGTAAATTCTAGGTAAATATTTGCGCTTTTTTTGGTGGAGATGTAGGTTTTTGTATTTTGCTTGTTTTCCCTTCTCTTCCCATGGATACAAAATAGCGATTTGAAGTAATGTGTTTTAAAGATCGTGTAATTTCCATTTCATGTTTGCACTGAAGTAGCACTCAGTTGTTCCTTGGCAGAACAATGGTTGGGTACTTAGTGCACACTTCTTAAAGCTTTCACCATTAAAATAAAAAACAATCTGCAGGAGAATATCATTAAGGTTTTTTATAACAGAACTGTGTTTGTATCTAAAGTTGACTTTGGAACAGAATGTTTTGTGGAATATCTATTGTAGTTGTTACAGCAACATCAGCTGGTACTTACTGTTCCTGCGGGGTCATTAGCATGCCTTGTGTACTTCTTTGGGGCTGCATAAATCTTTTCAGGTAAAAGAAACTAAGGAGAAAATCTCACTTTGAAACTCTGAGCATGTTGTGTTGTTCTGTTTGGGGTGTTGTGTTCTTCCCCCCTCTTTTAATTGAGGTTGTAAATCATTCTGCCAGTTAGGTGTCCATAAGTGTTGAATGTTTTTTCCTCCTCCTTCAGTATATTATCACAAACATGAGATAAATAATGACTTTAGATTTAGTTCAAGAGCTAAGTACAGTTTTGTTCATGGGCAGGCTCAGCAAGGGCATGAGATACCACATTCATCAGAGCTTAAATGATGAATACTGTGTATCAAATGCTGTGAAATGTACAAAGCAAATCAGCTGCAAAAATATCTTATCTGGCAACTGGTTAGAGTCGTATTATTTGTAAAATAACTTGAAGCTGTTAGATCATGGGATTTTTCTTCACGGCATGTAATCTCTTTGTAGCTAAAGAAGTAAAATGATCCTGGTTGTGGTTTGCAGTGCAGCTCTCTTGTCAAAGGAATTCCTTTTATTCCCCTCCCTCCTCCCACAAATAAAAGCCATCACAGGCTGAAATGAGGAGTCCTCTGCAGTTGTTTCAGTTAGAATGAAACACTTGAAGAGAGTATCTTGTTCTGATGAAAATTCTTTCTGAGAGTTGCTGCTGTTGCATCCCTGAGCTCCCCAAAACTGAAGGAATCCAGCAGATTCTTTCTGTTTCACTGCATGGAGTCTTTTGTGTCTCTGCCAGCAGAAGTGTCTCTGGTGCAGGTTGGAAAATTTTTCTTCACCTCAGCCTGAACATGTGAAATCTAGTCCTGTTGGTTAAAATCTGTGCATAAACTTATGGGCAAGATTGAGTTTACCCTAAATCAATAAAATCTGATGATGATAGCAAAAATGAAACATCGATATTGAATCTCATTTTCTTATTAAGACTATAAACAGTAAAAATAAATTACTTGATCACCTCATGTACTCTTAAGACAAATTATTCTCAGTGTTTTCTCAACTTACTGCTCCTTGTGCTCTAATTTAAAATGTGTGTGTTGTTTGTTTAAAAAAAAAGTTGATTCACACAAAGCACTATGCAGTGGATGCAGCTGCTGTTGTGAATATATAAAGGTAATTGATGTAAAAAACCACCAGACCATTTTTGTTTCTGTTCCAGTCTGTATCTCTGTAATGGGTTTCAGTGCAGTTCAAATTGTTTCATCATTTTCGTGCTGAGATCAGTGTGTATATTGACTAGAAATGAGGAAAGAACTATAAATGCACATATAATGTATTTTACTTAGGTACTTCTGCCAGTTCAGAAACTGCCAGTAGGCTGTGATGGTGAAGCCCCTGTGCTGAGATCCAGGGCAAATTAAAAAATGCACAGCTCTGGGTAAAAGTTTATCACCAGCACCCAATTTCTTGCCTTAGCTGAAAAAGAGCACAGCTGCTGGAGTCACTGTAAGTTAGCAACACACGTATCTGAGTTATGCTGCTTCCACCCACACATGCTTACCTTGCAGAATGTTTGCATAGATCTTCATAAAAGCACTTCCCTTAATCTGCCGTGGCAAGCAACGAAATTATTTTGGCACTGAATTAACATGGTATTGGAGCTGAGAGCCTAGGAAATGGAGGATATGCTCCGTGTCTGCTGTTCCTTCTGCTGTGAAGCTGTTATTTGTTCACCTGTCTGACAGGGCAGTGAGATAATGGGTGGATCCTGTGCCTTTCAGCTTTGTTATATTTCATGTAACAGGTTAAGTAATTTCATTGTCCTGATCTCAGAAATCCAAGCTGTCAAAAACCAAAACAAACAGAAAACCCCCAATCAACAACATGAAACCATCATATCGGTTATTTGAAGAACATGCTTAGGTTCCACAGGGTACTAGCTCTGGTCTGCAGCTGGGGGGACAACAGTGGGATGAAGCCCAAGCCTTTTGGGTTTGGCTCAGTGTTCTGCTGGATTGGAACAGAAATCACAGCCAGCAGGCTGCAGGCTTGGTCTTCCAGGTCTGGGTTCCCCAGTACAAGAGGGAGACTGATGCAATGGTGTTGGCTGTAGGAGAGGGGCTGCCAAGCACCAGGTGTGTTTGCTCCGCCTGCAGAAGGCTGAGGAATGATGTTTGTTTTCTTCAGAGAAGGTGGAGCTAGAGTCTTCCCAGGAGTGCATGTTGAAAGGTTGGTAAATTAGTAGTTGCAAGTTACAGCAAGATAATTTCTTACTGGATTAAAAAAGAATAATTAGAATGGTGAGTACTTGGGACATGTTGCTGTGAGGCTGCAGAACTGCCATTCTTGGGCACGTGCAGGATGTTCCTTGTAAAAGTCCTGAGCATCCTAACTGAACATTGAATTTGGCTTTGTATTGGGCATGGGGTTGGACTGAGCAGCTTCTGGAGGTCTCTTCCAACCTGTGAGAGTTGATGGTTCTGTCTGACAGCAACCTGGGTCTGTGAGGCTGACAATTCATATGGAGAGGTTGCCTTGTTTTTCTCTGGACCTCTTACAGATTGTATTGCACCTGATTTCTAACCCAGCCTAATAGGGTCAGAGTCAGTGAACGGAGGATTGGGGTGGAAATTGCTTGACCTTGTGTAACACCAGCCATGTTGGTTTATCTGGCTTCAGTGGTTAAATTTTCATTTGTATTGTGTATCGGGGTGAAAATGAAAATTGGAACTTCAGTGTGTAATCATCCTTCTGTGTCACAGGAGGGAAGAACTCAGCCAACAGATGTGGCACTGAGTGCTGGCCCTTTTTATAGGGTCAGATTTGTGGGCTTTTTCTAGTAGATCTTTCTTTAGAAGGAGACTTAAGAATTTATTTTTTTCATTCACTTCTAAAATTAGTGACTTGTAAGTAAGGTTTGTTTATTTCAGATGGCCTGCATTCTAGCTTTCTAAAGATCTAGGCTGGGGAATGAAAAACTACGTGGACTGTTTTTTCTGTTTATCCCTCATTTGTGGTAGTCTTCTATTCCCTGATTTAAATCTGACTTTATACAGAGAGCTGAGCCAATAGAGCTGCCAAATAGTTTAGTGCTACAGGCTATCTGAAAATCTCAATCTGAATATTTTGTCAGTGGGAGCTATTGGGTGGATGCCTAGCATTTTATTTTTAAATTTTTTTTAGTCTGACAGCGTGATTGACTAAATAGATTTGGGCTCCTATTTTATTTTAAATCTTAGCATTTGTATTAGCAGAAATAACTACAGTCTTACGCTACAGAAGTTACTACTTAAGTTTTTTTAAATTATGGGTGTTTGTGACCTGGGAGAGATAACATAATGCCATGGATGTTAAATGCTGTTTGTTTCCAAGAGCATATTTGGAACAATGGAAAGACTTTAAAAAATGCTGAAGTTCTGAAGTGTTTTTTTCTGTCAGGGTTAGATTTGGCAGTGGTTTGCAAACATGACAAGTAATTTGCCAGGAAAGGAGTAACTCTTAATGTACTTCTCGTGAGTCCCCTGATTTTTCTGCAAATATTGAAATCCTATTGTGGGGCTTAGAATGAGGGAGTTTGTTTCAAAGTGAACTGCGGGTTGTTTTCTTCCTTCTTTTTGCGAGGCTGCATATGAAATGGTTATAGGTAGAACTGGTGCCTGTAATGAACTATTTTTATATAGATATAATTGAAAACTGACAGTAATTTTTTTTCAGAATAAATTTATGCATGTCAAGTTTTCAAACTCGAGAGGACAATGGTATCATTTCTGTTATAATATGTAATAAACTGTGACGGGTTTTGTATGGGTGTTCTGGCCATCTGCAAGTCTTGTACAAGCAAATAATTCAGTTATTCTTCCAAGTGGATTTTTCTTGGCAGTGTTATCTGTTGTGAATGTTACCACTCAACTCCACAGAATCCTTTTTGTGTTAATTTTTTTAAAACAACTTGTTAAATAAACCATGCTGGAATTTGGTAGATGACGAGAAGCCTTAAGGCAAATTACTAAACTAGAGAAAATTCCCCAAATACTAAAGGCAAGAATCTTTTTCCCTAGTTCTTTGTATTTTTTTCAGGTATTAACTGTGTACTGGCATTAAGATCTCTTAGCCTGTCTTCTTTTTGCTACTTCTTTCAATTTTGATTGTATGAAAATGACAATTTCTGTACTGCTTACACATAAATGTAGGAAGGTAGCTCCAAAGGACTAGCGGCAGCTTGCAAGTCGTGTTTGCTTGCAAGATGATGACTGTAAGTTAAGCCCAAACCCAGAACATTCATGGAGTCACGGAATGGTTTGTGTTGGAAGGGACCTCCAAAGCATCTTGTCCAAACCCCTGCAATGATCAGGGACATCTCCAAGTAGATCAGGCTGCTCAGAGCCCTGTCCATCCTGACCTTGAATGTCTCCAGGAATGAGGCATCCACCACCTCTCTGGGCCACTTGTGCCAGTGTATCACAATCCTCATGGTAAACAAATCCTCCTTCTATCTAGTCTGAATCTACCACATAGTTTAAAACCATTACCCCTTGCCCAGTCACAAAGGCCCTGTGAAAACATTTGTCCTCATGTTCCTTTATTTGTTTACCTTGTGTATTGGCAGCAGTTCTGCAACTATTACTTCTTTCTGAGGCCTATTTTTCCCCCTTCAAATGTCATTAGAAGGTGGAAATACAAGCATTTAGTGTCTTTCTTGGATTTGTTTCTTTTTGTTACTGTTTTTAATTAGGATTTATTGCAACATCAATGAGAAATAGAATGTATCTGTGAACTGGAAAGCTTTCTCAAATATGGCTATAGTTTCATCAAAGACTCAAGAAAATATCAAGGGAATACAGCTGTGGTTTTTTCACTAGGTATTTTGCTGTTGTGTTGTCTCTTGCATTAACTCAGGCTTTAAAAAGAAGTCCATTTCCTTGACTTTTGGGCTTTCTTCCATGTCTTTTTCTTTGATTTTGTGTGTGTCGATAGGTTTGATAAATTTAAATATTCTTATTCTCAGAAAATAGTGGTGATCTTGCAGAGAGTCAGCTAAAGAAAAAAGTGAAAATTATTCCTGCACTGATATATTCTTTGAAACAGCTGTACTGGAAAAATTTCTCATGTAAAAAGTGGCTTTTTTGATACTTTATTTTATTGTAGTAGCATCTGATGAAGCCTTTTTAAGGAGGATAAAATAAAGTAAGATAAATGTAATAAAGATAAGGCTAGATTATAAGGAACTTTCCATTAAATTGTTGTGTACCACTTCTCAGTACTGCAGTAGCAGAAGTCTAGCACTTCCTAGGTTCTCCATAATCTATTTTAGTTTCACTTGCTGACAGTGGCTTGGAAAGCTTTTTATCTCTTTTTCAGTAGTAGCTGTGTATCCTGGTGCTGTATAATTGGTGTTTCACACAATTATTTGTATTAAAAACATAACATGAGAACAGTCTAAAGTATTAAATGGGTTTTTCTGTTTGCTCAGGGTTGTATCCTGTCCTGCTTACAAGGAAAAATAAGCACTTGCAGCTCATCAAAATACACCGAACTTTAGATATGCAATTATAACCTATGCTGTGAAAACTTCTAACATTTGCAGCTGACTAAAGAGTTAGAAAATTGTGAAAGTCTTAAGATTTTTTTTTTTTTTTAATGTAGAAAATATTTTTTTAAATGATCTGGATGCTGGAAAACTTGTAAAAAGATGTCCTCTCAATATGCAGTAATGGAAAAGTTGTTTGTCATCACTTCACGTGCAGTAGACACTTTGGGTTTTTGTGTGCTGCTCTGTGGAGTCAGTGTGCCTAAAACAGCCCGGTGAAGATGAGGAGCTTTGGGGTGAGCCCTTCGCTTGCTGTTTGGGTAGCCTGAGTTCTGGGGTATTTTAACTTCCATCTGGAGATGAGCAGTAGCTTAAAAAAAGCTGTTCTCTCTCCACATCTCTTCCTTACCTGTTTCATTATTCTCAACAATCTCCCTCCTCTTCATCCCAGTCAAAGGATAAAAAGTACAAATATTCGTAGCTGTTTAATTTTTGCGAGACACCTTCCTATATACCTTGCTGATAAACGTTTCTTTGTCGTGACCTCTGAAGCTGGTGGAGGGTGAATTCTTGTTCTTCCTGCTCTTCTTGATACACCTTTGAAAGTCTCATCTGTCACCTTGAACAGAAGGGTATTGCTTCATCCTGCTCATGTTCTCACTGTATTTGGTCCAACAGACTCTGGATCTTAAGGAGCATCTTGATCATGCAGTTTTCAAATTTTCAGATGCCTTTTTTTTTTTTTTTAATGTCCTCCCCCTTCTGGAGGCAGATACAGGATTCTGAAGCTGCTTTTCAGTTTGTCAGTTCTGGGATCAGGTTACAAATAGTGTGATAAGAATTACATATCCAAACTGCTGCTATTTTACAGTATCTAAGAATGTTCCTCTTAAGATAGCTTATAAATATTTCACATCTTTTAACAAAGAGGAACTAGGAACAGCTTTCAGCTTATTTAACAGAAGAAAACACCCCTGCAGCCAGCCAAGAAGCCCCTCACTTCTGCCAAACCAGTTTGCTGGACTCTGTGCGTAGAACTGATGCTGTCACTGTACAAATTGCAAAGCATTAGGGTCTGTTGACAAAGAGATAAACCTTACCCCCGAGGGACCATGTAGACAAGGAAAGCCTGCAAGCTCTCAATTCATCAGGAGAATTCTTGAACACTTGAATTTTTAAGCTTTTTGAGCAGTATTTTGAAGAATACATGTTGTGTGTTTGCCCCTTCTCCCTCCCTAGTTATCTCAGGAAACACAAAATAACCCAGGGCCGTTTGATGCCTTTGCAAGCCTTGGCAGGAGTTAGCAGTGTCCAAGGACACTGTTAGGAGGTTTTGGGTTGGGTCATACATATCTCTGTCCCCTGATATCATAGTTTCCTCCCTATTTTCCCACTCCCTTTTCTGGTTTTAGGAAAGGCCAAGACCCATATAATCTGATCTACAGAAGGTTTTGGCAGTTTGGCAGTCAAAACTCACTTAATCAGCTCACTGAATTATCATACAATATTCTGATTTGTTAGAGACAGACATCCTGTATTTTAAAGAACTTCAGAATTTCTGAGTCTCACCTGATTTCCAGACATATATGCTCAACCAAAATACATTACAGCATCTTGAGCTCACCCTTTCCTGTGTTTCCTGCACTTTTCTTTTTGTTCTTACCCCAGATATTCTTATTTCTAAATAAGGAGGAGTTAGGTTATGGAGGTGCTTACATTACACTAGTGGCAGGCATCTGCTCTAGTGACTGCCAGAATATGATTGCATACTGCTTTGATCAAGATTTAGTTACATTGCTTAGATCTTTCAAGTTCTGTTTTCAAGCTGTAAGCTTGTTATTGAGTTGTTGTGTGGTTCTGTTTAAATATACTTAAATATTCGTTCTATTTTAGTTTTGAGAATATACTAATGTTAGAAGGAATGTGCAAAAGTACTGCTTCTATTCAGCAGAACTTCTTTTTAAACATACTCATTTATTTCTGCTTGCTTAAGTAACTTTTATTGTTTTATCGTGTGACTCTTTTAGAGACAGCAGAACCGAGTCAGACTTTCCAAACTTCCTTGTGTGCTGGAAAGCTGTTTCCTCACTTGCACTCACATATCCTCGAATAAATCACTGGAAGTAAATGCAGAGACATACCTGGGGTACCCACTTTATTTTGAATCTTCTATTGTTAGAGCAATCCCAAGAAAGTAACCCACTGTTGGCTCTGGGCTGAGTTGGTGAGGCTGATAGTTAGGAAGGCTGTGTGTTTCTGTGGGGCACTGTGAAAGATACTCCTACCAGCAGAGCCTGCTGCTGCAGACTATGTAATTCTATCTCAATTTCAGGCATTTTCAGAGCTGCTTGTAGTAAGGTGGAAGGTCGTTTCATCATTCTAAAGATTCTGTGGTTATAAGGAAGGGACTACATAAGTTTTTTAATGTTCTTTTATGTTTTTAAAAAATAGAAATACTGAACTTGTTCCTCCTTGGCTTTGTAAGGCATGTCATGCTAAAAATTTTGAATCCACAGCCTGTTCGTTTTTCCTGCAATTGTTTGTTCCGACAATTGCATTTCAGATTTGAACAAGCAGAAGTTGTCATGGTAGTGTGTGTGTATATATACATCTTCTTTTTGAAGTCTTGTTTAATTATATGCTATATATATAGTAGTTTTAATTTGTGCACCTTGCTGTAAAAAAAAAACTAGAGGCAAAATGTAAATAACCAATCCATCCTTTATAAAACCCTTCAGGAAAAAATGACTTTTTTGTTCTTTATTTTCAGTTTGCTCTTGGACAGCCTTTCACCTTTCTTTACCTGAATAAGGACATTGCTGCCCTGAACTGGGATTCTTTTCTATTTCCAGTAAATACTTTTGGAAAGTATCCAGTGTTGAAATCTATCAGCACTTGCAAGTGTCTTGCATTTTTGTCAAACAGGGAATGCTGAAGTTCCAGTAAGTCATTAGTGGGCTGAAATTTCTTTCTTCAAGGAGTAAGGAAGCTCAGTGGTTCAGTGGAAATTATGCTGAAAGGACCTACCTGAAGACTGATGCTTCAGCTGCATTGTTGTTACCTGTTTAAAGGATGAAAATATTCCAAGGAATAAGTGAAGTCTGTAAGTCATATACAAGTTTCTCTCGAGCATATACCCAGATGTGACTGAATTTGTTTTGAGCCCAAAAGATGTTTATCTGCATTTGGGCCCTTGTCTTGCAGAGTCTTTGAGCAGTGGTGTGTACAGTCTGTAGTCTGTGTTATAAGTGAAAAGAAAGAAACCTAAAAGAAAAGATAACCCGGCAATCTTATTTGGAAATCTTTGTTGCCTTCCTCTAAATTTCAGTATTGATTGCTATTTTATAAATAGTTCTCCAAATTGCACAGAAGGAGGAGGAGGCAGCTGCTCTCTGGGTAAAAACATTTTGCTGCTGTTTTGCCTGTATAATTTTACAAAATAGATGTCATGCATCTGAAGGGTTAAATCAGCTGAGATTCATATCGAGCTTTAGCATAGCCAATAAAGAAGCTACCAGTGTTAAACGTTTTCCTGGTTCTTTTATTTATATGTTAGCCGTGGTTAACATATTAATGGCTTGACAGTTTAATAGAATCCAGATGATTCTCAGTGTAGAGAGGGACAGAGGTTACCCCTTTATTCTAACTCCTTTTCTTATTTTTCCTTGATTAAAATAAGAAATATATTCACTTATTTGAGTAGGAAATGAAATAGCTAAGTTAAGGGAACATAAAAAGATGCTCAGTTTTCCTTTTTCCCCAAAAGAAAAACGGAGCAGCAGTTACTTAGGGTAATTAATAATTTAAAGTGTATCTGTACAACTTGTTTTAGCTTTTTGTTGAAAGATATACATCACATGGTGTACTAACTTATACATCTGAAATAGCTCTACTTTCATCTTTTTTCAAAGTTGTTTTTTTTTTAAGTTTAATTGTTATTAATTAACCACAAATGGGACAAAGATGGGAGGATAAAAAATCTTCATATGATGGTCCATGCTCTGTGCAATAGCACTTCATCTCCACTGGTTTCAAACTGGTGCTGTATATGGGGAGCTCTGCTTGGTTGGGCTGAGCAGTGTGGATGTTGTATTCAGGTTTGAGTAATTCTGCTTGGGATTGTTCTCTGTTCATGGACTTCAGGGCAAAAGGAAACAACATAAATTCCTAGCTCAGCATGCCGTAAGTGGTCTTAACCTGTGCATTTAGAAGTCTTCTCAGAATGGAGAATCCACTGCATCGAGGGTGAATCAGTCTGCAATTGGTAACTCCTTGAAGTGTATTTCCTGTTTGAATTTAGATGAGATTCAAATGCCAGCTGCTGGCTCTTGTGCCTTCAGTAAATAGAAAAAGCTGCTAGAGTCAGAGGGTTTTGTTTTTTGTGGGTTTGGGGTTTTTTTGGTTGGTTGGCGTTTTTTTGTTAGAACTCATATTAAAGCAACAATGTCAAGTATCTTAAGTTTCTTGCAGCAGGACAAGCTTTCCAGAACTAAAATAAACATGAATTTTGCGAAATTGTTTTTTGTGGGTTACTATCACGAATGCTTGCTCATATTTTTCTGATGCTGTCCCTCAATGTTGATGGAAAAGCTTTCATATTGTTTTCATGCCACTCTAGAACACAGTGAAGTCTAAATGTGTACATGTGTCACAGTGTAGTCTTTCTCTACATACCAAGAATAAAATAACTTCTCACTTGGTGTGTATTTTGCTATAAAGAATGTATTAAAACTGTGGTTGTGCCTCAGGAGCCTTCTCCAACCCCAGAAGTGCTTAACTGGCTAAAAATCAAATTATGCCTCTTTTCTCCCCTTTTCCCTTTCTTCCATAGGCTTTGTGCTCATCTCTGTACGAAGTCACATCTTGAGCAGGCACAGCACTGAATGATTGCTTGTACTCATCAGGTCCCTCCTGGGAAGACCCTGCTCATCCACAACTTGTGGGATGATGCCTTAACTTCCAAAATAATGTATTGAGATGTGTCTGGAGGAGAGCAGCTGTCAGGTTTGTTAGCTCACGTCAGCATTGTCAGAGCAGTTCAAGGTGTGTGCTGAGTACCGGGTGTGTTGCGGTTCTCAGCAGGCTTAAGCAAACGGTAGCACACCTCTGGCACCTTTAGACCTTTGTTGACAAAAACCTCTCTCTGGCTGAAGAAGCCATGGATTTAATTTAGCTATTCTTTTTCAAGTCTTTTTTTTTCAGGACACAGCCCGTCTCTTTCAGTGTTTGTTCATAGAAGGTGGTGTTGCTGTATGAAATGAACCTGTTCCCAGGCAGTTAACCAGAAGAGATCTGTATTGTTCTCTGCAAGTGGCCTGTCACCACTTTTTACCACAACGGGTTTTTTATTATGGTTTGCTAAGACAGGAAAAAAAGGCAGCTTAGTTTTCTTTCAAATCCTTGATGAGGACACCAGTACTTCTGTGCATTTGAGGAAGAGAATTTGAGATGAGATGAATTCTTTGCCATTGCTTCCAAATATATAAAGCGATAGGAAATGCAAGAGGCCAGATTAGATATTAGATAACTGTACAGCATGTCCAGGAACTTGGTGATGAGTTTTCCTGCCCTGTGTTTGTTTGTGCCCTTCAGGTCTATTGTGGATGTAGTATTTCAGAAATCTGTCATTAGAAATCTTAGGTCAAATTGAAAGCATCCATAATTTGGTGACCAAAGAACTACAGGTAGTATAACATTCTAGTATGCAGAATGAATAACTGGGAGACTTAATAGCTGGAATGGCTGAGGATCTTTGAGCACCTTAGTGTCTACACAGAATTACCCTTGTGTGTTATTTGCTATGTGAGGCAGCACTGCCTTACTCCAACCTGTTCACCTCAGCTGGGGCAGATGTTGAGGCCATGGTGGCCTGAGCTTTGACTTGCAAATCAAGTGCTGTATCATCATGCAAATGGTAAGGATGGAAATTATTTTATGGTCATGTCTGCTAAAATCCTGATGAGTGAAGGATACTTTAGCAAATATCCAGCTTGTTTTATTACTTGAGATATTTCTTCTAAGTGTGCTTTAGGCACAGCATCACTGACTGGCCGAGGGATGGGACTGTCCCTCTCCGCTCTGCACTGGTGTGGCCTTGCCTCGAGTCCTGTGTGCAGTTTTGGGCACCACAATACAAGAAAGATCTAAAGCTATTAAAGTGTCCAAAGGAGGCCATGAGGATGGTGAAGGGCCTTGAGGGGAAATTGTCTGAGAAGCAGCTGAGGTCACTTGGTCTGTTCAGCCTGGAGAGGAGACTGAGGGGAGACCTCACTGCAGTTACAGCTTCCTTGTGAGGGGCAGAGGAGGGGCAGGCACTGACCTCTGCTCTGTGGTGACAGTGACAGGAGCCGAGGGAATGGCCTGAAGCTGTGCCAGGGGAGGCTGATGTTGGATATCAGGAAAAGGTTCTTCACCCAGGGGGTGGCTGGGCACTGGAATAGGCTCTCCACGGAAGTGGTCACAGCAGCAAGGCTGGCTGAGTTCAAGAAGCATTTGGACAATGCCCTTTGGCATGTGGTATGACTCTTGGGGTGGTCCTATGCAGGAGTTGAACTTCAGTGGGTCCCTTCTTGTGGGTCCCTTCTAACTCAGGGTATTCCATGTTTCTAATTTCCTGGGTTTTTTTCTGAAATAACAATGTTTGAAGAAATTTCAGAGACCAAGTATGCACCAATAAGTCCCTAGTACAAACATCTTACTAAAAGAGTTGATTCTATAATTACAGCTTTCTTGTGTGTAACCACTTTTGCAAAAAAAGATGACTTGTGTTTTCTGAGGATAATATTCAGTTGTCTGAATAATGAATTGGTCTTACTGTATCAGGAAAAGTTTACAGTACCTGTAAACGGATGAAGGAAAGTTCAATCTGCTTAAGATGAGATACAATCAAAGGCTACCAAGGTAATTTCATATGGTCATATGGATGATAAAGCATTCTTTCACTTTATATACAGAAAGGTGGGGATTTTTTAACCACTGAATTACAAAAAAGGGTAAAACGTTTAGTTGTGTATCTTCTCTGCCAAAGACTGACAGTTGTTTCTGGAGCTTCAGTTAATTGTGGAAAGCCAGAACATTCCTGTAGATAACCATGTCTAAGTAACATTGTGCATTAGAAGACTATGGGGTTACGACCTTCTGAAGTTTTATCCAAAGGAATCTATGAAAATACCCAAATACCTAAATTTTAGATACTACACTTGGTCCAAATGAATTCTGAAGTTGTCTAGAATAATTTGAAATATTTTTATATGCCTTTCTGTTTTGCTATGTGTTGTGATATAATTAGTGATTTAAAGAAAGCAGGAGACTGGATGTAATGGGGGCTCCAAAGGTTCCCCCAGGAGAGTTATTTTACTCTTGCATGTTAGGGTGTAATCCATGTACTTTTCTGTAGGAAAACTTACATACTTGTTGGATCTGCTCATGGTGAAGGCCTTTAACCTTATTGTGATGGGGGTGGTGTTTGAGGTGTCTCCTGATTTCCTTAAAGAATCTGTCATGCTTCCATGTGTTCAGAGCTGTTGAGCTGATGGCTCTGACTTAGTGCTTTGCTGAAGGCAGTGATCTCGTTGGAAAAGTTTTCTCATTCCCAGCTATGTGTTCCTGTGACCTGTGTTTCTTGTCAGAAGTTAGCCAGGCTGCAACCTGTGTTTAACATGATTTTGTGTGTCTGTGTGTATTTGGTTTGCATGGCAAGGTTTTTGTTGCAGAGGGGGCTACAGGGCCAACTTCTGTGAGAAGCTGCCAGAAACTTCCCCCATGTCAAATGGAGCCAGTGCCAGCCAGATCTAGGATGGACTCACTCCTGGCCAAGCCTCAGCCCATCACTGACAGTGCGGGTGGCTCTGGGATAACACACGTGAGGGAAGAAGTTACCGTGCAGTAGCAACTGCACCTGGAGAGTGGAGTGAGAATATGTCAGAGAAAGAAAAAGAACTCTGCACAACCCATGGTCAGTGGAGAAGGAGTGCCAGAGCAGATTGCCCTTGCAGCCCGTGGTGATGCAGCTGTGCCTCTGCAGCCCATGGAGGTCCACAGTGGAGCAGAGTTCCACCTGCAGCCCATGGAGAACCCCGCAGTGGAGCAGGCGTATGCCCAAAGGAGGCTGCGACCCCATGCAGAGAGGAGCTCATGCTGGAGCAGGTTTGCTGGCAGGACTTGTGATGCTGTGGAAGGAACCTGTGCTGGAGCAGCCTTCTCCTAAGGGACTGCACCCCATGGAAGGGACCTACACTGGAGCAATTCATGCAGAACTGCAGCCTGTGGGAAGGAGTCATGTTGGTTAAGTTCATGGGGGAACTGTTTCCTGAGGGAGGAATCCCATGCTGGAGCAGTGACAGAGTTTGAGGAGTCCTTCCCCTGAGGAGGAAGGATCAGCTGAGACAATGTGTGAGGAGCTGATCGCTATCCCCACTCCCTGTCCCCCTGTGCCACTTGCAGGGAGAAGAGGAGGTAAAGATTCTGGAAGTAAAATTGAGCCCAGAAAGAGGGGAGGGATAGAGGGAAGGTGTTTTTAAGATTTGGGTTTATTTCTTGTTATCCTACTTCAATTTGATTGGTAATATAGTAAACCGATTTCCCAAGTTCAGTCTGTTTTGCCTGTGACACTAATCAGTGAATAATCTCTCCCTGTCCTTATCTCAACCCACAAGCCTTTTGTTATATTTCTTCTCCCTGTTTAGCTGAGGAGGGCAGGGACAGTGACTTTGGGCACCTGGCATCCAGTCTGAGTCAACCCACCACACTGTTTAAACATTTAAAAATTTTAATGTAAAATTTAAATTTAAGAAAGTAAATATCAATCCTACACACACAAAGGTATAAGGCAATGCGATAGAACATTAGTGTAGTTCTGAGGTTGTTTGCTCTGTAGTATTTTGATAATGCACAAGACCATGGGATTTTAAAGTTGTAACAGAATTTTTTTTTTTTTTTTTAATTGAAAGGTTCCTGAAAATGTTTCTCACCATTTCAATTATGCTGTAAAATAGAAAGATAGAAGAAATACTTGACCTTTTGCAGGAATCTTAGGGGGAGGGAGAAGAGGATCACCTATCAGAATGTGGTCTAATATGTCCTGCGGGACAGGCAGAAGCTAAATTTCATTGGCTCTTTTGTCAGAGAGAAATTGCAGTCTGGGCAACATTCCCAGGATCAGTATTATGATAAGAATGCGCGTCTCGGAGTCTGTGTGCCAAGTGATCGAATTTAATTGTTGCTTCCATCCACATGAGGGAACCTATTAGCCAGGTGGCAAGTGTGGCCCAGTGACCGTCTGAAGCTTGCTGGGAGGGCTGACTGGGAAATTTGCCTGTTGACTGAACAGCATGGAGACTGGGTTTGGGGTTTTTGATAAATTTTTTTGCAACTCAGGAAGACTTATGAAGTCAGTGGTGTCACAAGCAGCCTCACGTTTTCAGGGATGTCAAACACAACAGAAGACTCTTAATTGTGGGGCCACGCTGTCATCAGTATCCCAAGAGGAGGCTGAGATTGCAGGTGGAGGAGCTTTGGGCCGGGTACCTCTGAAGTTGAGCTAAAGCAGTTGAGTTTTACATCTCTCTTGAAAAGCAAAGGTATTTGTTAGAGAAATTGTTTTGGATACTTGGATAGCTGTGGGATGTGATGAAAGAAGGAGTTGCTCAGCGAAGGCTTTTGCCCAGTTGTTACTTGACAAAGCTTGACAAGTCAGATTCTGACTTCACCTCTCCACACAGAATGAACTGGTGGCTTTGATTTGTTACCAGTGCTGCAGGCTGGTGGGTTTCCTTTTGAGGGTAACTGCTTTTCTTTTAACAGCAAGCTGTTGTCAGATTCCTTTTACCTCCAAAGTTTGGAGACTGAGCTGATTTTTCAGCTTCTACTGGTTCACTGGTGAGTAACATTTAAGAAGGCTGAGAGGGATTCTGAGGCTTCCCCGGGAGCACAGAGCCTGCTCTCACAGCACAGCAGGCTGTGGAGTCTTTCATATGGCGACAGATCAGGTAGCTAGGCATGCCAAAATAAAATACTGAAGATATCCTCTGAGAAATCAGGAAGCTTAGACTCTAACAGAATTTTTTAATTACATCTGGCAGGGCAAAGTAAAAACTTGGTGGAATTACCTGGCCCTACTGATGGGGCAGAATGAGCCTTGTGCCTGGATTCTCATGGCCTCAATAACCTATTCTTTGTGCCACTAGATGCTGTGGAGAGTATGGTGTATTGTAATTTACACGGATTTGTGTCATTCTAGAAAAAGCAGGTTTTTCTCTCTGGTACTGCAGTCCCACCTTACTCAGGAATTTGTCTCTCATACTTCTAGATATGCCCAGGGGCAATGATTTTTCAGGAGCTTGATCATGTAGACCATTTTGTCTTTACCACAGCAGGCACTGAAGATGATGAAAACAAAAACATGTAACAAGGGCAGGGGGAGTGCTTGCTTAGCTGCTGAACAGTGTGTTGGTCCTTCAGATGCTACCTGTTCTGTGTCTGCTTGCATGGTTGTAAGGCCTCAGAAGAAAGCTCAGGTTGTCCTAGGGCACAGATTCTCTTCTCTTATGAAAAGGGGACAAATGATGATAGGAGTCCTCCCCGATACCTCTTGAGTAGACAAGAGGAACTGTCTCTGTTCTGCAAAAAAAATTGTTGTTGTGCTAGGCCTGGTCTATTGTTTTAACTTCCAGCTAGTCATGTTCATGAAACAAGAATCACAGTCAGGAAGAAGAAAGTTGTATGGCTCTGGCAGAGAACTTCTTCTCCCTCCAAAAAGAGGGTGACCTGACTTAAGGAACAGCAACAAAACCTACAGTTGTAGGTTTTTAGGGGTTTTTTGAACTGTACAGATTTGTCCTATATTTTCTGTCAGACTGGAAGTGGAAGGCCAATCAAGAGTTGTTTCCATTAGTGGCAGCAGCACTCATTACCTGCCTACACAACCAACCAGCCAGGTTAGATTAGTACTGAAATGGACCAGTTGATGTTTCAATCTGTATTATTTCTGTTCTCTGTGATATCTTGTTTCCTTCAAATTGCTTCACAGTAGTATTTCTGAAGTTCTCACAAATTATTAAGAATGCTTTTTGCCATCAAGGATCCATGCAGTAGTCAATAAAAACAAGAAAATCTAGGCTTTCCAAGAACAGCCTGGAAGTGCTGGAAAGATCAGTGGTATCCTGAACTAATTTGAGTGTTTTGACCAGATATATAGGAAGGCCAAACCACTGTAATACAGATGTGAAGAACTGTAAGACATGAAGTGCTTGAATGCTGTATAATTCCTTGCATTTTTAATACCTTGCAAGAATAACTTAATGATTGTTAATTAAAACTCAAGGGAAGGTAGGTATAAAATTAATTTTAAAAATTAGCTTTCATGGAGGTATATTTTTACTTACAAGATTTTGAACAATTTTGAACTACCTTGCCTCAAAGATCAAATAAATGTGCTTGAATTATATCTCAGGCTCTTACTTTCCCTCTTGCTACCTGGAAGACTTGGTGTCCAGGGACTGGAAAGTGATGTGTTTGTTCAGCCAATTAATTTTATTTCATAGATTGGTCTTGTATTTTGAAGGGCTGTTTGTGTTCAACGAGATGTTCTTGCTCATATACCTTCACTGTTTGACAGACAAAACCAGCAAGCCCCAAATTTGCCACAGGTAATAGGATGTTTGCTTTTCCCAGTGTGCTGTGGGGATTTATCTCGCATGTAATTTTATAGAAGAGGGTTTCCTTAATAAATTCCTGTCTTTGGACATGAACTATGGAGTAAAATTTGGAAACTTCTTTCTCTTTGCAATTTAACTCGTATTTCACAGCAGCAGTAGTCCTGTAAAAGCAAGATTACAGCAATTCTGGCTACATTTTCTAGTGGCAGTCATGCGATTGTTAACTGAAGCATCTTCCAGGCTGCCATATGGGTGTGCAGTGTATTTTCATTGTGCATAGATTTCTAACAAAAAGCCTGTTGTTTAGGACTATAGTTTACCTGAAAAGGAGTAATTCTGCTTCTGAAACCTCTCTCATCTCTGGTTACCGGAGCCGTCAGCTGGCTGTGAACTCTGACACTGCACACAGAGACTTGCTGCGAGCACCACATGCTTTTCTTCTTTTCCCCTCTGTTCCCACCCCAAGTCGCAGATGCTGAATGGGATTGCCCTTTCTTTTTAATTCTTATGTGACTGTTGGTCTGATGTCACCCAAGCCCATGTCTGTGCCATGATCTGAATTTACAGAAACTCCAAAACAAGTTCTGTTTCATAAATTGAAATGAAGGTATGCTTACCTGAATGGCCACCCTGCAGAAGTGCCAGGTGGATGGCTGGAAGAAGTGAAAGAGCAGGAAAGAAGTAACTGGAAGCTGGAGTGAATGGCCAAGTATTTAACCCTGTCTGTACCAATGAGTCCTTGTATGATCATGTACTTAATTGCACTTGAAATAGTTTAACTCTTATGTTACTTTAAATTACTTTACAAACTTATGTTCCTTAAATACACACCATATTTAACAAGTAGCAGGCTCCTTCAAGAAGCAAGATAATTTAAGATGAATAAAGTAATTCACCTGAAAACTAGTGAGGCAGTTGGAGCAAAGTGGGAATGAACAGAGTGCAGGGAAAGTCAAGTGCCAGGAAAGTTTTTGGCATCAAAAGAGGACACAGGTGAGGGAATGAGTTGGATGTGGCCCTGGAACTGAAGAAACTGGAACTACTGAGAAGGGAAGCGGTAACTAGAGATAAGTGGTAAGACAAGAAAAAAGGAATCCACAGGCTGAGTAAGTTTGCTCCTCGAGGCAAGTCAGACTGACTTGAGCTCTGCCACTGTGAGTCCCTGCGGTCTGTCTGTCCTGCTCATAGCTGCTGCTTCCTACACTCTGTGCTAGCAGGGGAACCAGCCCCACTCCTGAGTGACCTTCAAATCAACTCAGTTTAGATATTCTGACTGTTCCCTGGGACCTGCTAGTGGAAGAAAATCTGCAGTTTTCTGGGTTATCTAGGTAACTAGTGTGTTCAAACTTGGTGGATTTTTCTTTTCCCCGATTGAGTGCTGTTATTTTTCAGTTAATAGTATATGAAGATCTCAGATCTTCACCTTGGCACTTAGAACAATTTGTAGATTAATCTGGATTTAATATGTAACTAGTGACAAGCACAGTGAGGCTCTGTACTTCTGAAGATGTGCCTCTTATAACTGCTGTAGTTTAGCAAATTCTAGTAAAGTGAAGGTAGAGTTGTGGGAATACGTTATTCACTTGTTTTGTTTTGTACTTGATAGCACTTCTCTGGAAGATGCCATCAAGAATGGCACTAAACATTTTGAAAAACTTACATATTAATCATTAAGCGGTTTGGATAACTATTAAAAATAAATATTTAAGTAAATTGATTTTTATAAAATTGAGTATGTTTTCAAGTAGCATTTCGTGCTGCTGAAGAAGTGGAAGAAATAGTAACACAGTGAGGTCACTCCCATAATTGAATAATTATCATTAACTTCTGTCCCATCTCTGACAGAGGTTTTGTAGTTTTCCTTTTAAAAAGGGCAGAGATGAATCTGGAACTGACACAAAAATTCAGTAAGTCATAAAAGAGTCTGTGTCCACATTAGCAAGCACTGTGGTGTAATAAGATCAGATCTGTCAGGTGCTGAGAACCTGGCATCCATGCTATACAGGTGGTGAGAGTTTTATTTCAAGCTGGTCCTGGTCCGATTCTGTGGCTGAATTCCTCTTGGTGGTTGGAGCATGTACAATGAACACCTGAAGCTCATTCTGTGATCTAGTTTTATTCAAAAGAAATCTGGTTCATGTACTTGATCACTGCTTTGCAATGTAAAGCAAAGCAAGGAAAATAGGGTTCTTTGGGAGATGGACTTCAAAAGTGCAGTCCTGATTTGAATTAAATGCTAATATAGACATACCTAGAGTCATGCAGATCAGGAAGTTCACCAAAATAAAGTTGTTTAGTAAGAGAGTTTGGATATCTGATGCGTGGGATTGGAATCAGGAAAGGCAATGAATACCTACAGAATTGAACTGCTACTTCATCCGTTTGGGAGTTTGGAAAAATATGAGGAGGACATGGTTTTAAAAACAAAACAGAAAAAAATCCCTGAGCTGCTTTGTTGAGAAATGTCTTTACTCTTGTAAAGCAACCTCTTGAAATAATACAGAGTAGACTTTATATAAATCAGATACTAGATACAGGGAGATTGGAGGTGGTGTAAAAACAGAAAGCACACCAACTTTTTTTCTGTTGCTCTTTTGGAGTCCACTAGAAGATGAACTCGAGGTCCTTGGTTAGAGAGAGGAGAAGAGATGGATATATTTTACAGATTCGTTACTTTTAAAAGCGAAAACAATCTCTACAAACACTATTGCATGGCTACAATGTCTTTTCAGTTTTACCATGGAAGAAATAAGTCAAGTGTCAGCCTGTCTGCTCAGAGGAGACAGTTGTCTTTAAGAATTGGTGCTATCTGATATTCTGGATGGTTTCGGGTTACCATTTAGCACAAATTTATTATTTATTACCAAGACTATTAAAACTCAGTGTGTGAGTAGCTTATAAATGGACATGGAGACAGAAGTATTCTGACCTTCTTGTAATGGTAGAGGTCTTTATGGTGCTTAGGAAGAAAAAGAGGAGAGTGGATGCTGAAACTCTCTCTCTGCTGGAAATCATGCACATGGTTTCTCCGTTTGCACCCATCCTGTTTGCCTCGGTATTCAAAAGTCATTACATCTCTACACTGTACGAGTGGTTGTGTGTTTTTAACAGTATAGCTGGAATGGTGGTGTTTAAGCCTTTGTGTGATTTTCAAGGTTATGATCACAGTCATAAACCTAAATGATAAAATTCTTGTAGGATCTTCTTGAAAGCTTCACATGGTGGAAACATTCAAAAATTGTGACGCTGATAAAATGGGAAAAGTTGGCAATAGGTGGCATCTGCTCACTGTGGAATCAATCTAACAAAGTTGATAAGCCCATCTTAGCTATCCACAGTGCATCTGAAAATGCTGGCACTTGACACAAGTCAGGCTCGCTCACAGTCCTTAAGAGAACTGGCTAAGAGCCTGTGCCAGGCTTTCCTCTGGTGCTGGGATGTACAGCAGTTCAAAAACACAAACCAAAAATCAAACCTATCCTACTGCCAGTACCTTTGTCCAAATTCCTGGCTTGCTTTTTTCTTCCCAGGAGTAATCATGCCTCTGCACACCTACAATAAATAAACCTACTGATTATTTCTCCATATATTGCAGTTTCTGGTGTACTGGAGCTAACAGTGTGACACACCTGTGGATTTTTGGTGTGGAGCTGCAGTGTTACAGATTCTCTGGTGTTTATAATAAAGATTGAATTGTGCATGGCTTGTTTTTTCCACTGATGTCACCAACAATGTGTCCTTTTTGTTGGACATTAGGAAGAAGTTCTTCACAGAAAGGGTGACTGGGCATTGGAATGCGCTGCCCATAGAAGTGGTGGAGTCACCATCCCTGGAGGTGTTTAAGAAAAGACTGGATGTGGCACTCAGTGCCACGGTCTAGTTGACAAGGTGGTGTTAGGTCATAGGTTGGATTTTATGATCCAAAGGGGTTTTCCAACCTAGCTGATTCTGTGATTCTCTAAGTCTGCTGACATTTTTAAAAGGAAAAAAAATTAGAAACTTGGTGTCTGGAGGCTTGCAAATCTGGCTGGTATAGACCAGGAGAATCCAAGAGTTATGAGGAGAGATGAGAAAGGCTTATTTTCATAGAAAAACTCCCTACAGAGATTTTTAACACTCTTCCTCCCTGACATCACCACTCATCTAAGCCAAACGTGTTTAAACTAAAGGATAGAAATGTGAGTTTTGGTTAATTTTTAATATGAGCAATTACTGATAAATATAAAATTATTTTAAATTATTTTTTGTGTCACTGTTTTACAGATATACTGCAACTGAGCAGCTGTTGGATATGCACGACTCTTAGGAAGTTTCTCTCTAGCTGTGAGCAGCTCATCATAGGAGATGGTTTCTTTAATTCCAGATACAAGTATCTGCAGTGTGCAGTTCACATTCTAGACCATAAACCAACTACACAGTTGCTTCAGCTGTCTCTTTAATCAAACCCTCTTTGTGTTTTGCAGATCAGTAGAAATATGCATTTCCATAATACCACCTTTGAACTAATGAAGTGGAAGTACAGATGAAAACAGTCTGGAGGAAGCTTGAAGTACAATACAGTTTCATTCAGTTTCCTAATTCAGAGGTAAGGTTAATGCCTGCAAGATTTTATTTCAAGTATTTCAGGGATAAAAAGCATATGATAAGCAGCCACCATAACTTACAAAAAACTTTTGAGTCACCTTTTTTATGCTAGTGACAGTCTTTAATACCATACTGAAAACGCTGTTTGATCCGATCTCTGTCTGTGTTTCAGTTATGAAAAAAGACAAATCAGCATCAATTACAGAGACATCTGTTGTACAAAGGCACTTTGGAAAAAAGTTGTGGTATCAGACCAGTTTTATTTGGTAGAATCTGCTTGGTCATGAGCACTACTAATGCCTTAGTTGGTTATTACTTTTGTTTATTATTTTGCTGATATGACTGGGCAAAAGCTTTACACAGTGTCAAGTGGCAGGGCATCAGTGTAAGTAGTTGGGTTGAAAACTCTGGACACAACGCTGTTTTAAAAAGAGAAACACAAAACACACACACCCAACCACCTTCACAAGTTACTTTTTCTGCCTTCTAGTCCACTGTCATCTTAAAGAGGAGTAGTATTAGCAGCAGTTGAGGGAGGGAGGTTGTTTTATGCTTTCCCTGTATGTAAATAGCTGATTGGGCAAAAAATAAAATGGCAACACCACTCCACCACAAAATTTCTCTATCTTCACACAGTTTGTTTTCTTTTTACTGGGGATTATGGGCATCTAAGTCAGCAAGCACACAAATGGCAAGAAGAGGGGAGCTTATCAGAACCAAATAAAAGCAAGTCCTTGTGCTAATTATTCCTGCTCCTATGTACTGCCTCTTGTTTTCATACCTTTTATACTTGAATTTCAATAGCAAGGGAAAAAGACAAAAGAAAAAACTTGATTGTGAAGGCCAAAAAAGGGAAATACTATAAATACCAGATGTGAAACAGGGTACATTGCCCAGGTGTTGATCAGACATTTTATGTGCTTCCTGAGTGAGAGATCAGCAGTATTGTATTTCATTGCCTGACCTGCTTTCAGGTATGACTTTGAGCCCATTTATGAGTTTGGACACTCACAAAAACCAGTGGAAGTGAGTGTTTTAGTTCTAAATATTTGTTATATACAAAAGGTGTCTTTTGTTTGCATCTAAAACTGCTGCCTGATTTGTTAGTTCCTCATTGGTTTACATAGAAAATTTGGGATTAAATTTCTTTAGTTGTCTCTTCCATTTTAGGGTTCAATGAAGAGTATCATAGGTCTCTCTGACAGTTCTCAAGATAGTTTATTTGACTTTCTTTAATATGAAATCTCTGTAATACAACCCTTCACTTTGTACTTTTGCTAATTCTACTCTATTTTGTGAGACAGGGTAAAATTTTCTTACATCTTATTTACTAGGGTAAATAGGTCTGTCTTTTAATTACACCTGTGAATTAGTACATTTCTAGTGCAATGCAGCTGGAGAAATTCAGATTAGTATACTACATGTAATCAGTGGGGTTATGTGTGCTCAATTCCCTTCTGCAACTGGTGTCCCATATAGTGTTGTGTCTTTATTTAGTAGAAAGATTTTGGTTGTATGATTACTTTGTTTTCTTTGGGATGTTGAAAACTGGACTTGGATGACTTCCCAGCACCACCCATTAAAATGTCAAATACTCCCTTAGTTTGACTTGCCTGCAGCAAGGCATGAGTTAGAAGGACATTAAAGACCTCTAACATACAACTACTGAACCAATAACTTTCGTTGACAGTTTAGGAATAACTTCCTGCTTTTCAGCTTCTACTGTCCATAGAGTTGTCATGTTTCTGTGTCCTCCAAACCAGTAGTGGTAGGACCATCTTCTGTCATGATGGAGCTTGTTCATTCAGCAGCCAGAAACACATACCAGGTGCTTCAGAAGGAAGGATGCCAGTGATGAGATGGTATTCCTGCAATGATTTTCTTATTAATCATCAAGACTGCCTAAGATCCTCTCTGTTCTGTTAGGAAACAATTATTTTGTAAGGTTGCCATTGAATTTCCTTGGTGGCAAACTATGTGCTAGGAGTTAATTCCATAACAAACAGGCTTTGCCACTTGAGGCTCAAACCACAAATGGGAAATGCAGGTCAGTGTGCTCAAAGCATTTTCCAGGAGTGGAGTAACCAGAAGTCCGTGTCATCTTGTGAATCAGTTGATCAAAACAGGAAGTGCCAGTGGTTCCACTCTGGAGCTGCTCTGTTCTGCAGTGTCCTCCCAACAGGACTTTCCTTGCTCCTGTTGCCCCTGGCTTATCCCATGTTGTTCCAGTAGCCTCACCATCTTGATCTCAGACCACACAAAATGAGAGCCTTCGTACTGCTAGGCCAAGACTCTCAGGCTCAGCAAGGTCAGATCAAGCTGCTGAGAATCCCTTCATTTTTATGTTGGCTCTGTTTGGCTCAGGAGCTCCTGTTGAAAGTGTCACGGGCAACAGATTGCAAAGAAATCTAGACAAGTTCCTGTGTAAGAAAAGGAATCTAAATTTTGTGTTTTATTTCTGTATCTGAGGATGGGAATTTTATGGGGTAGGATAGAGAACAATTTAAGATCTTACAGTGAGAAAAGCATACAAGGAATGTATTTGCAGTACAGTCTGAAGATGTTTGTACTGATAGGAATGTATTTTCCAACCAGATTATTGTAACATGGATATGTAATTAGAAACACACCAGATTTCCTTTTTTGCTTATTTTTCTATTTAGTGTTTAGATTACGAATGGTGAAATGTGGGTTTCAACCAAACATTAACAGAGGGATTAATTTTGCTTTCAAGAATTGTTTTCTTTCCTTTTTTTTCCCTTGAGCCAGAACGAAGCAGATAAATGTCTCTCTCTGATGGTACTATTTTGAAGCAGTCCTAAGTAGTCAGTTATGGAGTAGGTTCCTCTAAACTAGGTTGAAAAAAGAATGTCCTTCTCCAGAGGTTCCAAGGTTGTGAAGGTACGGTACATTTCATGAGATGTTAGGTGAAGTGTTTCTAGAATGTTGCAGTTGATACAGAATTTAATTAAAATAAATCTAGGGGTCCACTTCAAATGTATCTTAAAATACTAAATATTAAAATAATAAGCAGCTACTTGTTAGCTTACCAAAATCTAAGACTGATTTAGATAAGTCTTTTTATAATATCCTTAATGTTTATAAAGACACTGTGATAGAAACTTGCTAATTTTCTTATTTCTAAACCAGATATTTGTACTATCCTTTAAAAAATTAACTGTGTGCCATAGCCAAGTCTATGTAAAGAAATGATATTTTTATCATGTCCTTAAAATATGTATGTTTTGAGTTTACAGCACAGTACAGGAATTTCAGGATCTTGAGGAAAAATCTGAATCTGGTAGAGTAATGCTAGAGGGGTCAGTAGTCACATCTGTTAGGAGAACTTCCACAGTGAGGATGTGCAGAGGGGTTCCCAAATGGCTACACTTTTCACTGTGCTTCAGACACATTTTGTTGTTCTAAGATCTGAAATTCCTGTTCTTGTTCAAACATGCTCATTCAAGTTGCTGGTGTTTGAAAAACAATTATTTGTTTCAGTTGGCAGGTAAAGCATATGAAAGTGCTTTACAGAAACAGTTCAGTCCTAGGCTTTCAGTGGGATGAAAGTGAAGTGATAAGGGGTCTGCCTGTGCAGAGGAGAGTCCCTGAAATCTTTGAGATGGCAGTGTATGAGAAGAGGGATATTTATACAGATGTCTTGAAGTTCTGTGCACTTTGAGTTGTTTTGGAATTTGCAGAGGTACACTTGCAATCTACTTGGTTTCCCCTCCCCTCAGTAAATTTCATGTTTGGTGATATCACCAATCTCTGAATTAATATGAATTTTTTAATGGGGAATGGGAAAAAAAAGTTTTCTTTATTGGCCTTTAAAATTTGCACAGGCACCCACCAAAGCCATTCTATCACTCCCTTCTCCATGGGCTGAGATAAGGACCAGGAGAGATCACTCACTGATTACTATTGTGGGCAAAATAGACTAAATTTGGGGATACTAATTGAATGTCTTACTAACAAAATCAGAGCAGGATAATAAGAAGCAAAATCTTTAAAAACACCTTCTTCCCACTCCTCCCTCCTTCCTGGGCCCTACCTCCCCTCCCCAGCAGTGCAGGGAGATGGGGAATGGGGCTTGTGATCAGTTCATAACACGTTCCTGCTGCTGCTGCTCAGGGAGGAGAGTTCTTTCCCTTCTCCAGACTGCTGCAGTGTGGGTCACTCTTGCATGGGGTGCAGTCCTTCAGGCAACAGCCTGCTCCAGTGGGAGTCCCCCACAGGGTCGCAAGTCCAACCAGGAAACCTGCAGTGTGCAGGTCCCTGCCAGGACCCTCTCCAGCACAGGTTTCCCATGGGTTCACAAACTCCTCTCAGGCATCCACCTGCTCTGGTGTGGGGCTCCTCCAGGGGCTGGAGGTGGATCTCTGCATCCCCGTGGTCCTCCATGGGCTGCAGGGGCACAGCTCCCTCACCATGGCCATACCAGGGGCTGCAGGGAAATCTGCTCTGGCCCCTGGAGCACCTCCTGCCCCTCCTTTCTGCACTGACCTTGGTGTCTGCAGGGTTGTTTCTCTGACATATTCTCACTCCTCTCTCCCTGGCCACAGGAACATCTGTGCGATAACTTTTTTTCATTCTTGGATATGTTATCTCAGAGGCATTATTATCATTCCTGGTGAGCTCGGCCTTGGTCAGTGGCGGGTCCTGGAGCCAGCTGGCATTGGCTGGACATGGGGGAAGCTTCTGGCAGCTTCTCATAGAAACCACCCCTTTAGCCCCCCACTACCAAAATCTGGTCACACAGACCCAGTAGATTACTCAGGTCTTTCATCTGCTGATTTGGTTTCAGTAGTTCTTAACTCAAATGTGTGAAAAATCTCAAAGGAAAAAGGGAAATGGAAAAATAGTTAGGATGTGGTAGAGGATTACAAGAATACTATACAGTGCTTGATAGAGAAGGTTCAATAATGATGGCTTTTTTGTCCCCTTTCTCTCTGCCAAAAGTAATTCTGTATTCTCTTCAACTAGCAACAGAAATTGCTTCCCATTATGGAAGCTGTGGTTTTCCTGTAACCTCAATTTTTCCTTCACAGATTTAATTTGAATCAGCCTTAATTCCATCCTATTAGAGGTGATTCATGTAAGCTAAAGAATCCTGAAAGAAAGAAGGTTTTGATAGTGAAGATGTGGAAAGAATAAATCACCCCTAGATGGAATAACAGCCTTGACAGAAGTAACATAAGAAAAGGCAGAATGAGACCGTTTTAAGGATGTGATGTTGAATGACTGGGGAATAATTGAATTGCCAAAGTTAATGAAGAGATTACTTAGGAGGAAGATGGTTTTACTTTTAAGATTTTTAGCTTAAGGAACTGTTGAGACATCAGAGGAGATACCTTCAAGTTTAAGGATGATGGGAGAGTGGGGTAAATGTTTGCAATAAAAAATAGTGTCCAAGTCATTCCTGTAATACTGAGTATGAGCGGTTTAAGTCGTACACTATGATGGTCAAAGAGAAAAAGAGGAAACCAAGTGAAGTTTACAGAAGGAATATATCATATAATCTCTGTACCTTTTAAATTTCTTTAGGTCTTAGTCCAGTTGCTTTCTTACAATATGGAGGGAAAAGCAAAGATTTGAATGAAAAAAAAATTACAGATTTTATTAGTCAAATGTGAACTTCATTTAATCTAAAACCAAACCAAATCAAGCTTCTACCCTACATGTTGATGTTCTGCCGTCCTGAGTTCTACAGCGCAGCAGTTGTTGAAAAATGTTTCATAGTGTGTTTGAAGTAACCTTTTTGCACTGAGAGAAGAACTGGTGTAGTTGCTTGAATACGAATGGGAGATTTTTAATCTCATTAAATCTTATGACCAGAAAGCTTATGTTTGTTTTCGAATTTTGTGTGGAAAAAAAAATTAACAGTATTGCTTTAGCACTTCAGCGCAGGGAAATAGAGGATTATAATTGTTGAAGTAAATATTACCTTTGAACTCTGTTTTTGTCTACCTATTGAAAGATTACTGTGTTTGGATTTGGAAATGTCTTTGAAGCTATATTTGATGAAAGTACATTGTTCAAACTTAAGAGGAGTATTTGTGTGCATGTGCATGCTATGTTGTTTTTGTAGTTATTTAACCAAGCAGATCTACAGTGCACTTAGAGTTTAACTTAAGTTTGCATTAAAATCTGTTTTCATCTCAGCAAGACTTGCAGAACACTAACAGGGTAAGATAATGCTCAGACACATACAATTTAGAGTCCTGGAAATTTTTCCCACAGCAATAATACTTTCTTATATATGTCACATTGCAGTTAAATGTTGCAGATGAAAATAGATGCTGAATGCAGCATATAATTAATTTTACATTATTTGTCCTGTATAAGCACTTTCTTAATATAGCAATCTAGTTTAGTGTATCCATTATCTGTGAGATAACTCTGTAGGTGAGCATGTCATGCTTTATACATACGCATTTATCACTCTGATACTGAGAATATCTGAACACTTTGCAGGTTCTGTGTAGGATAATGAATGATTCTAGTTTAGGCTATTCTAAACTTGCCACTGATAAAACTTGCTCACTTCTTTTGCCCTTGCTGTGAAGGTGGTAACTTCCTCGTGTTTTGTTCATGGACCTTGTAATGTCATGAAAATATCCCAGCCCAAGTTTCTAGGGTGAAGTGACAACTCACAGATGACAAAAGTTAACTAGTCATTAAAATTCAAAAGAAAAAGACTGAAATTTTAAGTTACAAGGGTAATATAACTTACACAAAGAACAAACTTAATTTCTCAAATTTTGTTTCTGTAGTAAGAACAATTAAAATATAACTTTCCCAGCCACAGCAGTCTTTTAGAGGAGCATAATGGAGCAGCACCTACTATTTCATTTATTTGTCCTATCCAGCTATTAAAATGCCTTTTTGGAAGACTGATGGACACCACTCCTTTGAGGATATCTGTGTGTTACTTACAGTGATTTGTGGGAACAGCTAGACAGGGATTTTCTCCTCTCAGCAGAGTACAGTGCCTCTGTGGGCATGGCAAGCAGGTGAGGAAAGTGAGGAAAATGGCTTACCTTGCCAAGCAGCGTTTTGTATTAGCAAATCTTCATGATGTTGAACTTGCCAGTCTTGTCTCTGCTGTTTGTATGTATTGAGCAAATGCTGTCGAAGAAAGCTCATCTCTCACCTGTTGCAGTGGGGAGTGCTGAATTTGATGATTTAAAAATTATGGTGCTTGCTTATGAAGTAATATTTGCAAGTGTGTTTTTATCTTGTTCATGAAACGATGTATGAATTCCTTTAGACAGCTGTTATCGTCTGCATAGCAGAACAAAAAAATATGGCCATGTTGACAGTTTGGAGCGTTGTGAGGGCAAGCAGTTTGCTTCTTGTGAAATGCTCTTCTGTCGGCCTTTTTTAATACTAGATCACATGTCACTTGGTCTAAAAGGGACACCATAGTCCCTTTGTCACATACCAGAGGGAAAGGGTTTGCAGATGTGTAGGCAGATTCCCCTGTGTAAGGCATCACCACTCAAAGTTTGGAGGGGTTTTGTTTGTATTTTTGGCTGAGGGTTGTCTTCATAAGCAGTTTCCTGTCCTCAGTAATTTGAAACTCCATCTTCTAGGTGTAAATTAAAAGGAAGGGGGCCTTAAAAGCTCCTTTCTGTTAGTCCTTCCTAGATTTATTTATTTTCAGCTCTGTATGGAAAGCATATCCATTAATAACTTTCATGTCCACAGTGTGAGTGTGAGGGCTCCGCGCATTATCAGGTTGACTCTTTTGACCTTGGTAATTACTAATCTAAGCAATCGGGCATTTCTGAGCCTCGTCAGCCTCGCTTGTTTAGCGTTTTATTTATTTTATTGGTTTCTATAATTCCTGAATAGGAAGAGGGGATTTAAAGAGAAAATTTAAAAAAAAAAGAAACCCAACCCAATGTTTATTCTTAAGGGGTGGAGGTCTTCTGGAGGGGAGCTGGCTTGCAGAGGGGGAAGACAGTATTCTTATGCTAATCCAGGCTCTGGATAAGGAGCAAAGCAGCCGTGCAAACAATGGAAGTGGAGCCAGAAAGTCTGCGCTGCAGTCTAGCACGCCTTGAAAAGCATGTCAGGCCGGGCGCCTTGGGCTGCCGGGAGGGGCCGCGGGGGGAGCGCCTCCCGCTCGCTTTATGGAGCTGGCGGCTGGCCAGCACACTTGGAAAAATCTTACTACCTAGAAAACAAGAGTTAAGGCTGGAAGAGGCGAGGGGAAGAGGGAGAGAAGTAGTTTGCAGTCTTGTTTTTCTTTGTCATGTGAAAAAAAGCAACCCCCAAACCCCGTATTGAGTCGTCTCGGCTTTGTTGCTGCTGTTTTCTGCTTTGTACCAAAAATTGAAATTCAAGTGATGTGTCTTTTAAATAGCAACCACATTTTCTAAATGTGCGTGAGAGAGGTAGACTTCAGCAACGTGCCCCTCCTGGGAAATGAGCTTACACCACCCTCCTGTGGGCGAAGTGCTCGGACTGGGAAGCGCGCCGGGAGCCGGAGCCGCGGGCTGGCCTGAGGAGGGCGGGGAGGTGCCTTGGTTCCTGTCCCTCGCTCCTCTTCTGTGGGAGAAAACCATGTCCCTGACATGGGGAAAAAGCAGCGCTTTGTCCAGCATGCTTTGTTATTGATGGAAGTCAGTGACCAAAAATACAAGCTGTTTTCCCTGGGCATCATGAAATGAAAAATGTGCTCTTTAAGCACCAAACCAAAACCCAGTTTCTGCAGAATTCTTCTTTGTGAGTTCCATGATTTGCATAATCACCTTCACTTTGGAGACATAAAGAAGTTGTGAATTTCTTCTTCTAGACTGGGCAGAGGTTATAGGTGTAGCAGAAGGCAGCCAAGATCATGGGAGCTAAGTAAAATAAATGCTTACCCTGTCAGTTTTTTGATCTGGGTATTTTTTTATACATAGATTAATGAACAACTGTCCTTAAATCATGAAAAAATTACTGTGAAGTTGTGAAGACATTCATTAGTCTTTATAGTGCTGAAAGGGATATTGCACTTTAGAAATTCTTTCTATGAAATCATTTGTAATTTTGAAGGCACTAGTGCACTGATTTTAGGGTCCATTTTCTGCTTCTAAAAAAGTGAGCGAATGTATATTCAGGACTGAGGCCCAGCTTTTTCCTTTCCTCAACCCAGGTATATTATTTGTATCAAGTTATTGAAACTCAGAGCCAGAATGTGTGATAAGTCTTGTAGGCAGTATAGTAGGACCACAATATTTTTAATAGTGACATGTAAAATTTCTAACAATTTTGATGATATTTTTCTCCTTGCTGGTTACATTTAGTGAACAAAAGACATCTGGTAAGTATCTTTTTTGTGAATGAGATCTAAAAGGTTTAAGTTACGGTTCTCCATTTGGATTTTTTTAATTTAGAGATGGAATGTATTGCATGTGGAGACTTTTCTCCTTGTTCACATTGACTGGTATGACAGTAAGGAACTAGCAAAAATGATAAATAGATCATAAAAACATATAAGAAGGATAGCTTCTGGGTAGAATATAGAAGTTGATGTCATTTATGGAAGAAAGAGCATAGATGTCCATTTGCCATTTGTCTTAAGGGCAGAAGCTCTAAGCCAGCTAATCACCAAAGTGAAGGAGTTGAGAAAAAAGGGAAATGGTCAAGGTGAATAAAAATTGTGTAGTGAAATTTTCTGTGAATATGTTTAAATAAGAGAATGTGTCATGTTTGTAACACATTAGGATATGTCTGAATACCTGATTGCACTGGGAAAACAATTTTGCTGAATTTCATTACATGTAATTTAATTGAAGAAACTTTGTAGTTAATTGGAGTACCAGAGTAACAGTAAGATGGGCATTCAGGAGTCCAATGAGTGGCGTCCCCAATTACCTAATTGTGCTGGGCATGGTAAAAAGCAGCTAGGCTTTAATTTCTTTACAGTTAACAACTTTGTTTATGAAACAGACAGATATATCATAATTTAGTACTTTGGCTTCTAAATTCTGCCATGATGTACACACATTTGATATTTGGCAGCAGTGGGAAATCTTCCTTTCAGGAGATATCTGTTTGACTATCCAAGGTGGATTTTGGTGGCTTTTCCCATTGGTCACAAATAAAAAGACCTTTTTTCTAAGACTGTGAGCTCCCCTGCTGCAAAAAGTTATTAGGGTCTTCTGTTTTTTGAATGAACAAGTGTGTTGCAGTGCATGTGTTCTAAACACATGGTTCTATATGTACTACAGAGAGAACTAAGATTTAATTTTTAATTTTAGTCTTTTGAGAGGTACGTAATACACACAAATGTGCTTCATTTAGCATTTTGGATTTCACTTAGGTTGTAGAAGGAGAAGAAACATTTGTATAATTTACACATTCTATTGGCTTTTAAATTTATGCAATCAGGAACGGTTTTAAACAATTCGTACACAATCCACAGTTCAAGGGAATTATTTCTGTGAGCTTGAACAGATTAGTGCCTAAACAAATAGGGCCTTAAGTGAAGTTGTTTTTGTTGATGGATGTGCAGTCAGCTGGCTTGCAATAGCCAGCAGTCTTCTCCATCAGCTGTAGGATTTCTTGACAGATTTTGGGGGTGGATTTACCTTGCTTTTAAAATTTAACATATTTGACAGCATTCAAGCATAGGTAGTTCAAGTTTTTCACTGACACTTTACTACAATTTGTGTAACCATGCCTTGCAACAGAATACTAGAAACACATTTTAAAAGTAGGCTTGTACAAGTATTTGACAGAATTACACAGTACACAGTCTGAAACTTCTTCGTTAGGGACTTGGTTAAATTTGACTGTTTGACATTAGATAAGCTAAAGATAACTATAGTTCTTTCTGTATTAAGAATGATAAAACATAGTCCTAGATCAGTCTGTTCCCTTCCTGACACCTGTAGCTACATGAGATGGTGGCCTTTGTAAAGGCTGATGAAGTTTTTCAACTCTGTTTAATCTGAAAATCTGCCCTGCAACCTTCTAACCAGTGGTTAGGAATTGTCTTCTCATTTCTGATCTAAATGAATTTTAGTGGCTAATCCATACCTTGTTGTTGAACCAGTAATTTTCTTAAGGTTGAACAGCTGTCTCTCCTTGCGTTTATTCCTGTTATATTGTCAAAACGTAGTTATTTACCCATCTATTTTAACTGTCTTTAATTGTATTTTTTTATTTTCTTCTTATCTCCAAATGTCTTTCTTTCCTTGAGATACACCTAGAAGGATACTATGTTGAATCTATCAGTCATGTTATCTCTGTGCTATTCATGCCTTACTGTTTTCCCTGGGAAATTTCCCTAGGAAATACTGGAGTTGTGTTTGTGTCTTTCTCCCAGCAACATCACATGGATGTGTCTGATGTTCAGTAATCAGTTGGTGTCCTTGAGTCCTTGGGCGTAGCTATCTCTTCTGTGTGAGCTTCTAGTCTGTGAGAAGCAGAAATTCCTCAGTTACCCATATGCATGATTTTCCCAATTTCATGCTGTTGTACTTCATTCCATTTCTGTTACTTCAGTTCTTCACATGATCCAAATCTTCCTGCATAAAAACAACACTCAGCTGAACTGACAATTTATGTTTGTCAGCAAATTTTTTTAAAGTTTTGCTTTCTGTGCCTTCTTCATTAATGAAAAGGGTGAGTATTCTTCAGTCAAGCTGAATCAAGAATCAAGGTCCTCAAATGCCATTTGAACTAGACTACTAATCTCTGTTCTTGAAACTACTTGTCTGCCCTGTAGTGAATTCTTTACTGTTCTTATAATCCCTCTTTTCTTCATCCAAATGAGTAATTTTCTTTGTGGCACCATATCAGGTTTTTTTATAATCTTTTAAGAAAGTTGTTGTTGCACACTGACTTAGACTGACAGTCCAGTTTATCTCTGGCATTCTGTTCCATCTCAAAGTCCCTGTGATTGAGGTAATATGCTTACAGTTGCCTAAGTTGCTTCTTGCCCCAGTTAAGCATCAGAGAACCACTTAATATGTTTAGTTTTGTTTAAATACAGTAACTTGGTGTTACATGTACTGCTGCAAATGGTTTGAAGTATCGTGTCTGTTGAAATGGATTATATGTTCTAATTCTCGTGAAGTCTAAGACTGACATTTTTTCGTGTGTTCCCCCTTTACAATACTGTCTTTGTTGTTACGTTCAGCACTATCATTCTTTACTGAAATTTGGAACAGCACAACTCACTTGGTTTGGGGATCATGCTGTTAAAAATATTACATAGCCACATCTAAAGAGCAGTTACCACTTAACTCCATGCTTTCAGAGTTAGTTTGGGCCATATGACAGATCTTGAACACTTCATATATTTGGAGTCGTACAGAACATAGGGCTGGACTGGCGTGATAGTGCTGTGAATTCACTGCTGAGTTCCAGTTCAGAAAAAACCCCACCGTTTTAATAATAAAAACATTTTTTTTCAAGAAACTGTTATTGGGAAGGATAATAAAATACAGTGCAGAAAAATCAGGTGTTAAAATTGATGAATAAATTACTTTTTAGTGGATTGTGGTTGAATGCTTGTTCATGGCTACAGTAGAAAAGAGATTGAGAACTTCAAAATCAACTGATTGGCTTATGGGTTTGAATCCCTTCAGCATCATTCTGTTGGCAGAGTAGCATTCCAGGTGTTAATTGGTGCTTTAATATATTTGAAGTAGTTATTTAGTTGTGTCATTCTGCACTGTTATATCAGGCAGGTTTTGGAGAAATTCCAGCTGTTGCTCTCTCAATTTTGTGCCTTAGCCAGGGCTGCTAGTCTTTAATGGGAGTCTGGAAAGGTATTTTTTGTTTTAAAATGGAGAATTAGAATTTGTTCTCTGTGGTTTTTATTACATGGTTTAATGAACGATATTTTATGTACATATATCTGTGAAAAGTGAAATATTGCTGGAAGGAAGATTGAGGTACAAAATACTGGTGGAGAGCATTATTTTTTGAATAGACTTGGGCAGCATTTCTGGAAACTACCTTAGACTGTGTCATTGAGCAAAAAGCACCATGAAATTGGAGTGAGTAGCATTAAAATGGGCTGTTTTTCCCATTTTTTCTTTATTTTTTTGGGAACATGATGTGTGGTACAGTGGCAAATACATGTTCCTGTGCCAGCGTGCCCTCTGATAAACTGGGGGGCAAGATCACCAATTCTCTAAAAGTTTGAAACACTCCTACTCTTGCAATGTACAAGAGTGCAAATATATATTCTTTCCTAAAACTTGCATAGACAAGACAGAAATTATTTTTAAAAATACTTTAAACAGACTATTACTGAGATTTGTTTTTTCTGGATAGAATACTGTAAATAAAGTCTTTGTTGTTATTGCTACATAAAGCTGTTTGCAGTTTTCAACTTCCACATGTTTTATTGAGGATTGGAAGTTCATTGCCATTGAAACACAGAATAAAGCAGTAATGCTTTATGGACTTAAATTGCTGGCCTGATGGTTTATAGCTGGAAGGACATTCCTTATCAGCTGTCAGAATTGGTGCTGTGTCTTGTGCATAGGGAACACCAAAGAATGAATATTTTTGCCGTCGCATCTCTTTTCCCTCTGCCTTGCCAGGAAGTTTACTTTGAAGTTCCTGATGCTCCGGACGTTTGCGCAGCGCGCAATTCCGAGTCCATCCCGCCACAACTTGGCAATAATCCTGGCAAGGGCCGCGGCTGCCGCGGTGCTCGGGGCGCCCGGCTCCCTCTTTGTGGCTGCATTAGGGAGAAGTCAGAGACGTGTGAAAAGTAGGCCAGGGGTCGGGGCGGCGCGCTACGCCCGCCGAAATTGGAAGTGACGGACACCTCCCGGCTCAGCCGCTAATTTGCCTCCATGTTAAATGCCTCCGAAGACTCATTAAAATGAAAAGTTCTTGGGTCTCGCCGACAGACAGATTGAGTTATTGATGCTGGAAGCGGCCACCAACAGTAATTGCTGCCCATCCCCGAGCGAACGCCCGTTCTGGCATTCATGAGCAGCGCCAGGCTGACAGGGGTCAGGGGGGTCAACCCCACCGAAACGAGGCCGAGGAGAGGCAAAATCAGTGCTCTGTTCATGTTTGTGCAGCTTTGCTTTTGTTGCAAGTAACTATTTAGGTGTTCAAGCTGCTTTTCAGTCCTTTGGGGCCCAATTACGCTCCCCTTGTGCATCACCATTGAAAAGTCCTGTAAGCGGAACGTGACCACAACTGTTGCAGTCTGAAAAAGTGACTTCTTACTCAGTTTGGCTGTCTTAGCTGTGTGTTCACCCACACTGCACGAAGAGTAGAATTATGTTTTATTTGTGGAGCAAATGGCGTGTGCATATGGTAGTGTGATTTTTCAGGAGGAATTAATTTGCACACAGCTTGGGAATCCAGGATGTCACGATTTTGAATTGCAGTTAGTGTTGTCTTTTTTTGTTTGTTTTAAAGATGCAGTACTCATCTAGGAGACAAAAGTAACAAGATAAGTGTATTAGGAAACTAAACTAACTGTTAAATTTAATACAGATTTGGTTTTCATCCAGCAGAGAGACTGGGGTTTTTTTGCAGTAAAGCTTCTCTACCACCGGTTTTCAACAGGTGGCCTAACATGGTGTTGCTGTTTCCTCCCACAGTATTGTGGGAAGTCACCACTTGAGTTTAATTTTTATGAAAAAATAATTAAAAGAAATCTTCATTTCTGTAAAGAAAATAGTTTTCAAACAGATTTATGTGTTAATCTGTTGAATATTATGTCTAATTGCTATATGCAAGTCTAAAATTATACAGCTGTGACCAGTGAGTTGATATATCTAAATTTTTTTAAGGAATGTGAAAACATCCTTGTGGGTTGTTACCAAAAGTGTGTATTTCAGAAAAACCCTGCTATTCAGTTAGATAGTAAACATAGCTAATGTTTTCAGTTACTAATGTTAATAAACACGTGGGGGGTTTTTGTTGGGTTTGTTGATTATGCTCAGCACAATGACCATCTTGAGGGTTTTTTCTTGTTTCACAAATATAGGAAGTTTTTAACACTTCGTTTTATTTTATCTTTCAGGAAATAAAGGTGGAAAAGCTACAGAAGCATCTTTGCAGTCAAGCACCAAATCTTGTATTAGGCTTCACCGAACAGACTGAGCTTAGCATTTGTCAAGCAGAAGGGCCGGGCGCCCTGCGCAGGAAGGATTAAAAGTGAACAATGACTCGATTGAGAGTTCATGAGCAATTGCTTGGAGCCTATCTGCTTATCATTCTCCATGTTCAAGGTAAATATGTACTAGTTGAAATAAGTTTATCTTCTTGATTTGTAACAAGAGTTGTGTGTTTTCCGGTAGTTGAAGTAGGATTTTTTTTCTTTTGGAGTTTCTTTTGCAGGCAGGTGACTTTACTGGCCTGATGTGCCATATGGATGCTTCCCTAAAAAGAAGGAAATTCTAGTGGTCATTCATTGTAGCGTAGGTTAGGTCAATTTCAGCAAATACTTAAATAGAAACAGTACCAAAAAGGCCTAGTACACCATGGAGTAAGTTGGGTGAACAGCAGAAGTAAAGGTTTGACTTTCTGAATTTCAGTTCCCTGTATGTGTACACATTTGACCCCTTTAAACTCGACCCACTGAAGAACTTGCAGTGTGCAGTTCCCATGCCTTCTGATGCTCCCAGCAGGCTAGAGGTAGTATGGCATAACTAATCTAAATTAACTCGTTGTGCCATCTTGATGGGCCAAAGGAAGGCTATGGAACATTCACAAATACCCTCCTTTTCAGTTAGTGAAGATACTCATTTGTATGTCTATTGTCTTTCTAGACACCAATTATCAGAAACTTCTGGAAATCCAGTTATCATTAGAACTTAAACTCCTCTGTCAAATTGTGTTGAATTGAAAAAAAAATATGCAGCAGTGCTCTCCATGTCATGTACATGCCTAGTTGGTCTTTGTATAAGAGTATTTGTTCTTCCAGCTGGGCACTCCTCCTGTGCTTAAGTATACAGAGCTTTCCAGATATTTTCAGGAAAATAGAGAAAACTAATTTGGTACTCCCATCTAAATATTTGAATATAAAAGGTTTTATATTCTCATTCCATACTTAGGTCAATTACTGCTTAGTGCTTGATTTTGAGATATTATTTGAGATGCTTACTTTCAAGAACAGCAATTCAATGAACCTCTTAAAATGGGGAGAGGGGGAAGCCTGGTAAGCACTGAAATGCCGATCTTTTTGTTCTGTTTCTGGTGTCAATCTGCAATGTTAGATTAAAGGAGGTAGCAGAGCTGTCTCTTTTGAGACTGTGCTTGATACATCCATATGTATCAAGCACAGTTTAGTAGTAGCCTAGTTTTGGGTATAGTTGAAGTCTGTGGTAGATTTACAAATATTTGCAGATTGCTGTAAGGTGCTTAGATTGGTAATGGGAATAAACTAAAGTAAAGGAAATATTGTTGAGAAATTAGGAAAGAAATTTTCACTGAATGTGGTTGAGTATTAAATGGGCTGCCTGGGGAGGTTGTGCAATATGCATCCTTAGAGACAGTCAGAACTTCACTGCAATGACTGAACAACCTGGTCTGATGTAGAAGTTGGTCCTGCTTTCACCAGGTGGTGGTACCAGGTGACTCCCAGAGCTCACTCGTGTTCAAGCAGTTTTGCTGCTTCTTGCAGAAGAGACCAGCTTCTCCCCTTGTTCCATTGAAGAGGCTGGGAGTGATATGCTTTGTTCTCTTTGCTGAAGTCATGGTTACCCCTTTGCATTAGTCAATATTTATCATTTTACTCATAGGCAGTAGCAGTTGAAGGATTTCTTTTTCTCTCTAGATACAAATAGAAATAATAATACAAATACAAAGGTCTTCTAGCAGCTTAAAATTAAATTACATTAACTGCTTCCATGATCATGTTGATTACTAACAGTTCAATAAATAACTTCCAATAAGCAATACAGATAAATTAAGTTTAAAGACTGAAAATTATTTTTCAGCTTCAAATTAAGAAATTGCCTTATCTTAGAAATTTTCCTGACTTTGAAATCAATACTGAGGGAGTTCTGAAACCATGGAAAAGTTGAGCTTATTGAAGTGTTGTTAGTTCTTTGCAAGTTGCCTAAGGGCTTTTCTTCAAACGTACAAAATGTACTTGTTTTCCAGGGCTGATAAGGCAAAAAGCAGTCAAGTCTCTCTGCTTTTCCCTAGATTCAGTGGGGAGGAAAGAATTAAGATCATAGTCATAAAGCATTTGAAATTTTTATAGGAAAGAGACAATTTAAAGTGAAAAGTTTAAACAGTTGAAAAAGTAGTTTCAACAATGAAAATATATGCAGGATGTTAGAAAAATGCATTATAAAACAATCAACAGAGGTGAAAAAGATTGATTATGAAGAATTGAAGAGAATTTGTGTGATTTACAGAAAGAGGAAGAAAAAGCAGAGAAAGTAGACCAGTGTGTGTACTTTCAGTGTCTAGCATCCAGCTTAATGGTTTGCTCTCTTGGGGTTTTTTTGGAGGCTTCTTCAGAATGTTAGGAATTTCAGAGCTTACCAAGACCTGAGAGAATGATAAAAGAAAGTGTGCCTGTATAACTGCATGTATATATACATACCAGATTCCTTAACAGGTAACTTGAAAAAGCAAGTGGCTGCATGTGTTGATGAATGTGAAAATATTCTTACAATAACAACAGAAACCAGAGGCAATTCCATGCCATTACTGGTGAATAGCTGCTGTTTCTCCGGTTGGTGCTATGCAGCAGGGGGACCCAGTGGTTACCCTTTGGGTTGTGTCTTTATAGCTTTGGGTCTTCTTCACTTATATTGAGAAATAGTCTAAAATAAGCCTGGGGTGCCAATGGCCAGATTGAGTAGCAACCACTTCAATCAAAATGTTTTTGTATTGCCTTTCTTGCTGTGGTTGCAATAGCTTTAAACCTGTGACTTGCTCTGCATCTTCATCCACCTCTTTCTTCTGATCTAAGGCAAGAGGTTTTTGGCTTCATCTGCAGTTGTAACTGCACTAAACAGGCTTTGTCTTCCCACTAGGGCAGGTTTTTCGTTCAGAGAACCAGTGTTACTTCTGAGTAGAGTTTTCTTTGCTATAGCGCATCGAGGAGCACGTCTGATCAATATATGTAACAGTAATAAAGTGCTTAACATCTACTTAAACACATTCTCATAAATTTGGTACTTCGTTGCTGGCAGTTTACTTCCCATGTGGTTCATCACACCTTTATGTATTCTTCAGAGACACCACAGAAGACCAGTATTTTAATCCTCGTAAATTAGTTGACTAAAAATGTATTAGTAGCACTTGATATGTATGAAGCTTTATTAAAAGTCAAATTTAAAAATAGTATTGAAATTAAATATTAAAATGGGCTTAAAGTTGCCACTGTTTGTTAGTGAACAAAAAAAAAAACTTGATTTTATTTCATGCCTCTAATTACTTTTATTCAAATACTTGATATAGATAAGGTATATATTAAGATATATTTTTAAACCCTTCTGCATTTCTCAATTTCAGGTGAAATAGTTACTGAATTTGAATGTATAAACTAATCTGAAACAAAATTCTAAATGCTATAGAAGGAACTTCCAGTTGTCAGTAGCTGATTCATTACTTGAAAACACTAGTTCTTTTTACTGATGATTTCCCCTATTAGTGGCTGAATCTGTCTTTAAAACATGGGCAGCAAACGTGTTCTTATGAATTTGACTGATTAAAGTTCTTGCAAGGGATTATTAAAAGTTGATCTATTTCTTTATTAGCATTTCACATTTAGGTTTAAGTAACTTTATTCTTTAAAAGTCCATTTAATTTAAATTAGAATGCAGTGTACTTTTTTAAAGTAAAATACACAAAATTTTCATGTCTCTGGCTTTTGTACTGAGCACGTAAGAACAGAGTAGTCTTCAGAAGTGACTTTTGGAGCAGGGAAGTGGGAGCAGAGGCTGAGGATTGCGGGTTGGGAAGTAAAGGAGGCAGGGGCCGCCTGTCTGTGTTGAACACTGGTGTAGCTCCTGGGAGAGCTGGAAGGGCAGGAGAGAGGTTTTAAACCAGTAGTCTGGGAACATGCTGTGATTTTTACGAACCAGTTCTGCTAGATGGAGCTACCTCTACCATGCCTGGTCTTTGGAGATCACAGCCTTGATATATAAAAAAGCACTATGGGGAGAATTATGGTTAGAATGCCAGAGACAGTTAGTAGAAGCATTTAAGGTACTTTCTTTGCACTCATACAATTTTTCTGATTTTTAAAAAAATTTTGTCTTTTAAGAGCAAGTGCTAGTATCATATTCAAGCTGTGTCAGTTGTACTGAGGTTTAATTCACGTAACAGAACATGTTAAATCATTATGAAAGTTTGATAGGCAGAAAGGTGAAATGTGCTTACTGGAGTGGGGGATTTTGCAGTATCTGCATCCTAAAGCAAGGAAAAGTAATTTAAAACTACCAGATAAACATGTCAAGGTATGTCTTTTTCATAAGGAAGGCATATCTAACATGAAGAGCACTGGTACAGCTTTCATCTTTGATGAAAAGAGCCCAGTGTGGATGAGCCCAAGCATCAGCACCAGCAGGGAGGCAGGTGAAGGGGCTCTTCTGACAAAGATTCTTCTTACTTAAGTATTGAATTTCTTGGAGTTTACAAGCATGGATCAGAACAGCTACAAAGAAATGCCTCTAGCACTGTATTTCTGCTAGGACAAATCCCTTTTAAGGATAATGTAGTCTGGAATAGAAATGTTTTTATGGGCATTCAGAAAGCTATCAAACAACTTTACTGCTATGGGCCATGTTGGACCTTTATTTGTGGATAAAGAGAGGATACAGTTAATTAAAAATTGTAGGCATAATTTGGCTTTTGTATTTGTCTTCTTTCACTTATTGCTGTCTCTGCATTTCATAGAGCTGGTTTTTTATGGGTTACACAAATCTTTTCTTAGATCAGAAGACTTAATGAAATTATATCTGTGTCCTGGCATTGAGTTGCAACCAGGTTAACTCGGGTTTTAGTGATTAGTAACACTGCGGTGTCATGCACAGGACATTTTTAAGATTTATCCATGTTAATATGTGTATTTGAAGCATGCTTTCAAGTAGACTTAGATTTCTAACCTAGTGGGGTTTTTAATATCCTCTGCTTCTTTGAAATACATTTTATAGTCTTAAGTTATTTTTTGTGATTGGAACAAGTACTGCTTTGAATAATTTATATTTTTGATCAAAGGCTGGATATGATATATTGGCAGGTATTGTTCTATTTTAACAATTTGTTTTATTATTAACTTTTGAAATTTTTATTTATTTTATTAAAATAAAGTTTAATTTTAAACAGAAAGCCATTTAAGTGTTGTCCTATCTGTAGCAGTTTTTCACACTTCTAGAAATCTACAGTGAAGGCAGTGTATGATGGGGCAGAGCAGATGACAGAATCAGAACTTGAAGTCCCATCAGCTTTTTTCTCATCAGTGTCTTACACTGCAGTTAAGTTACGAGAATGTTCCACCATTACTCTGATATTTTACTGAATGTTGTAACTTTGTAATGCAGTAAAATACACATTACAGGGCAGTTTGTATGTTTAGAAGTCTATGATGCTGTTGTTCTCAAGGCTGGATAAACAGGCCAGAAGTGATGGGGGATCTTGAACAAGCCCTCCAGCATGTGATAGTTCATTTGTTGCTCACATGTATTATTTTGCCACACCAGCTCTGTGCAGTTTGCAGGTGGAGGTTAGGAAATAGTGGAAAGGAAGCTTTGCTGTGCCTGAAGTCTCTGGGTGCTGCATTTCAGTGCACAATACATGGCACTTACACCTCTGAAGGTTATGTGAGATTTGTGTATGTTTCTTAGCTGTACTGCAGAGTGACAACTGCAAGTGTCTTGGAAAAGAAGAAATTAATTACATCATCAAGTAGCGTAGTGTCACAAGATCCCTAAAACATGATCCTCCCTTTCACTGTCCTGCTCGCAGGGGGAAGATGCAGCAGTGTGAATGTCTGAGAGCTGGAGCTCTGAGGGTAAGGAGATAAAGCTCGGAGGAAGATGTTCTTTAGGCCTATCCTTAGCTCTCTCTTGTTCATTTACTCAGTATCTATTAACCAGGAAAAACAGCAGTGAAGCATCCTGTGAGTTCAGGACCTTCATCTGCCCACTTAACATCTAAGGTGTGTGGAAGCCGAGTCTTTCCACACTTGACTCCCGTCCCCACACCTAGCAGCTTTAAGGTGGACGCTAACGTGTCTTGAAGTGCTGAGGGTGAATTGCAGTACTGCAGTAAAGGATACAGTTAGGGATAATACCTAGGTGGAGGCAATTAAAAACTGTTTCCTGAAGTAATCCCAAGCATCCTCAAAATTTTCCTATTCTCTTCCCTGAATACTCAAACTCCTGTTTAAGAAGACTTCTCTTTACAGTCTTAAAAAGTAAAAATGCAAGAGTGAAGTGAATTTTTTTTTTTCCCCCTGTTCTTTCTGCAGTTCAGTTATTACCTGTAAGATGAAAGCAGGCTACTATGGAGTTTCAAATTACGAAAACAATGAAATTGTAATCTGTTCTTGCTTTGAATAAAAATCTTTGCCTGGAGAAACTGTACAAAAGACAAAGATGCTGTTTCTTTGCAAATACAGTTACCTATTTTGTGTTTTATTTGGTATGTGCTCTTTATAAATCTTGTAATGCAGTCCATCATAATAACTGAAGGGGAAAAATGTATTTCATGTCACTTTTAATGTGAAAGGTTGGTATACCTGTAGTCACGGTTCAGTATTAGTTTACAGAGAATTATACTGCTTTAAAAGATGCCAGACCTGCATAAAAATACTATTCTTTCTGTTCTGAGCTAGGAGAAGCCATGCTTTAAGAGTTTCTTGGATCTCTCCTCTAATAAATTGAAAAAATACTGCATTCAGTGATGAGGGTAGGAAAATGGATGAGTGACTGTAAAATGCTGATCATGAAGTACCATAAAGTCTTTTAATGTGTGGAATGTCCCTGAAGATAAGGGGGGGGTTATATTATCAATTGGGAAAGATACCGTAGTCATTTAAAAAAATTAGAAAGACAATATTTGTACATATGCAGTGGCTTTTCCTTTAAATGTTAAGTAGAATTACCTGTTCTCTGAGCAGGTAAGGATCTCTTAAATGTGAATACAGAATGTTGTGTAATGTCTGTAGCGCAGTATTAAAATATCCTTTCAGTTTATGCTGGGAAGAAATGTGTAGAATGAGAGGGGGTTGGATGGAGGAGCTATTTCACTTGTGCTGAATTCCTCTTGGTTAAATCAGAAATATCTATAACCTACTGTTATTCTAGCACTGGACCCTGTTTCTTGTTAACAGAGTATACATATCAGGACTATTTAACTTGAGCGTTACTGAAATACCATTTCAAGACCACATTAAATAAACCACTACTCTGTGATTTCAGTGTTCAGGTAAATGGTGTATTTCTCAGGATATTCTCTTGGTTGTATCCAAAAGAAGGACAGTTGCATTACTTTGCTGTGTTGGGCAGTGCAGTAGGTGTGCTGTATTAACCAGATGAGGAAATCTGCAAGTCTGCTGTTTTCAGGACAGTAGGATCAGATTTCACAAATATTTAATTGGGCACTTGTCTGAATGACATAGTGGATGTTAAAGTAGAGTGATACAGAGGGCTGTATCTGCACAGGGTTTTAATCAAGTTTTTCTGCACGTTTTAAGCAAGGTACTACAGGACACTAATGTTCTCATTGCTCTACAGCTTGTGTTTGACAGGAAGCCCCAAGAATCTGTTGCAAGGGACCATGAGTTTCCTGGTCAGGTTTCTTTTCCTTAGAAAAATTGATATTTTTATTGTGAACTCCACTTTTTTACTAATAACTGAATTTGTAAAAGCTTCTGCTGGTCCTGACTGGCTGTTGGCTTGTCTTGCACACTGAGCCCCACACAGAGCCTTGCTGTAATCTGTATCAGTGCAGGTGATGGTTTGTTCACAGCTCTTCTGTCTGTAATTGGTTCATACCTTGAGGATTTAGAGCCAAGGTGGTGGACAGAAAGAGATTTCCTGTTGGTAAAATTGTGTATGATAAAGCTGAAGGAGATGGGTAAAGATGTTCTCATCTTATATAGTAATCAAATAGCATATTCCAAATGAGGCAGATAATGTTCCTGAATTTTTTTCTGGATGTTCTTCACTAAGAGGAAAACAGATGGGTGTTTTCTTCTGAATGCCTACATTCACAAAAACACTTTCATAATATGAACAAGAACAAATGATGTTTAACTCTGCTGCTGTTGAGAAACTGAGGGCTACTTGGAACATGATGTAGCCCTGTTGCTATTCTGTGAAAGCTCGTTTGGATGGATGTTCATGTCATTTACTGAAATTTAATTTGCAAACGAGATTTACTTTAGCTGTGTTTTGAAGTACTAATGCATACAGAGATCAAAAAAACCAAGAGATTTTGGAGTTATTACTGCTCTTCCATGAGACTGTGAATCTATAAAAAATTACTTCAGAAAATTAGAAAATTTTATATTAAGTATGTTCAGTCATGCATAAAATTATTCTTGTTGTGGTTATCAAGTCGTCAGCATTTTGGTTTTCTAAAAACATGAATGAGAAAAGCTTTCTTCAGAAAATTCTAACCAGTTACACCACTACTTTTCTGCCCTCAAAAAGAGAAAATATCTTCCTGTTTATATGGATTATGGTTGGAAGATCTGCTCTTAAGATACAAGATATTTCGGCTGGGTATTTCTAGAATAAAATTATTAACTCAGATTTCTACCATAATCTTGGGAGAGGAGATTGTCTTGTATAGTTCAATTATTTATTAATGTAATTATTCTGTTGTCATGTTTTGCCTGTAAAACTCTTGAACAGTTATCAAAGAGATGCAAACATTTTTGTTGTTGTTGTTATTTTTTTCATGTCCAGGTCAAAAGCTAGACAGCATGCTTCATGGTACAGGAGTGAAGACAAATTCTGACCAGAAGAAACAAGCAAATGGAGTAACACTTGCTCCAGAGGACACCTTACCTTTTCTTAAGTGCTACTGCTCAGGACATTGTCCAGATGATGCTATTAACAACACATGCATGTAAGTGTTGCATTCGGGATAGAGAGGCTCTTTGAAGAGGATCATTTCGGGTTTTGAGAGAGCAAGCTGTCTTTGGCGGCTGACCAAGGTTCTCTCAGGTGATCTGACCATAATTGATTATGTTCTGTGAGTGCTAAAACTCACTGTCATCTCTGTGTAAACAATACTATTTTCACCACACCTTGGAACCATTTGCAGCTGGTCATTTTAAGCCCAGCAACTGCTTTGAAGGACAGAGGTTTTAAGTAACCCTGTGGTATGTTTTAACTGGGTGAGTATTAAGTGACCCAAATCCAAGCCTTCTGACACGACCACCTGTTAGCTTATTTCTTCACCTAGTAGTCAAAAAGGTGATGTAAACAACATAGCATTACTGAGAATTCTCCTTGTTACATGTTCAATAGTTACAGACTATGAAGGAAAGGCAGGGGAAAATAAAGAAAAGACATGTAGAGACAGGAGAGTTTTATCTTTGATTGGGGAAAGAATCCTAACAGACTCGTGCACACGGGTTATGTGCTTGCTTAAGGTAGTTTTTTTCATGTCCTGAAACGTCCTTGTTTTTCCTTTTTTCCTCTTCATTTGCAATTCCATGCTCAAGGCCCTTCTGTTTCCTTCCTTAAGAATTAATATACACAGTTGAAAACATATTACTTGCTCCTGTACTTTGAGTCTTCACTTTACCATAGTATTCAGTCTCTCTAAGGCGTCTCTTGGCAGATAAGGCAGTTTTTATGGAACCCAAGGGAGTAGAATAAACACTGCTGTCGTTTCAAATGTAAACACAGGCAGGAACTTACAAACAGTTTTGAACTGACAAAATGTTCCCATCTTTTGTCTTTGAAGCCTCTTGGTATTTATTTATTGGTTTTTATTGCCCTCTAGTGTGTGCAGTCAGTATAGGCCTTACTAATTTTTGTCCGACCTAGCGACTGATAGGCCATTATGCTGATAATAAAACTATTTGTTAAAAACACACAGTGTCTACAAGCAGGGCATCTTATGGCATTGTGCTTTCCACATCTATGTTTCTTTGAATTAATGTAAATAGATTTTTGGTAAACGAAATTATTTCTAAATTTGTTTTCCTTAGTATCTGTGTGGAGGGAATGGATGAATATTTGTGAGAAAACATCCCTATAGTGTTCTGTTTGAGAATACTGTGGGGGTCTTTTATTCTCAAACTGGATGGTAACCACTGTGTTAAAGAATTTTTCTAGAAGTTTTCATTCTAGAATTCTCAATGGGTTCATGGTCAACTAATGCTGAATATTAAATGACAAACATGCTGCTAAAGCACATGTGGTATGTTTATTGCAGAACTAATGGGCATTGCTTTGCTATCATTGAGGAGGATGAACATGGAGAACCCACGCTTGCTTCTGGGTGCATGAAGTATGAAGGTTCAGACTTCCAGTGCAAGGTGAAAAAATGGGATTTATACCAGTGCCTTACTTGGTTTCATTTTTATGCCCCTCCCTCCTTTATATGGCATTCTGAAGATGTTTCTAAAGCAAGTGCTGCTGCTGTGATGAGTATAAAAAAAAACTTCTAAAGGGATTGGGTTTTTTCCTTAAGAGCAGTATTTATTTAACATATGATTAAGTGCTTTTGACTAAGCTAAAGACTTTACCCATGTATGAAATAGCAACTAAAGCAGAAACCATCCATTTCTATGCAACAAGTAAAAAAAGTTCCATGAAATACAAAAAGATGCAAGATCAAATGTAGGCACTCAGAGATTAGATGATGTCTGCCACTGCAGAGTGATCTCATACATTAAATGCTGTGGTTGAACTGCCTTTTAAATAAAATAGCTTACGCTTTTGTCTGTGCAATGTTGTAGCTGCAGCATCCCCTGTCCCCGTTTCAGCTTCAAAATCCAAATGTTTATTCAATTCTCCTTCAACAGGACTCGCCTAAAGCACAGTTACGTCGAACGATTGAGTGCTGTCGTACTGATTTCTGCAATCAGGATTTGCAACCAACATTACCACCTCTTGACAGTACAGGTAAACACCTCCTGTGTGTTCACACTGCTACTAAGAAATGCTGTGTAGGTTCTGTTTGTCCTGATCAACAGTAGAAATAAGGAGAAAATGTAATTACAGTATTGCCCAGATCTGGTTTTTTCCTTACTAAGTAATTTTGATATGAAGCTCTGTACTACACTTCATTTTCTATTTTCAGTTTTCCTTTTTTGCCACTTTCAAGTTAATCTTTTCCTCCATCAGTCACTCATGGTATTTTTATTCTTGTTTTTAGTGTGCTCATATCTTGATCTATATGTGATCTTTTGATCTGTTTTTGTTCTGTTTCCACAGTGTGATTTCTTTTTAAAATGTTTTTCTTAATCTCTGCTGTGCTTTTACCATTATGAATGCCATCATAAAAAAAGTATTCTGACCTTGTTAACACCTCTTTATTGCAAATTCATTCTCTTCTCTCTGTTGTTCCAGTGAAAATAGTCTGTTTTCATGTGCTTACTCATTCATTGCTAGGCAAGTTGTACTGGTTTAACTGTTGTTTTATACCTTCTCAGAATCTTACTGCTCTAAATCCTTAATTTCTATTTCTAACTAGCAAGAGTTAACCAAAACCAACAACTCCAAAATCTCAAGCTAAATCTTTTTTTTTTTTTTTGGTTGTCATCCAAATGAATTTATCTTTGCTTTTCTGATATAAATACTTACTTCGATACACAGCATATGAAAACATACCTAAATAAACTGTTTACAATATATGTTTAATTAACAAACTTTGGAAACTCTTTTTTTTTTCTTTCTTTCTATTTTTTCTTTTTTTTTTTGTCAAATAGATGGACTTTTTGATGGCAGCATTCGTTGGATGGCAGTGTTGATTTCTATGGCAGTCTGCATAATTGTCATGGTCATCTTATTTAGCTGCTTTTGTTACAAGTAAGAAAGCACTTTCTTTATTGGCAACATTTTTAATTTTGCAATTCAGTGTAAACAGAACAGTTATTTTGCAAATGTACGCAGTTAATCATATGTAGATTGGAAACAGTTGTAATTTAATTTCACATTTCTGTGGGTAGCAGTTTCCATCACTAGGTAAAATGAAGTGTTCATGGCAGAGGATTTAAGTGAATTTTATCTTTTTCTCTGGCTACAAAGTATTTACAGTTTTGTAAGCTACACATAACTTTGATGTTATAGCAGCTGGTAAACAGGAATGTCTTCATGCTTTTTATGCTTTTGTGTCTTCAGTCACTTTCAACAGTTAAATTTCATCTACTTCTGAGATTTTCCTTTTTCTGCTGTGTTTCAAAACTAAATAATTGTCCATCTGAGCTATGGCAGTTTATTCAGGTGCTTCTGTCAGCCTCAGCTGCCATGGTTCAAGGTTCTGTCTGTTCATTTAAACCAAAATCAGCAATGTTGTGCTGGTGGCACGAGCTGAGAGCTTAGTATTAAAAATGCTGGGTTTCCACCTGACTGATAATAAACTGACACACCTGTACATGCATTACAACAACTTCTTAATGTTAAAAAAGCTATGGAAGTTACATTTCAGGAAAACAAAAAAGATAAAGTAAACTCTGATTATCTGTTTTTTCTTTTGAGAAAATGTCTATATTTAAATAGCTCTTTCCCTAGATCAGTTTGTTACATATTTTAAGTATTTTGGAGTTCAGCTTAACTTCTGATACTTTTGCAGGCATTACTGTAAGTCGATGGCAAAGAGGCACTGTTATAATCGTGACCTGGAACAAGATGAAGCATTTATTCCAGCTGGGGAGTCATTAAAAGACCTTATTGACCAGTCACAGAGTTCTGGGAGTGGATCAGGACTACCACTGCTGGTAAATCATAAACTAAGATTTTTCTTCACTGAATTTCTCTCCATCACATACAAAGTTTGGTTTGTATCTAATACCTAGAACAAAGCAGTTTGTTCATACAAAATGCTAATTATTTTATATGCCATTATGATGGAAGTTAAAATACAGACTGAATGTGTTTAAAACCCATCTTCACACAGTTAATTAAAGTGAAGTGCGAAATTAGGTATGTTACAAAATCTGTTGGAATCAGCAATATTTAAAGAAAACTTAGAGCCTACAGCCATTAAGATAAAAATGCAAGAAATGGCTAATACAAGTATAAAATAGAGTGAACTTGGAGATTTTATTTTCTTAGTGTCTGTTGACCATTAAAATAGATTTGCTTTTTATTGATTGATAGAAGTATTCGGGGAGACTTTAGAGCAGCCTTCGAGTACCTAAGGGGGCCTACAAGAAAGCCAGAGAGGGACTTGTAGAGATAGGACAAGGGGAAATGGCTTTAAACTGAGAGTAGGTTTACATGGGATATTAGGAAGAAATTCTTCACTAAGGATGGTGAGACCCTGGAACAGGTTGCCCACAGAGCTGTGGATGCCCCATCTGTGGTAGTGTTCAAGGCCAGGTTGGATGGGGCTTTGAGCAACCTGTTCTAGTGGAAGATGTCCCTATCCATGGCAGAGGGGTGGGAAGTAGATGATCTTTAAGGTCCTTTCCAACCCATACCATTTTGTGGTAGTTGTTCATAATTTTTTCGTTCACCATCCTATATAATACTTGCCTAAAAATTAGCCAGTGAGACAGATGACAGCAATGAAATGCAAGAGACCATACCCTTCAATTAGAAGTTGAGTTGACTCAAATCTTCTGGGGCTTTGTATACCTTGGAGGCAGCAATAATGAGTCTAAAATTAGAATAGTGAAAAATTTCATGGAACAAATTTTTCAATGTGATCAAAATTATAGCAGTCCAAGCTTGATAGGTAGCCTGGCCAGGTACTTTTGGTTAACTGCTGTTTCCTTCCTCCACCTTATACCCACTTCTTTATTTTTCTTTTTCTTTTTCTTTTTTCTTTTTTCTTTTTTTTTTTGTCTTCCTCAGGTTCAGCGCACTATTGCCAAACAAATTCAGATGGTGAGGCAAGTTGGAAAAGGACGATATGGTGAAGTGTGGATGGGCAAATGGAGGGGTGAAAAAGTGGCTGTCAAAGTGTTTTTCACCACAGAAGAAGCCAGCTGGTTCCGAGAAACAGAGATTTACCAAACTGTCCTCATGCGACATGAAAACATCCTTGGTAAGGCAGGAGAATGTTGCTTGGCTGCTGGAGGATGGTGTGAGGGTGGAGGAGGAAGAGCTCTTAGTGGGTGGCTTGAGCAGTCTAAGGCAGCTTCTGTGGAATAACCAGATGGGTTTCCCTTAATGTGTGCTAATAAAATGCCATTGAAAATGTAAAATCTTGTTGCTCTCGGTTGGAAACGTGTCTGCAATCTCTGTGCTGGAAGGCTGGACTGGTAACCTCATGTACAAATAGAATCACAGCTTCTACATGATTAGTTTTCACAAGGGGAACACATACCTTCTGATACAGTACAAGACAATATATCTTTAAGAATGATTACTAAATCTACTACATAAAAAAATTATGTGCAAATAAATAGTAACTTAGTTTCTACATTTCATAGGTTTCATAGCAGCAGATATTAAAGGCACTGGCTCCTGGACACAGCTTTACTTGATCACGGATTATCATGAAAACGGATCATTGTATGATTTTCTGAAATGCACTACGCTGGACAACAGGGCTCTGCTCAAACTGGCCTATTCTGCTGCGTGTGGCCTGTGCCACCTGCACACGGAAATCTATGGGACACAAGGCAAGCCTGCAATTGCACACAGGGACCTGAAGAGTAAAAACATCTTGATAAAGAAAAACGGAACCTGCTGCATTGCAGACTTGGGTCTTGCAGTCAAGTTTAACAGGTAACAAATCCTCTGTAATGGGAAAACATTCATGTAATTTTATTTCTTTATTTATTTGGCAGAAGATACCCAGTTTAAAAGGAAGATGGAATTGTTTGCTTGCATGCTTTCATTTTGGTTTTTTTGAGTTTTGAGAGTAAAATGTTGTTCTCGAATGCTGGTAGACGTCATGATGAAAACAGATTGTTAAGAAACAATGAAAATATTCTTTTTACGGAAAATAAAAGTTTTGTAGAGGAAATGCAGACTGATTTTTTTTTTTTTTTTTTTCCATGTAAATTTTTTCACAGAAAATTAGAACAGCATCTAGGCAGTTGAAACTTAATTGAAGATGTGATGCTTTAATTGTATTATTAAATACTTTTTCTTCTATTAGTTTAAGTGCTATGGAGACAGAGAATTGTCTTTTTAGTGATTGTGCCGGACAGGGTTTCACACCTTGTAATAGTCCCCAATTCAGTAACTTCCTAATGTTTTCCTATAGTGACACAAATGAAGTTGACGTTCCCTTGAACACTAGAGTGGGAACAAAACGTTACATGGCTCCAGAGGTCCTGGATGAAAGCCTGAATAAAAACCATTTCCAGCCGTACATCATGGCTGACATCTACAGTTTTGGGCTGATCATTTGGGAAATGGCTCGGCGCTGTGTGACAGGAGGTAAACTTTTATATATTCTGTATGAAATCTACCAGGCCCTTCCCTCACTTTAGCAACGCTTTGCCAAGAAATAATATAATTAGCTTGCTGTATCATCAGGCTTGTATTCTTTAAAAGCGGTAGTAATAGTCTGGCACATATTTTTGTGACTGATCCTGGCTTTTCTTTTACTCTTCTTTTGTATCCTTATGGATCTTGACCTGTATTCTTCTTCCGTCTTACATTTCTCTGTGCTTCTTTGTAGCATGTAGTAGATTAGAAAAAGCCAAATTCAGCATTTGGTATCAAAATCCAAGGCACTGCAAGGAATAATTGTTAAAGTTAATAATCATAATGTTGGAGCTTTTATGGTAAATAATTGTTGTAGTGAAATTTTCAGATTTTTGCCACAGTAAAACAGCGTGATGAGTTTAACTTGGCACAAAGTTAATTTTTGTTCCTGGCTAAGGAAATATGAGAGTAGATATATAGATTTATTTCTCTTAATTGTTCTTAATCTTTCACAATTTTCTCCAGGTATTGTTGAAGAGTATCAGTTGCCATATTATGACATGGTGCCAAATGATCCATCCTATGAGGACATGAGGGAAGTGGTGTGTGTCAAACGCCTACGCCCAGTGGTATCGAACAGATGGAACAGTGATGAAGTGAGTGTGCTGAGAGGAAAAGCTACTTCAGTTTGTTCGTTAATGTGGGAGGGTATTTTAGTGTAATAAATACTAAAATGTTGTCAAGTAGGGACTGCATTCAGACATTCTGGTACTTTGAAAACCTCACAGTAATAATAGGAGAAAGACATGCTTGAGATCGATTCAAAATACTGTATTTTTTTACGTGTCTTTTCAGTGGTCTGAGGGGAATATACCCGTAGGCAGCAGCCAAGTGCATCAATACTGCTCTACTTGAGATCATCTATTTTAGATAGTGGAATATATTCAGAGTTTTAATTGGAGCTAAAACTTAAATGTATTTTTAATTAATTTTATTAGTCTTCATGTGTACATCTTACTGGTTTGTGGTATAAGATATTTCATGAAAGATGAAGCAGTTCCTGTGTGGACTTCCTCTTTCATTTTTTTCTGTTACATCCCAGTGCAATCTGTGATATAACTAAAATATTTTCAATTAGATGTGTTTTGAAAGGGCCACAGCTTGAATACAGTAAATAAGACATAACTATTTCACATAGCGAGTTAAATATGCCATATCCATTCTTCCTGGAGTCCTTGACTTCTTCTATGAATTCCCAGTTTTCTCATTTTCTTTTTTTTTTTTTTGAATGCTGAGAGAACTGTTGCCATATCTTCATTTTCCCTGAAAGAATTCTGTATGGTTTTCCTGTCGTATATGTGGAGATTTTTCTGTTTATTGCTGCCATATTTGTACCACTGTTCTTGAGTTGTACTGAGAATTTCTGGTAATGCATCACTGGGAAACTAAATCTACACTTCCGTTAGTTCCTGCTACTGTAATACTAGGCAGTGACGGGGAGGGAAGAGAAGGATTGGCATGTGGATGTTGGGTTTGGGGTTGTTTGGGTTTTTTCCTTCAGTAGATCTCTTTATAATAGTTTTCTACCAACCATGTTGCAGAAAATTTGGAAGTTGCAGATTTTTGGACTTGAAAGTTCTATAATTTGAGCTTGACAGTGAACCAAAATTATACACTGTGGATGTAGCAGTTGTTACAATAGTGTTCCTTTGCTTTTCTTTTTGCAGTGTTTAAGAGCAATATTGAAGTTGATGTCTGAGTGCTGGGCTCATAATCCTGCCTCAAGGCTCACTGCCTTGAGGATCAAGAAGACACTTGCCAAGATGGTGGAATCACAAGACGTAAAGATTTGACATAGGAAATTGACTTTGGAGAGCAAAGCTGGACTCCATAGTTCTTTTCACTCAAACGTGGGTGAGGAAGATAGAAATAGAAAAGAGGAAATAACTGAGATTCAGTATATTTTCTCAGCACACTTCTGCAGGCTGCTAATGAAATCTTTCAGTACTTCATAGACCGTGATACTGAGAGCCTCTATACACTACGTGCTACACATATGGACAGCCTTGAGAAAATACACGTTTTGTTTTGGTTTGAGCTGCATTGAGACTTCAATCATATTTAGTGAGTCTCCAGTGAAACTCTGGGTACTGAATTGAATGTTCAGATTATAGTGCTTTCTGTGAAAGCCTAACAAGCTATATGGATTCAACAGAGATGGAGATTATAAGCTTTTTTTTTTTTTTTTGGCCTTCTACCTGATGAAACCTAGTCAATCCATACCAAGTTTTGGTGAAACAGCCTGTAGGTTATGAATCTGTTTGGATACTACTCAGTTTAACAGTTCTTTATGCCTTTATGTGTGTGCCAGGATTATTTTGCTGTCATTTGGAACATATAAGAAACCATTTAAATGAACAAAGTTTTGTGGTCAGGGCTCCATGCATTTTGTGGCTCCACAACCAGAGATTTGCTACGGAATCTTTTGCCATTAAGTTATCTTCAGAAATCTCAGTTTTAATTTTTTTACTGTTTTTGATTTGGTCACAAGGAGAACTGCAAAAATATGAACCATTAATCAGTTAAGGAATGCCTACCTAAATCTGTAAGGAGCTTGAAACAATCTCTTCTAGACATGTAGGCTGCCTTGGTTGTCTCACTTGCAGTCTAAAGAGAGCTCCATAATTGGATCTCTGTGTCATACCTTTTTGCAGTGCCACATGCAACCAGCATTTTTGCCATAGAATACTTTACATCTTAGCAGAAAGACCAATGACGATGTGTTTTGCCTTCCTGCTGTATTGAGACTCACTGATAGGTGTCTGTCATGCTATGAACTTCTTCCCACAAAGGAGGGGATTTGTCAGCTGTAGCAATGTGCTCTTTCATCATTTGACAAAACTAGGTGGAAGGTGAGTTTTGAAAGGCTTGAGAACAAGTCTAGTTTACAGACACAAAAGAGGGAAGGCAGGAAGCTCTGGGTGCTCTGAAGATTAGAGAATGCAGTAAAGGTCAAGACCAGGAGAACTGAGTATGTGAACTGTTGAAGATCAGATCCACAGCATGCAGAAGATTTGGAGCTGGGTTGCTCTGATGTAGACACAGGAGGCCGCATCTGTGGGCCACTTAGTGGAAGTGAAGATTTGAGACAAGGTAAATCAGTGGGTGTTTTAAGTTCTAGTTAAGTTTTGGAGGAATGGCATTGAAATTAATTCATGAAGATACAGTAAGTTAGTGCAATTGCAAAACTTGGTTTTATTGTGCGAGCTGTTTGACCTGCACAAGAAACTGAAGCTCCCCCATTTTCGCCACTGACCCACACAAGTTGGTTAGAACCCTCCATGAGGTTACTGTAAGGCAGAATTATTGATTTATAACTCCTTTGGCACTTCTACTTGGAAGTTAGAAAATAGTACCATAACTCAAGCTGAAGCTTCGATGCATGAATCGTCTGAAGATTGAACACATAGTATTGGAACCATTGAATCTATTTGATAATTTAAGTGCCTGTAACTTTGTACTGTAAACCTTGTTCTAGATAACTTTAAAAAGGGAAGTTATTTATACAGTGTGGTTTGTGCTTTAGGAAAAAAAACAAACAATAAATAGCTAGTCTTAGGTACATGTGTACAATTAGATACATGCACACACACACATGCCATAGTTGAGATTTGAAGAAAAAAGTTAAGAATAATACCAAAATTGATGAAAAAATGTTAAAACTTCAGATTGATTTATGCCAGATTATTTGTTGTCTTAAAATATTTACATGGAGATTGTTTTGATGTGTTTAAATTTCCCTTGAAAATACAACGGATAGAAAGCAATGTAACACGGAAGTAATGTGATTTGTGAACAATTACAACCTTCTAGCATGTTACTTTTTTGTTTTAATCCTGTAGTTCCCATAATGTAAATGGTCAGGCAAAAGATTGCAGTATTTTTATTTTCTATTGTGATGTACAGACTTTATTTAACAGTTCTACATATTTTATAGAAAACTAGCTATTTTGAGGGACTTTTTTTTTTTTTTTTAAATAAAGTCATTACTTTTGTTTAGTAATGCCTTTAAGTATTAATATGTATTCTGGCTGAGAAGTTCATAGGTGTGTCAACTTTAACTTATTTGAAAACAGCAAGAGATATATGATATTGTGCCACAATCCTCATGATAAAGGGCTTTTTAAAAAAAAAGTTTCTCCGTCCATTGCCAAGAAATATATGATGATTTTGAAATTGTTAATCATGTCTTCGCGCATAATTTTTGCACAGGTAGTCGGAAAATTTTTGGTGTAAGCCAAAAAAAGTAAGGGATAAGCTTTTTTTTTTCCTTCTCTAGAATTTTTATCAATAAGAAGGAAAAAATGTTTATGTAGGTACCCTGCTAGCTTAGACTTTCAAATCATGGAGGTCTGTTTAAATTAACCCTGTCCTATGTAGAATATTGTGTCATTTCTTTCAGAAGTTGCCACATCATTATTAGCTGCTTATTTTCTTTTCCATTGTTTAGGTCTTTGCAAGGCAGTAAGATGGTTAGACACCTTAGGACCTAAATTGACGTACACGTTTACTTTAACATAGAGGGAGCCAACTGCTGTAAAGATGATTTTTTGAAAGGAGAAAAAAAAAAACTTTTTTGCCTTAAATTTAGTTTTTCAGCACTTCAGTTACTCTGTTCATACTCAAATGTATCATACGTGTGTAGTTTTTATTGTGCTGAACAGGAGCTTCCTTGATTCCGATACTCAACAAAATGTTAACGCTAAAGGGTGTCTATACTGATACTTTAACAGTCATTTTGGGGAAAAAAATGTGCTCAAAGCCAGCCCGTTAATTTTTACATAATTAAGCATAATTAATGCAGACTCCAAAGGTAAGTTGTTGCTTTATGCAATCCTGTAGAGTTCGGAAGCCTTTAAGGTCAGAGAGGGTAATAGGATTCTTTTATTGGACTGTGATTAATCACATTTTGTTGGTCAAAATTTTAAGCATTTGTCATCCAAAAAAATATCCTCCAAAACTGGCAAATGTGGGTTTGGGGATTTTTTTGTGTTTGGTTGGTTTTTTTTTTAAATACGAAAATCAACGGTGTGGAAAATACCTTGGGGAGTAATAAGACTGTGCCTTGGAAGTTCTTAAACATGCATATGGAGGGATTTTTTGTGTTTATTTAACCTGTTCCATGTGATTTTAGTTAGATGGAAATAATTGGAGTCACTTCATTCTTATTGTTACAGCAACTAAAAGGAAAGCTTTTGTGTTCCTGATTAACTTGTAAATTCCACCAGAAATGTGATATTCCTGCAGAGAAAATTAGGCTTACATTCTGAGTTTATTCTGAATTTTAATTGATGTAATTTTTCCTCAAGAAACTGTTTTCCCAATATCCATCCCTTTTTCCCAGTTATTTTCTTAATTAGTCTTTTTTGAGGTCTTGAATGAAATGTAAAATTAATATTTTAAGTTACCTCCATAGTAGTCTAGAATCAAATTTTACATCTTGATCTAAATGACCATTTGAATGTGTTTATAAAACAAATCATTTGGATACATTTAATCTACTCTGTCTTAACAGACTGTATTTTAATGTTCTAAAGTGTTCGAAGAGCAGAGATAGAAAGTTAAAAAACATTCTTTTGCTACTGCAGATATTTTTAAAGGGAAGTTACATGCTCGTCTTCTGTGAAATACTACGATGATTTAGCCTTTCCTCGCTCTCCTGACAGTGCCTCTGAGTCAAGTCTTTATCCTGTGCCCACAATCTTTATTCCAAGTAGGGGTGATGTCTAAAAGCAGCTGGCAATGTTGCACAGCACAGTGCTTTATGGAACCATGGTGCTCAGCCTTGGATGTACAGCAGAAGTAGAGGGCACATTACTTCTGGTTTTTTGACAAATCTAATGTAATTGTTGCTTTGTAATATTTTACTGTTCAATGCAGTTATAGAAGCCCACATCATGTAGTGACATTTGTGCTCTGACATGACATGCCCAAAATGAAATGTACTATATTGTATACAAGAAGAATAAATAACATTGTAGTTAACCTAGAGAAGATGTAAATAAAATATGAAAGAAGAGTGGAACAAGACAAATGGTCACACTCTTGTGTGTGTTATATGCCAGAAGTGTAGAATACTACTTTAAAAATGTAACACACTAATGTATTTTGTACAGCATCTGCTTTAGAAGGTGCCTTATTGAGTTTACCATGAATTGCTTGTTCTGTACACAGATTATGTCCAATGTATCATTTTTAAGTAAATAACCTTATTTTAGTACATATTAGTAATGTGTTTTGTTACTATAAGATTTTGCCTTAAAAATGTAATGACTTGGAAATCATAATACTGTAACTAAATAATTCCCTACTTTTTCATACCTCGTTTATGGTTTTTCCCCCCCACAGTCTCTGAATAAGTTGTTAATTATTGCTTTAATAATTATTGTTCAATGGTGTTGAGAATTATTTGGTGCTCTCTAAGTTCAGACTCTTTATTCCTTGCACTAAATTTGTGTGCAACAGTAAAATCAGTGTTTCCTTCTCCTGATTTTTATCTCTGTGTTACGGCAAAGCCAGAAGCAAGTCAAAATCAGATAATGCTTTTATTTGAACATATGCAAGTTCACTACATGTTGGTTTTATCCATATGGATTTGCCTCAAGCTTATCAAGTAAAAAGAGAAAAAATAAAGGGATGGGGAATTTTGTAATTGCTTTTTGTTCCCTCTGTGTACAACGTTGTTTTTGTGTAATAGTATCCAAATTGAAAGATTTGAGCTTAATATGGATACGTACTGCTTGTTGCAAAAATATGCAGGTGCTTCTGTATATCCTGCTAAATTTACTCTGGCATTTATGATTCAAGCAAATGAAGACCAGTTAAGGGGATAACTCACCTGTGAGTACACAGTTATATAAAGTGTCAGAATGTGTTTTCTCATTGCAGAAATGTATTGGCTTCTACTCTCCATAGAGTTCACCTTTAGTTTGCAAGGAGAAAGAAGTAAGATCAGTTTCTGTTTTCTTTTTGCCTTTAATCAGGAATAATCTTAGATTTAAATACATATTTTTTACAGTAGCTAGGAAGGTTTTGATATCTGAACATCATAAAAACTGTTACCAGGATATTATAATTATGAACCTTTATTTGTCTTCCCTATGCCACCAAGTGTTAAATTCTTGTTAAATTGCAGTAGAGTTCTGGAAAGTGCAGTGGAAAGATTAGACGATGTAGTTTCAAACCTTTCTTTCCTTAATACATAATACCAGGAAATCAGACTGCACAAAGGTTTGGTCTCCTTAAATTAGTATCTTGGCAAAGCAAACCTTTTTCCTATGGTTGTGGCTATTGTGTTGTTTGTGGAATGTCTTCGCTGATTGCAGTGGTCGTGGTTGGATTTAAAACTGGGATTTCATGTTAGCGTTGCAGGAGGACATAATGTAAATTGTGGGTAAGTGTTTGCACCTGTCCGTGTTTTAATGAGCAGCTTTTTCTCCCAGCATTCTTTCGTGAAACGGCCACAGGGTGGTGCTGTATCCTAAAGAAAGGATTTGGAAAAAAAACGGGCGTTCTGAGAAGTGAAGATAAGTTCTACTGCCTGCTCATAAATATCAAAATGTTCTCCTTTATACATGGGTGTGCTTGACCCCTATGTAAGATAAGTTACTGGTGAGCTTGCATCAGTATCTAAGAAGTGAAACAACTGTATCCAGTGAAATGTGCAAACACCCCACAGGTATGTTTTGCGGGCATACCAAAAAGCAAACTGAGTAGTTAGCAAATGGAATCACAAGCTTTTAAATAAGTAGCAGAAGTATCACTAAATTCAGAAGGGATCAGATTTAATACCATTAATTTCCTTAATCCCTTCTACAGTTTTTATCTTCACCTTTCCCCAAAACACCACTTTGGTCTTTCTTGCTGATGTTAATGCAGTAAATCAGTATCAGCTGTGAATCTGAGCAGTGAAAGAACCACTACTGTGGGCTGATCACCTCCTGAGTCTGCTTCATGAGGAGACCTCCGTGGCCTTCAGACTCTGGCTTGATGTGGATATTATCTGCAGAATTCAGGCATTGCTGGATCTATAGAAAGTAAAATTGTTTATGTATGATACAATCAGTACATGAATTTGGAGTACAGTATGGAGATTGTCTTATTAATGGAAAAGAAAAAAAACATTAGGAGACTTTAATTTTAGAATGTACTATAAGATACTGACATACATAAAGCAGCAGAAGTTTCAGTAACAAAATAATTCCATGAAGGCACTAAGATGCACAGCTTTCTACCTTATTTTAAAGCTTAGTGGTTTGATCGGGAAATACAGAAACTTGAAGCAGTGGCGATGTTTTCTGGCAGGTTTCTAGGAAGTACTGAAAGCTGTTGGAAGCTTTTATTTTTAAGTATGAGTCTCAGATTGAGAATACATGTATCTGTATCCTGGAGTGAGCACACACATTTCTGTGCCTGTTGGTGCCTGGCCATCAGGCACGTTAGTCTAGTCAGTCTTCTATGAGGGAAACTGAACCTCTTAAAGGCAACTCTTCCCCATGCCTATGGTCAGCTTCAGATTGCTTTTCATGTATGGAAATTCTCCTAAATCCACTGAGCCAACCAATAGCTGTATTTTAAATTATCTTCATTGAATTGATTCCTCTAGTTTGCCTAAAAGTGCAGGTCATGGTGATGTGGCTGCGTTAATCTTATAAAAAAGCTCAAACAACCATCCCACCAAAAAAATGCAGGAGTGGTTTAGATGGAGGCTTATAAAAGAGCTGCTTTATTGCTTTGAACAAACACAACCACAGCCCGGTAGATTAATCATCTTTCTCTTGTTACTTGAGAAGGAAGTCAGTCTTCCTGGCTTATGCAGCCAGCAGTGTTCTAAACCATTGTCTTTCATTAATTTTTTTGCTTCATAGTCAAAAAATTAGTCTTCCAGTCAGGTGTGTCTTCTTTGTGTATGCAGGTGGCTAACTTAAGCACATATTTGAAGACGTCTTTACAATACGAAAACATCTTTAAATTAACGTTTTGTTCACTCTGGAGTCAGTGTTCTCTGAACTTGCCTGGCATATTCTTCAGCAGAAGTAAACTCTGGTGAGCACAAGGAAGGACACCAAACCTGTAGAAGCCCTGACTGGATGAACTGCAGTGCACTCTACTACCTCCTGTGTCCATTTCCAAGTAGCTGTATGATTTCCATTCCAGCAGAAGCTTTCTGTCAAAGCATTAAAAACAAAGTGTTTTTAAATATATATATGCGTATCGTATCCCCTATATGTAACATATATGTATTCCCTAGCTGTCTTTATTTGTGGAACTTGGCTGGTGGCTGTAGAATTGGTGTGCACTGAAGATGGGGTGTTCTTTGAACCACCCTGACCTAGGCACCACACTTGGCCTGGCTCTGCAGAATGCTGCCACCACAAAAGTCATGAATTGGAGGAACACTGGTAAAAACCCATCCTAGTCACCCCAGGATGGTAGCTTTGTACTGAAAGAACCTAATCTTACAATTTGATGCTTTTCTTCATTTCACGTCTTCAATTTTATTCTTCCTTCCTTCAGATACTTGAGCAGTCTGTGGGACAGATGATACTGAGCACTTTGTGCTGCCTGCAGCAGAGCAGTGTGAGCCACGGCTCCATCCTAGAAAAACAGGGACACCTGGCCTGGTCATCTTTGGCAATCAGCGTTGGCCGGAGGAGATAAGGAGCATTTTTAGTTGTTAGTTTTCTTGGATTTTTCAGGATAGAGAAAACAATGTTCTCTGCAAGGCAGTAGCTGAAACTGCTTTGTAGCTTTATTTCAAAAGATATGTATTGTCTGCTTGTCAAACTGTTGCTTTAAGTGCAGTGTGTGTTGGTACTGATGTGTTGGGGGTTTTTAACAGTTAATAATAGTTTAGCGTTGCCTAGAATACAGGTAGGTGGGGAGAAAATTCCTGAACAGCAGATTGGTTTTCTGTTAAAAAATGCTACCTTAAAAGCGTGCAATTTACATAGTAAGAATTTACATCTTCATCAAAAATATTGGGAGTTTCAAAGTACATTTCATTTTGGCAAATTTAATAGTTTGAATGTTGTTTTGTAAGGTATTAGGATAGACAAAAATACCACAGTACTTAAACTTCTTTAAAGTGAAAGTCTTTGGGAAGTTTTATTTGACAGAAAAAAGTTTAAGACATGACCAGGCATGGTCACCTCGAAGTTTTGGAAATTAAAAGAAAAAAGCCTCCACATTTCAAGAATTCTACTCTTTGGTTTACTCTAATTACAAATTTGTATTCAGCAGTGACAACAGACCAACGAGCTTGCCTTTTGGTTTTAGTTTTGCTTGCTTGGTTTTAAAGTATTTACTAAATGCTGAACTCTGGGCTGAATTCATTATAATCTTCAGGATTAGCTTTAGAAATGAACTGCATTTGCACCAGTACTTTTAAAATATTGTTGACGTTTTCCTAGCATCTAGATGTGAATGTAATTCATCTTAACAATGCTTTAAATTTTTGCAGTGTAGTTGAAATACAGCACAGCCCAGAAACAAAGACTGGACTATTTACCAGATCCTTGCTTGCAAATACTGGCAACAAAGTGAATTTTACTGGATTTGCTGGATCTCTTCTAGTGTTCCTGTTGTGCACAGACTGAAACATTGGAGTGAGCTGCAAAGATTTCCAAGATAGTCTGTGGTCCACAGAGAACTAAAAGGTAAAATTGCCCTGGCTTCTGGGTTTTAAGGTACCATTCACATAATGTAAGAGTTGCTATATGGAGTCCTACCTAAAATCTGATCCTTGCCACTGGTGGGGGTATTTGCCATGGGAGGATATTCTGTTGCTAAGGGAAAGGAGAAATTTGTGTTCTAAGTGAAAAAAGTCGCACAGAACATCTGTGTGCAGTTCTCACATTGGAAGGATTTGGGAATGTGTGTGCTGACACATTTGGAGTCCAAACCATTAGGTTTTCAGTTGAAAGAAAATCCCATTGCTGCTCATAAGCAACTAATCAAAAGCGAAACACTTCCAGAAAAGAAGCATGAAGACAAACCTAGGGTAGTGCTATGTTTAAACACATGCAGTGGCATTGAATACATCACAGATGAAGCAATAGTGAATGCATCTATTGCATCTATGGAACGAGATTAATAAAACATAGGTGTCACTATTCAAGTTTTAGATATTAGGAATCCACCCATAGTTGTCCCAGGCGGGCTTCGTTTCACTACAGAGCCGTGCAGCAATTCAAAGCACACTGTCTCCCCCTTCTCCATTTCTGCCATAGCAAAAGTAGTCATGGTGTTTCCATGTGACATTTTCCTCTGACTGCTCGAGAGAGTTCTTTTGTACCCACGGCTGAAGGAGAGTTGTCCCAGTGCTGGTCCTGAGCTGAACTCCACAGAGATGACAAACAGGTAAATGCCTTTGTGTGGTGCTTTAAAGTAGCCATGTTCAGAGAAATAGCTGTTTCCATAATTGAGGTACGTTTCATTAAACCTCACGGTTTTTTCTTTATCCTTTCTTTCTGAGAATCCCACATGGAATGCCACCAATGAGTCTGAAAAAGAAAGAGGAACAGGATTTTAGCAGTGAGTGAGCACACTTCTCTCCCCAGGATCATCAGCATGGGAGATAAGGTGAATCCCTGTCAGGCCTGATTTTTCAATGCTGCTTTGCAAAGCTAGACACTGGATATGGGTATGTGCACTGGAATAGTTGAAATGATTCCCTGAAACTCTTGGGAAAAGTATAACGCTGGGACCACCCAGGGGAAAAAAATAGCACTTTTTTACTGTCCTAAAAATACATTAGTTAAGAATATATTCTCTGCTTATTCAGTCTTAACTACAGTTTTGCAGCACAGATGCCTAAAGGGGCTGATTTTTGCTCTATGTTATTTGTCCGTAGCAAGGGCTACAATCATAAAAGCCAATGCTAAATCTGTGGTGGTTGTAATTACCAGGTGCTTATGGTCACATGTTTACAGGGAAAGGGAACTGGCCAGTCCCAGTGAAGTATAAGCTGAAAACTTGTCTCTGAGGCTTAGTTGTAGGAGAGTGTGTGCTCTCTGGTCAGTCCTGCCTGTTCCACTTGTGCAAATTACAGCGGTTCATTTAATGTGTCTGTCTACCTTGGGAAGGATTTGGTGCTTTGAGTGCACGCCTTCCAGATTCCAGTAACAAAGTAACAGGGGAAAAGAAGCATTCCACATCAGCTGCTAAAGAGAAAACTGCTACTGCATTAGCATGAGCATCTACAAACAAAATTTGTCTTCTAAACACCTGAAGCTGGCTTAGTTCAAGGCCAGTTTCCTAGCAGCTATAATGGGTGTGATTTTATTGGCCTTGAGCAAAATACAGCAGAATATCAACATGGTTCTCCCTCAAAGTCAATTTGGTGGGCAGGAAGGAAGTAATGTCAGAATTTATCTCTCCAGCATCCCACAAGATACCTGACAGTTCTTGTAACTAATATGCTCTGTGTGTGGAATTTGCAGCAGGGCCCAGAAAGAAGCTGGACCTGCACATGAGTAGGTAAAAGAAAAGAACACACCTTTTTCCACAAGTTCTGTCTGCACCGTATTTCTCCCACTCATTGTTCGTGTATTTTCTCTGTGCTTCTCAGGCCTTTTCTTGTCTCGTTGCTTGTCTTGACCCTTCTGTTGCCTTCTCCCTTTCCTGTTCAGCATTGACTGAATCTTTGTAACATCCAAACTTATATTTGAGGCAACTAATTCTTCATTACTTCCAAATAGCTTTTTAAAAGTCAACAGATGTTCCTCCATATTCTGCTTGATGGTTGCCAAATCAGCAGAGAGAGTTTCTACAGAAACGTTGAGTGGCTCAATTGCATTTGCTATTGTATGATTGCAGCAGAGACTCACATCACCTCTAGATTCATGCCTCTTGATTGCCAGGCTCAGGTGTTTGATATCATTCTTCAGAGTCATGATATCATTATAAGCTGAGCTATCCAAGGAGTCATCTTTGGCAGCCTCATAGTTAGGTTCCATGTGTTCTATGACGCTGCGTTGACTACTGACTTCTTGTAGAGTAGAGGAGGTTTGCGTTTCCTGCTTGGGGTGCTTGGGAAGCATGTGAGCATCATGATTATTCTGGTGGCCTCTCTCCAAGAGATGAAATCTCCTTGTAAGAGATCCTAAAGTCACATTTTGTTCTTGCAGTTTATCTGAGAAGTGTTTGAGAGATTCTTGCAACTGAAATACTGATGGTATTAGACTACCAAAATCATCTTCAAAAAAGACATCCAGGAATTCATGTCTCAATAAAGCCTCCAGTGCTTCTTCGTGCCGCATTGCATCTTTCAAAAGAGAGCTAAAAGAACTGTTGAGATACTTGATGTGTCGATGAATTTCTTCATCTTTCTTCTTCAACAAGCCTATGTCTTCTGAAAAAGCCATAACCTGTGACTGAAGCTGTCTGTTCTCTTCTTGACGGAGGTTAAGAGACAGATGGATGGACGGAATAGCTGAGGAGAGCTCTTCAATTTCACTCTTGTAGAGATCTCTGAAAACTGACTCTAAGTGCTTCATGTCCTTTGGCTGGGTATCTTCAAGGGAGTAAGTGCTATTCCTTGGATATTCCTCCAGTACATCAGTGTCAGGAGATATTCTCTGGCAGTTGCATTCCTCCATGTACCGCAATAGATCTGAGTAGTTTTCCCGAAGGTTTGAGAAAGTGTAGTTGAGCTCTGATATCTGCCTTTCCATTGCTGCATTGTTCTCTTCCATAATAACTGATTTCTCAGCTAAAGTTATTGTAAGATCTTCTGGCCTGGACTTTGAGATGTTTTTCTTTAACTCCTTAAACCACCTCTCTAAAACTTCAATATTCTGAAAGGCCACATCTGACTCCATGTAAAGTTCTTTGAGCTGCTTTGCATGCCCTGACAGAATTTCACTTATTTGTCTGCTGGTTAATTGGCTGTTTTCATCTTTGGGACCATGATGTGAAGAGAGTTCTGTTAAATTTTTTTTCAAAGCCTCCAGTTTATTTTCAAGGAGGTTTTGCTCTTGTTTCATGTTTGCTATGCTGTTGTTCAAAGCTAAGAAATGGGACTGCTGTATCTTATGAAGCTTCTTGAGTTTTGTGTCAGTATCTGCCTTGATCATGCTGAGATTGTAGTGAATGTTAGCCTGCTGCATGTGCACTTGGTTCTCTATATCTCTTTTCACCTGATCAACTTTCACTGTGTTTTCTTGGACTTTTGATTCAAATTTAGTTCCCAGCTCCTGAAATTCCTTTTTGGGCACAGTGCTCTCTTGGAATCTTTCTATACTTTTCTTGTTGGCTTCCACATCATGGGACAGGTTTCTTACTATGTTGGAGAGGTTCTGTAGGCTTCTGTTGAAGCTTGCCCACATTGGGTTAAAATGTCTCCTTAGAAAATTCTCCACATGAGGAAACAAAACTTGCTGCAGAAGCCTTTCCTGATGATCTGTTAATATAGTTGAAAACAACAAAAATTTAATTAAATTTAAATTCTACTTTTGGAACACAATCTAGGCAGGATAACTCAAGTATTAATTTTTCTGTAGTAGTTGCCATCCTATTCCCCAGAATCTGACCTCATGATAAATTTTGACAATTGCAAAAATAGCCTAGTGTTAAATCAAGGTTACTATAAAGCACATGGTGTCTATAAGTCTGCAGACAATAACTTGGATATGTATTGACTTCCCCATTTATATCTTAAAAATGATGGTTTTTGAAACCCCTGAGCGAGCAGTTTTGCCAGTGGCCGTAACTGTCCATTTTCCCAACAGTTCTTAGTTGGTGGGCTGTTCCTCTTGTGACTGTGTCATAATGTTCTTTTTCTCATGCTTTCAGCTCCACAAAGTTATACAGCATCTTAACAGCTGAATATTCCAGGTCAGGAGTAAATAACTTGAAAAATCTGTGAAGTATCTGTACTATATGGGAATTATACTAAGGCTCAGTTTTTAACTTTAAAAGACCTGAGTGCCTTGAAGTTCACTGGGTACCATAGTCTGTATCCTTAGAAAATGTTTCTGCAAGCTAGTGGCTCACTATGGTAGGTCAAATTCAGCAGCTCTTTTTTCCCCACTCCTGTATATGGCAGAAACAATGTTCTAGAGTTGAGTCAAATGTTTCATTTTTTTGCCTAACACCAAGCTGCTATTCCACACATCAGAGTATATAGCATGAGCATAGAAAAAGAACAGATCTAAGCTCTGCATCGCCACGGAAGAGAAGAAGCCATAGAAGCAGAATAGTGAGGTTAACAAATTTTAAACAACCACTTTATTCTGTAATTAAGGAATGTTTCGAACTCTGCTGTTCCTCTCATTTCCCATTTCAAGTTACTCTGGTTCATTCCTTTGCATTGGGATTGCACCCAGGTTTTTTTCTCTTTTTAGAAGCAACCAGCAGACCAAGAAATATCAGGGTATTTTTGCTTTCACACTTTCTTTCTGATCTGTATGGTTTCACAGGGCCTATCATGGGCTGATAATTCTGCATCAGACCTCTCACCTGAATTGCTCTGGTTCACTTCTAACACCATGCTTGTACCGTTGTTTTCAAATAGTCTCTGTAAGTCACCTAAGGTGCTGGCTGCTTGGTGAATATCACTTTGAAGATCATCCAGTAAAGCCTCATGATTTTGAATGACTTCGAACATTTCTCTTGAATCCACTGATGTTGACACTAGTCACAAGATTAGAAAAACAAAGTCATGCAACAGAGTGCAGCGACCAGGTGACAGGCATTCATGCAAGACCTCCGAGAACACCTGTCTGTTTTTTACTCTGAAAATTTTGCACTGACAATTAGGGGATCTGTTGATTTATGGCACCTTAAATTGCAGTTCATTTGCAAGGATTGTTTTCAACAGTGATGAAAACCTAATATATTCAAATTTTTGCAGAGAACTTCAGCTGCAACAGCTGTGATGACAATAAAATGCTCTTAATTAGAAATCTCACCATGCCATAAAAATGTTTTGGAATACTAACTCTTTTCAAGCCGTTGACTGAAAGGATGGCAAGGTTTAACAACCTAGAATGAAAGGAGAGGATGAAAGAGCAATTGAGGCATTCCTCTAAGGAATCAGGAGCACAATGTGTAAATGTCAGAGCTGACTCATGGAGGGGCCCTTTAACTGACATTTTTTAAAATAAATTTTAAATAAATACTTGTGAATTTGAGCTGTAGATTTCAAGGTGTGCAATACTACCCTGAAGCGAATTGCTGAAAGGCACTTAATAGCACTGCAAGCCACACCATTTCCCAGGTGGTAAGGGAAGGTCCTTGGTACTTAGACTGGTAGGGTGGAGTGCCCGAGATACAAATCTGTGGTACCTCATAATGGCAATCTCAGAGCTACTGAGGGACCATTCTAAAATAGGATTTTCAGTGGATTGTTTTTCTGGTGGATTTGTGAGCATGGTGTGCTGTCCTGTGAACCCACTTTGCAGAGCAAGGGGTTAACATCCATGCCACTGAAAGGTGTAGGGCTCTGCACCAGCTGATGTTCACTGATGACCATACAGCTTTGAAACTTAGGGATGCTTTGTTGTGAGCATTCACATAGTGTTATAGCAAGAGCCCTCATTTATGTCAATAAATATATAATTTCAGAGCTTTCCCAGATAATGCTTTCACTAGAGAGATTGTCCATAGTTTATCAGGTTAAAATTGCAGCTTCAAATCTTTTTCTTTTTGTTTTTTTTCTGATCAGTGACTGAGAGGTAAAAGGATGACAAGCAAAGTAAGTTCAAGCACGTACTGTGGTTTGAGAACTCTTCTTCTCGTCCTTCAGTTTCAGTTCCTGGCACCAGAATAAAATTAGGATCTGCAATTGAGATGTGATACAGCTGTGAAAGTGTTTTAGATGCAGAAACTACTACCGTTTAGCAAGGCCACACAGAGAAATTTAATGTGTAGTGTAACTGGTGTGGAGACAGGCTTCCTGGGGAATGAACACCTTCCCTGGAGAATTTACTGTCCTTGCACTGGCGTACAACATTGCATACGTGGCAGTGCTGTGCAGTAGCATGGGGATTTTTAACTCATAGCAAGTTATTGCTCATCAGAAATTAGTCTATTGCAAATAGATGGGGTTTTTTTCTTTTCTGGGGGTCCCATCTAAAGATCTGCAAATTCCTCTTCCTTGCTTCACAGTTGCCTGAGCATTCTGTTGGCACCAACAGTGAATGATGCTGTACAAATGAGGAGATAATGATGGAGGAGCTGGTTTTGGTCAGTGAGTGTAACAAAAGAGAGACTTAACGAGTTCCACTGCATTTGATAATATCTTTCCAACATTATGAGTGAAGTTCACCATCTAGGGATCAACCTACAATTGAAAGCTATCTATGAAGAAAAGCTAAACCTACAGAGATTTTTATCTGTAGAGTCTATAGGTGAGTTAGACGTAGATTGTGCAAAAAGTTTCACACATATGTTTGCTTTTTTTTGCTATGGTTACCTTAATTGCAAGAGGGAATTACCTTTTATCCATTTAAATTCCCTTCATTGCATTTAAATTCTTAATTACCGTTTAAATTCTGGTTTTTGAGTATTATTTGCTAAATCCTGCCAATGCTATTTTTAAACCACACTGTCTCCCCTCTCTTTTTTTTAGCAGCTGCACAGATCATAGAATCATAGAATGGTTTGGGTTGGGAGGGACCTTAAAAACCGTCTAGTTCCCACCCCCTCGTCATGGCAGGGAACCTCCCACTAGACCAGGCTGCCTAGAGACCCATCCAGCTTGGCCTTGAACACTTCCAAAGATGGAGCATCCACAGCTTCTCTGGGGGACCTGTTCCAGTGCCTCGCCACCCTCACAGTAAAGTATTTCTTCCTAATACCAATCTAAACTTGCCCTATTTCAGCTTGAAGCCATTTCCCCTGGTCTTACCACTGCATGTCCTTGTGAAAAGTCCCTCTCCCTCTCTCTTGTAGCCCCATTAGGTACTGGAAGGTCTCCTTGAAGCCTTTTCTTTCCCAGGCTGAGCAGCCCCAGCTCTCTCCTCACCTCTCCATAGCAGAGATGCTCCTGGACTCACTCCATGGGGTCCATGTCCTTAAGTTGGCGACCCCAAAGCAGGATGCAGGACTCCAGGTGGCATCTCAGGAGGGCAGAGTAGAGGGGCAGAATCCCCTCCCTCATCCTGCTGCCCATGGTGCTTTATTCAACAGTGCAGTGGATTACAGGAGTTCACTCTAAAGGCTGTTCCTGGAGCTTTAATGGAAGTAATGGTCTGGGCACTGTTCCTGCCTGTGCTGCGGAGCTGCTCCCTGCTCTAGGAGCCAGTGCCTTTGCAGCCAGGGTAAGCAGAGAGGAGGAGCAATGCAGACTGCAGAGTGAATGCTGCCCTCTCCTCTGAACTTGGACACCTTGTGATCTCCTGAGCCAGATAATTTCATCCTGTGAACTGACCATAGGGGTATTTCACATACTAGTGTCGCTTTCTGATGTCTCCAGTTTCTACCTGGAATTAGGCATTCCTAGATGGATTTGTCTGGATGGACATCTGACAGGCTCCCCAGCAAATGAATGCCTTTCTCCATGTGTAAAGGTTACAAAGGTCCTATTAACAGAAGAATAAGTGGCTAATGCTATTTAACTACTAATTACAACTACTCCTTGCCTCAAAGTATCAGTGATTTGGGGTATAGCAGACTGAAAAAAAACAAGGCCGCAGTTCTGAAAAAGGAAAAAAATTAGGCAAACTCATTTCTTTCCATTGTGCCTGGCATTTAGTCATTCATTCCTATATTTGTTCCCCAGCTTTGCTTACCACGCTGTTCACAGTCCTTGCCAATAAATCCAGGGCAGCACTTCCACTGCAAAGACTTCAAAACCTTCTGTTTCACTTGGTAGACTGGCTTCAGAGCTGTCCTGTACCTGGAGAGGAAGGGTCTGGGCATTAGGTTTATTGTAATAGAGTCCTTTGAAATCAAGTTTGGACTGATCCTGAACTTCTGTAGTGTTTTGATGAGGCGTAGAGAGAGTTTTATTATTAAACAAATATTCCAAAATGTCACTGATACCAAGGAAGATACAATTTATTTAAAACTTCCCTAGAAATAACCATGAGGCTTCAATACTGTTGACAAGATGCTTTAGATGCTTGAGAGAAAATTCTGTTTTCTTCACTGGTTTTATTTAGGACACTTACATGATCTTCTGGCAGTCTGGGGCTCCATTCAGACAGGGCTGTTGGGAGTTGACAATGTACTTCTCCTTCATGCAGGCTTCTATGTATGTGACCAGCCGGGACTGCGTGAAGGAGCACCAGTTCCTAATGGAAGAGAGATGCGGGAAAAGAGTTTGAAGTAGGTCTCTAAGTCTCTGGTTGTAACAGTGCCAAGAAAAAGTGAAATGCGGAAGGGCCTTTATTTTTATTTTTTTATTTTTCCCAGCTGTATGATGAGAAAAGTGGAAAATGCTTCCTACCTTCTCCCTCCACTCCCAATTCATTTGTTTTCATTTGAGATGTTTATCTGAGTTTGTTGGGAAAGGGCTGATTGTCTGAACATTGATGCATTAGTTCCATTTCCAGTCCTTTCATTTAGCAGGAGAAATTTCCAGCCCGTGATAACCTGTGGGTTAATGTCACTTTAAATGTCAAATTGCCTTTCTAGGCATGCTGCCATTTCAGATACCTAATGACTGACTCATCAGTTTGAGGCAGACTGCTTCTGAAAACTTAATCCGACATAAACTCCATTAATAATATCTTCCTAAGTATTACTTCTTCAAGATAATACAGTAAGTGATTGGATTTTATTAAATAGGCTATCTTCAAAATAATTTCTCCCATCACCTGCAGGAAAATAATATTGGGGGGAAGAAAAGGTTGTTTTCTTGAGTCTTAGTTTTATGCTTCTAGCAAGGACAAGTAAGTTTTAATAGTCTGATTGATTTTCCAAGTCAGAATTACGTAGGCAGCTATTAATCCCAGAGTGTAAATGAGCCTCTTGCTTTAAAGTTGGCTGAAGTTTGATGGTTAAATCCAAGACCAGAAGGGGCAGGAAGTGACGAGTAATAACTATAATGGAAACAGCTGAACTTTAGGCAGTATATTTTTAAATGGGAATACAGGAACCAAATCTCCGACTATCAGCATATATGGAAAAAGTTTGCTCCTCTCAGGGAGTTGGCAAAACAATGGGGAACCGAGTCCTGCACAAAAGGAGAAGCTGGCACTGCAGCAGCCAGGAGAAGGGGAGGAAGCTGGAAACATCGTGATGGAAGGGCAGGCAGCCTGGTCTAGCTGAGAACAGTTCACCAGGCTTACTGGGCCATAGCCTGTTTTGCTCCCCTGTTTCTTAAGGAAAATGTGACTGAGATTTCAGCAAGCACTCATGCATGCAACACTCTTCATCTGTTAGAGGCAAGGGCAGGAATCTGGCAAAGCCTGCAGTGCTGGGAAAGCAGGACAGTAAAGGAGGCTGCTGCCTTTGTTGTGGTTTCCAGCCGAAACAACTCGTTGAGAGTTGTAGCTTTGAGGCCTTTGCAAGTGACTGGGGGAAATTTTGGGCCTATGATCAGTGGGAGTCTTGGTTCTTATGGGACGGAACTAGAAGACAAATCCTCGAATGTCTATTGAAGTATTACTCTTCCAGAGTCAAACACTCTGCTTGTGTCAGTAAAACCACTCAGTAAAAGCCAGCAGACCAGCACACAGGCTCTGGTAACATCTGCCTCCGAGGTCTGCCTAAGTCTGCCAGGCTTTATAAGACTCTGTCACATTTTGGTAACTGGTGTCAGTTAAATTACTCCAAAACAGAGACCTGGTTTGTGCTTGGTTTTGGGCTGTCCTCTCTCGTGTGCTTGGCAAGGCATAGCTGGGAGAGGTTTTTCCCCCTCAAACCCTCTCTACTTTTTTCCTGGCGAAATAAAGTGCTGTTGCTGGAGCTTGCTGGTATCGTTGCTAGGTGCAGGATCCTTGCCCCTGCCAGCAGGATGCCTGCCAGATCCAGGCAGGAGTCTGCATTCAGTGTGGAAACCTCCTTTTGAAACAGGATTCTTTGGCTTCAGGGTTTTGTTCTTTCCTAATAAAAACAATCCACACCCAGTGAATCATCATCTGGGCTAATTTTTTTTTTCCCACCATATGCAAGTCCTTCCTAAGAAGTCCTTGGAGTCGTGTCAGCCATGCAGAGCAAAGCCAAATGTGCACATGCATCAACGTGTGTGAGGAAGAATGAGGCACCGTGGGATTGTGAGTGCTTTTGCTGTCCTGCACAGGTGGATGTGCACACACGTGGAACAGAAAACACAAGGATTCCTTTTCAAAACATGTTAATGTGTTGGAGGTACCTGGTGGGCTTCCCACTTGTAGAAAGGGGTTATGTCATATCAGAAATTGAATCAGTGGTTGATCCCAACTTGATTCATGCTTTCGACAGTTACTAGTGTTCTGCAGAATGAATAGCTTGAGGGGGGAAAAAAAAGGGGGATATGATGGGCTCCCAATAAAAACTGCCTTTATGCTGGTCACAGTTCTTTATGTCCAATTTTTTTTACTATATATTCACTAGCTCTCTCTCACTTGATCTTAAAAGTTTATTTGTGGAGCTGAAGGGCTATGTAATACCATGTTTTGGTTTTAATCACAAAAACTTTCAGAGGTTTTGAATTCCATAAAACTTATCAAAGTTTATTCTTTCCTCAAATGAGTAGATAAGGCCTGTAATGAGCTGCAAAAGAGATACATGTGCCCAAAGATGAAACTTCTATTGCAGTATTTTTTTGTGCAACTTGTCAAATGCTTCCTTTAGGGAAACTTTGCTATCTGTAACTAAAAATACTCCTTAACGGGATTAACCTTGAGGGAAAATACGTCATTCTTTAATGTTAAGTGCAACAATGTAAGAGACTGAGAAGGGCTTGATCTAAAGTTCAGTGAGGCAAGCAGGACTTCTCTGGCACCAAAGGCTGAATTAGGCTATGAAGTTTCAAAGAGCTGCTCCTTCACAAATAGCACTTTCTTTCTTGGGCTGGTTTCTGGAACACAGCAGCTTTGTGTTCTGCTGCTGCGTTTTTTTTCTCCTCTTTGTAACTGTGTCGCTTCATTCACTGAATGCGTAACCAACTTAACACCTTCTGCTTTTATTCTCCTTAATACAGTTTCTTTTTGCTGCAAGCTTCTGCTGCCAAGGAGAGAGAGGGTCAGAGAGAAGCTGCTCATGTGAGGAGAGCAGAAAAGCCTTCTCTGTACTCTGGTGAACAGTAACATTTATCACAACGCTGCAAGTTAGAGCAGCACTTGAGGGAAGCCTAGCAAATTCAGGGCTACAGATGTTTCATTTGTTCAGTGGCTTTTCCTGGTTTACATTCTGAGGAAATGAATCCCCTTTTTTTAAACCAGGAAAAAAGAATTTTAATAATTTTGTTTGCTAGACTGTGGGTTTTGGGTTTTTTTTTTCCCTAGGCTTCATTCTAGTTATGAATTTAAATAGAGTCTTCACATGCATCTATCCACTTCTGCCTTATTTTGAGGCAAGTGTTTTCTTATATCTGAGGTTAAATATATCTGATGACAAAACATTCTGTATTTAAATAAGATTCAGCCAATGTAGGTTAGCTCAAGCTCTTTTTATTTGAAACTTTCAGGTGTTTAGAAACTGATATTTAAATTATTTTTTTCTTACACTGGATCTAGGTCTGCTTTTACTGAAACAGCAAAATGCAGGCAGTTCTTTCTCTGATTCTAGGATTTGACTGGACCACCTTAGATCATGGGAAACAAAATAAAGCCCACAGAAACAGGAGAAAAGGCTAGATGGCTGCTCTGCAGTAATTGACTCTGCTCAGATGAATATGGGGTAGTTTCTTTTCTTCATACAGATGATTACAGCGTGTGAGTGTGAGTAATGGTCCCCAGCTCAGCGAGGGACTGGCATACTTTAGTTCTCTTTGCTACATGTCCTCTTGATTGGCACTGCAGTGCATAATTTTAGATGTTTCCTAGGTCAGTGGAATTTTTGCCTGAACAAAAGCTTCAGGAATTCAGGATGCTGGGTTTTTTTCATAAGTTTTGTTATTCCTTTGGCTGTACTAGTACAACTGAGTTGTCCTTCACACATCAGTTTCCTCAGGTTTCTATTCTCAAGGAAGCCAGTGTCTATAATTACTTTGAAAACTCCTGCCTAGCCATTCCTGTGTCTACTACTGACAGCGTGCAAAACTTTTCAAGACCGTAACACTTTCCTATACAGCACAAAAGGCACCAGATAAGCAGTAATTCCTGCTTGAGGGTGCTATAGGAAGGTAAAAGACTCTTATTTCAATTTAAAGAAGTGATTTTCCACTGACTTGTACAGAGTGACTTCTGCTGTATACCAGTTGAAGAAGAATGTAAGAATGAGGCTTTAGCTGTGGTTGGTTTTTGTCTCAGAGCAGATTTCTCACTGACAAGAAAAAGCAGCCACAATAAAACAGAGGTAAAGTACCACATTTAAATTAATCTAAGCTAAGACTGTGCATGTCAGTGTTGAGGCAGATATATCTTTTTAAAGCAGCACCGTGTGCCATTGGGTTTTTAATTAGCAGACAGCAGGTGATGCCTGGTGGTCTGTCAGTGAATTTTCCAGCTCTTCCCAGGCAGCCAGCAGCCCTGTATTAGAATCAGACAGCAGAAACGCTCATATTTCTCCATCTTTCCCTCAGGATGAGTAGAACTCCCTCTCAGGCAGGGTCTGAGATCTTCCCATGTCTCATCCCATGAAACACCTTTGTTTCCATGAGGGTGAGAGCAAACTGATTGATTTGCAGTTCATCTTAACAAACTGGGCTGAAAAGAGTGGCAGTGGTAGTTTGAAACATGTGGATTTCCATACAGTGCTGGAAATTTTCCAGAACCCTGAGTAATGCAGGTTGGATGCAAAGTATATACCAACAGTAGTGCCAGTTAGTCTGTTATCAGTTGGGATAGTCCTGACCTGCAGAGTATCCTAAAACCTTAGTGCAGTGAAGACTTTCAGAGCAAATGCAGTCCTGAACTTGAAGCCTCACTGGGAACAAGAGTTCAAGGAACAGCAGGCTTGGCTGGGAGCTGGTTTTGAGCCAAATCCAACTGTTGTACAAACTATTTTAGAGAAGTAAATGCAAGAGGCTTTTCCTCTTCAAGAGCATCCATGGCCATTACCTCATTTCTGTTTTCCTCCCTGCAGCAGAAGCTCTACAGCCCATTCAGAGGGCACCTTACACTTGGATTTTATTCTTTAGTTGCTGCAGACTTAAGTTCACCTCTAGTACAGCCTGATCACTCCTTTGTCAGACCTCATCTGGAAGCAGGAATTGTAGCCAGTGGCCGCCCTCTAGCACACCTGTGCTGATGCCAGGGAGACAAAACTGTTTGGGAAGCCAAGCTTGCCACTGGCACGTGCTCAGGGTGCAGGCAGCGTGTGCCAAGGTTTGCCCTGACCATGGTTGGAGCAGGAGGGTAGATTTCTTCAGGGCTGGCCATTGATCACTCGTTCAGGGGGTACTGACCCACACAAGCAGGAAGATGTTGGGTCCAGGTGGTGATAGTGCTGATGGTAATTCTGTGGCTATGGTGGAACAGGAGCTCCCTTGCTATCTGCTGAAGAAATTAATTGCTGCAGCTTGCAGTAATGAGCTGTGAAACAAATCAATCCCTTGGGCACAGAGGGTTCGATAACTCCTGCACTGTATGGGATGGAGCTGTGTCATTTGCATCAGGCAGGCTAATGGGGAGCTATTCCACCTGCAGCTGAGCAGCTCAGCGACAGCCAAATATTGGAGAATTTCCTGAAGTCCTGAAAGGAGCCAAGTGCCTAACTTTGATTGGAAACCAATCCTTCTGTTGATGCACTTGGCACTGCAAAAGCTATTGTTGAGCACTCAATGGCTGTTCCACTGCTTTGCAGGATGTTGGGGGCTGAAGATCACTTTTAGCTGCACTTCATCCAAGCTGTTTTATTTTAAGCATATGTTCTGTGCCCTTTGGTGGGAAATTTCAGTATCCCATAAGCTTCCTACAAAAGCCCCTCGCTAGTTTTGAGAAATAGGTGAGTCAGCATGAGACTGGTCTTAATTAAATTAATGGATTCTTCCTGTAAAAGTGGACAAAGAATAATAAGCTATTAAGATGGAACATTGGTATGACTTCCCTTAGAGTAAGACTGATTTGAGTTTTCTCTGCTTGTGTGCACTTGTGAGGATAGTTACCTGTTTTGACACACCGGGTAGTCACGAGAACAGGCCTGATTCTTTGTGGTTTCTTGATGTGGAATTAGAGGAAGAGGTGAGTGTTTCAGTGAGATAACAACACACCTGGCTGGCATCAGGAAACCTTCCTCTAATCAAGGATGACTTCACAAAATTGTGTGTCCGTAACTCAAAATATGTTGATGCAATTAAGCATTTACTTAAGTTGAAGATTTCTGCCTTTCCTATTTAACAGATCAGGTGGTGGAGTTTGGGGACTTTTTCATTTTGTTTCTCCATTTTTTGCAGGTATGTTGTAATTGTAAAAAAAATCCCAGGGGATGACACTGTGTGTTTGTGGATTAAAGAGAAAGAAGGGAAAATGAACCACCTGCAGGGCAAATCCAAAACAGGGGCCGCTTGACAATGATTACAGTTTTGGAAACACAGGAGTTCTGTGAGACTTTGGATAGATGGGAAGCCAGCTGTAGTTGCTCTGCTCCTTCCCATACCACCACCACCGTCCATTTCTCCCTTACAGGATGAGCCATCCACCTGGGGCCTGGCTCTGTCAGTGGTTACTGAGGGGGAGGGTTAAAAATAACCTCTGCTTTTTCCTAAGATTATTTTTAACCCGGAATGCTTGAGTGACCTGGTTTACAGTGTAACTTGACAAGTCAGGCTAACTGAGAGTGCAGGCAGCTTTGAGCTTTGCTGTCGGAACTGCATGTGCCTTTGACATGCTTCATTTGTCTTGGTTTCTTTAATGAAATACAAACACTAAATGCATGAAATCTGAGTTGTGAGCCTGGCTGTTCCTGATGTACAGGTCTCCTAATTTCCCTTTCTAATTCTGCTGGAAGTTTTGGGTATGTGTGGATCCATTTATCTCAGCAATAGAATAAAACAGCTGAAGTCAAACCAGTCAGCTCATATGAGACACATCTGCTGGGAAGAAAAGCAGTATAAAAAGTTGATTTCCCTTGGAAAATTGGCCTCTTTTGATAGGTCTGATTTTGTACACATACAGACACTTGTCCACTTGAACATGCAGAGCTTCTCCTGTTTTTCAAATACAAGCAACAGCTGAGATACCAATCTGTTACCTAGTTCTTCCTCTAAAGGCCAGTGACTATTTACTGATTTTTATATTTTAAAACTCTTACATTAATAATCTTGTTATTCTTAGAGGAATTAGCAAAATAACATATCCAAGCATTTACTGGGATCTAGTGAGTCACTTCATTTCACATGTTGAAACAGAAACCAGGGGATTCTGACTAATACCTTGGACTACTTAGTCATGGTGGTCTCAATTATTCAAGTAACTGCAATGTTAAAAATAATACTCTACATTTTTTATAAATGTAAGAATATTTTGTAACTACCACTATTCCTAATACATAGAGAAAATAAGAAGTGGTTGAACAAAACACATCTGCTTTTATTTTTTGAAAATAATGAGAGTCAAAACTTTGTCACAAAGACCAAGTTAACATCAATTTTGTTTGTTTGTTTCCTAGTTCTGAAAAAAAAAAAGTGTTTTCTTATTTCAAGAGCAAACTAGATGTAAGAAAATAGAAAACTATTCTTCACCATCTTGGGCTTTTTTGGCATGTCTGTCACACCTTTTTATGGCATGTCTTTTTCTCCCTTTATCTCTCAATTCCTATTTAACTCCTGATGCTTTTCTTCTTGTTCTCCTCTTGAGAGATATAAACCCTGTTTCTCGATGGTGTGTTTTTCCAGGGAATGTGTCGGTCTTGTAGAGAGGAAATACCAGATTCATGACAGCATCTTGTCTGTGCATAGCAGAGTACTGCATCCACAGCAGCTGACAGGCACTCGAGGACTTCATGCTCTGAAGGTGTGTTGCTTCATCCGTTTTAGAATTTGGAGTGTGGTTACAAGAAGAATTGTGTTGTCCATTCTTATTTACCCTCTCTCCCCTTACTTTTAGATATAATTCCTTTCAAAGTCTCAAATTTCTTTCCTAGGACCTAGCAGCTGCCTGGCCTTGTGTGTGCTGTAAGTGTGACAGCTCTACAAAAGAACAAATACCTTAAAGCTACTGCCAGGCTAGATTTGGATTGTCTGTAGTCATTCACATAGTTTCATAATTGGGAAGAATGTTATGATTTGACTCATTATGCAACTATCTCCATAAAAGAAGGAAGTATTTCTCTCCTTGGGAGGAAGTTAGGGTGAGTCATGTCTAATTCAGTTCAACACCAGCTAAGCTGGTGCTGAACAGAGCTACAGAGCAAAGGAAGAAATCCTGATCACGACAGTATATTACAGCATCTTGCTGACCTATAATGCTGACCTTTTTACACTATTGAATTTTCATAGTACTGGGAGTTTTCAGAATGCTTTCAGCATTTCAACCAGCAGCCAAATGATTACCACCTTGCAGTGTAACTTGAAAGCCCAGAGTACCACCTGGGCCTTGTTTCCTTCCTTTTTCAGCGTCTAAACGGCATTAACCAGGAGTTGGTTAATTAACAGAGCACGTCATTATCGAGCACTACCCATCAGGGAACTGGAAGTGAACCCTTGCAAGCTTTAGGAAGTGACTTTGGGCTATTAGTGGGGGGTACAGATTTGTGGGAAGATGTAGTATGAAGGACAGCAGGATTTCATACACTCACCATGTTACATGCAGAAGGGAGGCCTTAATTTTACATGTAGATGAGATAAGAAACAAGATCACACACTTCAGTTTGCATGAAAAGGAAGCATGACATGAGCAAGGTTTTATAGTCTCTTTCCATCTCACTTTTTTCTTTTCCTCAAGAGCATTTAAAGGGAAAAATACTAGGGCATCCTAAAGCACTGAGCTGTGAACAGCACTCAGTGTGCTGCTGCTTCAGCTCTCCTGAGCAGGGCTCTGCTGTACCCATCCATCAGGGCTATAAAAGATTCATTCACTGTCCTGCTTGGTTTTCATCTATTTTAAACATTTAGAGACCTACTTACATGCCCTGTAAAACTTACACGAATCATAGGGTTTGGGAATATTTCTAGTGAAGTACATGCCTTTTGCTCTCAGAATGGCCACTCTTCTGCTACAGATTACCATGAAAAGCATTTTGCTGGTGTGAAAACCTTTTGAAGGGGGTGGGGGTGTGAAATTTGTAGTCATTTTCATGCTTATTCATTATTCCTTACTTTGTTATATTTACTCCTCACGATTTTTATTTTGCTAACATCCTGCCATTCTCTTTCCGTCTCTATTTCCAAGGCCCAAGTCTGCAGGCAGGCACATTCTGCTAATGGGCAAAGTTTGCCATGCTCAGCAGAAATAATCAGCATTGGTTTATGATAAGAAAAAGTCAGTAAATTAACTTCCTCTAGTTCTTCTTTTCCAGAGGTAGTTTTGGTTTATGGCAGGACTGAGAGGCTTCACCTCTGCCAGGTGTGTGCACACTCCTAACCTCATTCTGCTGTCTCAGACTAAGCAAAGAGCTGGTCCCATCTGTGGTTTCATCCTCCACAGGCAATTCAGCTTTCTGTCTGTATAGTTAAAGCATTTAAACCGTTCTTGTTTGGATATAGATTGGCCCCTAAAATCTAAAGTATTTTCATGAGAAACTTCTATTAAAAACAGTCCTGTATCAACAGAGTATAAAAGTATCAGAGGGGATTGCACTCTCGTTATGTGTAAGACAGACGTGTTGGGTACTTACCCATTTCGGGTCTGTGGGCTCGCAGCTTCAAAATCCCCTCTCTCTTCCTGATGTGAGGAGACCACACTTGAAGGGTAATCTTGAGTATCCTCCCTGAGCCCTTCTGCCTCCCAGTAACCTTCTTCTTGGCGTGGCAGAGGAGTTCTCTGGGGGTGTGCAGAGGTCTCATGAGCTCGTGGCTTTAAGCTGTGCACAGAACCATCACGATATCCGTGATGGGCTGTGTGTTCCAGCAGCTCTGCCAGTCCTACTGTACTACAGACCAGCAAAAGCTTCACAAGCATCCTGGGCTTCTTCCCCCCCAAGTTACACCTGTCTCTTGTTCTTTTCTCTGAAGCTCAGCCTGAATTACTTCAGAAATGCCCCAGCAATATTCTTTAACTGGAAAGTTGGAAGAAGGAAGGAAAAAATAAAAAAAATGTTTGTAACAAAGAGCGGAAAGAGCTTTCGGCCCTCCCAGCTACTGTGGAAACGTCCGTGGCTATTGAACAATGTGAGCCTGGTTCCTGTGTGGGGCTCAGACGTCTCTGACAGGGGGGAAAAAAAGGTGGTAGGAATATAGCTTATTCAAGGGACTTCTGAGCTCGCCTGCCTTCTAAACTTATCTGTGAACAGGAACTCGGCTTTTATCAACTACCTTCTCCCTCAGGCACAGGAAAAGGATGTTAGCTTAAAGGAAAGGAAGAGAAAAGAAAGGAAAGAAAATATTGAGTGCTCTAACAGACTCTCATTACACTGACAGAAAATGTCACAGACCTGCTTGGTCCCGTGCTGCATGTGGGGTTTTTTTCTACAGTTTAAAGGCTGAAATACCTTGGCTTTAGCAGCAGAATATTTGTGGTATGTACAACAAATTGCAGGCATTGAGGGACTCAGAGCAAATACACAGTAAAAAAGAGCCTATGAACATCCATCCTTGTGTTACCTTTACACCGTAGCTCTGTGAATCATAGTCTCTTCCCATCAAAATGGAAGATTTTAATGAAGTTGTCCTTCAGAGAGGTCAGGATAATTGAGCACTTTTAAGAATTTTTGTTTGGGCTGTCATCTCTGGGTGTCAGGCCTAATTTTTTTTTTTTAATTTTTATTTTTAATTAGCATTAGAAAAACCCCACTAGCCCTATCTGCTTTCAAGAGCTACCTCTGTCACCACATTCTAATAATAAATGTAAAAAAAAAAAGGCTGTGGAGGTTGCATGTAGTTTTCTTACTGGTTTTGCTTTGCTTAGTGGTGCTGCTTTTAGTTTTGTTGCTTTCATTAACCGTGTTTCTTTTTTCACTGTCTTGCAGGGTGCTGTGGTCTGGCATTTTAAAGAATAAAATGAAGGAGAATGATGCTCCACTGACAAAACAAGTGGGAATGCAGGACTGCTAGATCATCTCTCAATGTGAATGATGAGATGAGCAGCCCAAAGTTCAGCATGTCCTGCAGAGCATTAAATGTAAAGCTTTTATGGATCCATTCCAATACCAGCTGAAAATAGAGGATAAAATCTCTCCAGGATTTTGGAAGGCCTTGTTATTAAAGGCTATGAATTTGCATGTCCTTGTCACCGGCTGGTTTTGCAGCCCTCTCCTGATGCCCCTGTTTTATGCTTAGTGGAAGAACCTAGAGACACAGAGAAGTGCCTTTCCTGACCTGTGGTAGACACTGCTGCCTAAGAGCAGTGGCAGCTGCATATGGGGCCAGGCCGGGAGAGATTTTGCTAATTCTAAGGGAAAACCTGCTCTTGCTGTGGCAGTCACTTCTCCAGGGAGATGAAATCACAAGGTCTGGACTGAAGACTGAAAAAAATTAGCAACTTCCCTCTGTTCCTTCCTGCTGCTTTTATTTCAGAATTGTGTGCATCCTGCTGTAACACATGTCAGTGCGTGACTGTTTCATGTGCCATGTCTCACATAGAAATGTGCTTTTCTCACGAGTAACTGGATGTGACCTAAGCACTGTATTTGTTTACGTATTAAGACCATTATCAGGAAGGAACTGAAGCAAACATGAGACAAAACAAGCAACAGGCTTATAACCTGACCTGCAGTGGGATCCTGGCTTGCAGAGAAGTGAATTGTGGTGCAGGTACTGAAGTCATTCTTCATGGGTGTGATCCCTCCCAAGTGGTGGGCAGTGTTTCTCTGCCATCCTCCTGGCTCAGAACATCTGCTGCTCCTCCAGGTGCCAGAACCTGTTGTCTGTGCTTTGTAATGGTGCTGCCCTATGGATGCAGCAGGCACAGATTTGCAGGTTAATAATTCAGCACAACTTTTTTTTGATAGCAGTTACAAAATATGCTAAATATGGAGCAAGGCAGGGGATGACGTCCCTTCCCTTGTGATAGGCATAGGATAAGATGCTGCCATGAACACATGAAAGGCATTAATTATCTGAAGGCACTTCCTTACTGAGCACTAGTTGGGGTTTTTGTCTAATAGCTGTTATAATTTGGGGTATCTGAATAACATGTTCCGGTTATACTGCTGGTTCAAAACATCAGATTTTGTAAGTTCTCTTTTATATTTGTAGAAGAACAGGTATGAAGAGTATACCTACTCAGGAATGAGATACACCACAACTTTGCCTCTTTTTTTTTTTCCTTCTTTCTCTTTTGAGCCGTTTCCTCACCATGGAGCCAGGGAAAACAGCCTTATATTTGCTGTAACAGCCTGCTCGTTGCTTTCTGAGGTCAGTCTCTTCTAGGAGGTACTTTCTAGATGAGAAAGATACCCGTGCACCAACGAACATCTGTAGATATTTAGTCACTCTTCAGTTGCCTAGTTTAGTGTTGGTGTACTTTACAGAGCTGGGTACCACTGCTGGAATGAAAGAAATGGGTGAGATAAATCACTTTAAAATATACTTTGGAAAATTATTTGGAAAGTGTTATTGTGAAGTGTTATTCCAAAAATATACTTGAAACCCGTTCAGTAAGTGACATTATAATAGTGATGTGGGGATGTTTGGAGCTGCCCTGGTAGTTCTCACAAGTTTTTAGTGGTTCTAAGAACAGCTAGCCAAAAGATACTGTTCCTCCACTCTTTGTCCCCAGTCACTAGTGACTTTTTTTTCCCCTACGCCCTTATTCATGAAAATGCTTTTCCTCCAAGTATTACTGGGAAGTACTTCCTCGAAGTGTTCAAACTATTCTTCAGACTTCAAGCTAGTCTGTAAAGAGTTGATATTGCCAGTTAGAGCAGATTGATCACTTAGGCCCTGGGATCTTGCCAATAAGGCAATAAGGCTCTTGCCTTGTCTAGTAACTACAACCACTTCCTTTAAACACAGCTCTTAACCCCCTCTGATGTTGCCTGTCCCAAGAATTCAGTGTCCTGTTTGCAGTTCCATAACCAAGTTGTCAAATGCCAGCACCATCTCCTGGATAATCTGCTTGAGGTGCAAAATCTCATCTTGGCCCCTTTCCTTTTGTTTAGGGTCAGAGCCCTGCAGCTGCAGCTGGATGGGAGTGGGCAACCACAGAGTAAACAGTGCCAAACAATGCGTTTGATTAATGGCTTGTCCGATAAATGGCTTGGCCATACTTGGGAAGCAAACACTCTGGCTGATCCAGTCAGCATGTCTGGAGAAAGAGCCCTTAGAAATACAGTTTTCACTTAATAGATTTCTGATGATTTGGTTTGTTTCTTTTCTGTCTTTCCAGATTCACTGCCTACTCTGTAATGCTCCTAATTATAGACTTACATTCTGAATCTGTGTATTTAAAAGGAGAAAAAAAAAAACACCTTGAAAAAATGTTTAAAAAGCCAAGAAAAGATGGAAAGCAAGTGTTGCTTTAGATTCATATATCCCAGTTCCAAACCTCTGAAGCAGACTGAATAACTGAAGGGATTTTATGTCTGGGAAGACAGTTTTGTTGATAGCTGCACAGCAAGGGGATAACTTCTCATTAGGCACTGGGATTTAGATCTGGAAAACGCTGTCTCATTCCTTGCCTGCTGTTGATGTGCGCTCATGTGTGTGTAGCTGCTCTGGGGGAAGAGAGCACGGGGAGAAGAGTGTCCAGAGGGGGGCTGCAGGGCTGGGGAGCAATTCCTTTCCAGTACTGGTCTGTCCATCAGAGGAAGAAGATGAATTCTTGTTGCCTGTATTTTTAATGGTTTGCTCAAAAGCTATCAGTGGTATTTGACAGCAGAGATCAGTCACAGAAGATTGCTGTCCTGGCAGCGCTCTGTGCTCTGCATGTGGCTCATCCCTGTGTGTGTTCCTGAAAAATGGCTCGTCCCTGGGTTATTCATTCCCTGGCTAAGGAAATTAGCTCATTACCTATGCAAACGTACATGCAGGCATTCAAATCCTAAACTGTTTGCCAGAGGATGTCAGACAACTGCTTGTTTTCGTTAGGGCATGGAAATGACAGATCTGTGACAGTTCTCCTTTCTGCATTTTGAAGTTTTCATAAATGGAGAGAGAGAGAGGAAGGATTTCTGTTTATATATAGCAAGGTTCAATCCTGTTAATGTTAATATTATTCTTCATAAAAAAAACTTCCTGAACATAGGATATTTACCAGCCACAAAAGCAGTCTGTCTTTCCTTTCCTTACCTGTCTTTCCAACAAGATCATACCCCATTTAAATACTTCAATAGACTATGACCAAATTACACTCCTTTCATCCAGCAAAATGACTTTGTCAGCTGTTAGTCTCCAGCATAAGTTCATTGTTAAAAGACAAGGTTAAGGCTTTGTGGGCGGAGTAGCTTGCAACTGGGAAAATTCAAGAAGGAAGAGACCCAAATTAAGTAAAATCCTGTTTAATCTGTTGCAGAAACAAAGAAAAAGACAGTAGAGGACAGGGAATCTCAACTTCTGCTTTGCATTCTTTTCTTTGCCTTGCATCAGTGCTTTGGGAAGAGGTAGACTTGAGTTAGAATTCCCTTGCCCATATTCCAGAACTGCTGGCAGAGGTTGCACAGACCTGCTTCCAGGTATCAGCCACCAACACCCAGGGACAGGGGGAGGCACATGAGAGGTGGGGAACTGCTCCTTTCTGGGGAAGTTTCAAGAAACTCTGCTATTATGCAGCAAGAGGCTGAATGGCCAAGCCTGAGCAGCCAGAATTCAGTCTTTGAATGAACAGCAAGTGGATGGTTTGTCATTGCACAAGTCAAGACAAGGCTTTCTTTCGGTATCATGCAGATCAGCGAAATGTTTTTGAGATACAGATTTGTTTATAGTGATATGGATTATATTCCATGGGAAAAAAAAGAGAGCTTGATGTGTAGCTTAAGTGGCTTCTCCTGGTGTTGCAAGGCAGAAGTCAGAGAAAAAGACGCTGCTGCCAGGTGAGACAGGAACTTGGGGTCTCTGAATTGCTTGCGGGAGACCTTTCTCTTTAGCTGCTGGTTATCTTATCTGATACAAGGGGGAAAACCTTACCAGGCAGAAAGTTAAGTCCCCAGCAAAATCTTAAAGCCAAGGTAGCTTGTGTTAACTCTTGTTGTTAGTTTTGTCTGAGGCAAGGCATGATTGGCAACGAATTGGGACTGAATCCTCTGCTTTGTGTAGAGGAAGGGTCCTGCAGTCGCCTGGAGGCGGCAAACATTGAGGAGCCATTGTGGATGCTTGCCCTGTATAGATCGCCTATGATGTTGTCTTCAGTCCAGAGCTTTCCTAAAAAGGTTTCAAGGTAAAACAATGCCTGTGCAAGCTGCCTGCTGCCTTGGGAGGGATCCAACAGCATTGAAATGTGTCTTGTGAATTCTTTCTCAAGGTCATCAGGACAGGAGAAGGCAGGAAAGGAGTATCCCACTTGAGTATTGGCTAATTCAATCTGGTGATGATTCATGTTTCATATCCCAGGATGGCTTGGTATTTCATGTATTTGTTACCTTTTATAGCAATGCAAAATACGTAGAATTGAATTGTACCAATCACAATGACAGAACAATGGCTGGATGAAATCAAAATATACTTCTCACTCAGCCTTATCAGCCTTTGTGTTCTCCTGAAAATACCAGTAAAACTCATAACCCTGGGAATGTCTGTGCTCTGCTTTAATGGTCTTTGAAAGCCTTGTGAAAAAGTAAATAGGCCCTGTAGCAATTCCCGAAGATGGTAAATTCATTTTTTTTACAAATGTAGTTAAAACAAGACACCTGCCCTGTGCCTGATGAAATCAATGGCAGTTTTGTGACTGGCTCCAGGAGCAGCGAGGTTAAACCGCTGTTGTATGGCACGGTAAGGTACAGATGTCTTCAATTTGAGAGCACCTTGGGACGAGCAATGAGCACCAGCCATAGCATCAACCACCTTGGTTGGGGAATTTTGATAGACAGTAAAAAAAAACCTTCTTCACTTCTTGCTGCAACAATCTGGAACTATGTGAGCTCCTATAATAATTGGTATGCTGTGCTGGCCTTCCTCTGAATCTTGCACTTTTTAAAATTAACTGTTGATAAATTCATTAGTCTGACAGAGATTTGGCTCCTTTATGTTCAGATGGGAATTTGTTCTTAATTTATAAGTAAGGAGACTTACCTGTGAGAAAAGGATTAAGAATTCTGTAAGTTATTTCCCAGATCAGTAGCTCTTCAATAGTTTCAGTATGGGGTAAAAAAAAACATTTCCAAAAACTGAAGAACTCTTCTTAGTTCCACAGCAAGAACTATGTTTGTGTACATGTCTGCATGTGCGTACAGATACGGCATTTTTTGTTCAGACTTTTTTCTGCGTAGTCATTCCCCACCTGACACTTCCAGGCTGATACCTCGTAGCAGCAGTGGCTTGCAGACCACTGCACTTCATGATGTTGTGGTGTGCTACCCTCCCACGGTGCAGCTCAGCCTCTGCATTTCGTATTCTGTTTGCCTGGTGAGGAAAAGCAGCCAAAGCAGGTCAGGGTTTGGGCTCAGCAGCTGATACTTCGTGGCTTCCACAGTTTCACATTTGGCACTATTAAAAAAAAAAAAATTAAAAATCACCTTGCTGCACCAGCAATTGTTTTCACAGGTGCTGGCACTGAATTTCAGTTTGTGAGGCAAGAGCTTAGTTGGGCACTCAGGATCTACTTCAGAAAACACTTTAACCTGAGTTAACTGCAAGCACATTAGGATATCCAGCTGTGATTAATGATCATGTTTTGGTATTTTTTCCTAGCCAGGCCTTGAGGCTGGATGGATCCTCTGTAAGATTTCCCCAGTTGGTTCTGTGCTGGCTGTTCTCACCCTGCTGTGCTCTGCAGCACCGGCTCTGACGTGAGGGATGATGTTTGGTGTGAGATGTTGTCTCACTCTGCGGCAGCGGAGCAGGGCTCTGTCTACAGCAACTCAGAGAAACAAATAGGAAACAGGATTTCCCCCAACAGGCATCTGATTTTTCAGAAATGACCCACTGTAATGGGATGTACAGCTGAGCAAACCCCGCAGCTTATACCGAATGACTTCACACTTGACAAACATAGCAGGTGGGACCTCAAGTTCCCTTCACCTGAGCACCAAGCTGTAGCTGGTTCCCTTTTTCTCTCAGGATTTACTAGAAATAATGTTCTTGTTAATTTTGTGCGGGGTGAGTTCTGGTGACTGCCAGACCAAGAAACCTTGACCCTGCTTGTTTGCTACAAACACTGCCAGCGTTACATGCTCTCCACCCTCTGGGGCCTGGGAGAGCTGGTGTTTGGCTCCTGCTGCAGCCTCGGGAAGATGCCCTTTCAGGAATTCTGCTCTTCTGCTAAAGTCTCCCTCTTCACTGAGACCATCCTTCAGTGAGAGCATTGCAGCACATTTTAAAAGCTCTGTCTGTCTGGAAATTCTCCAGTCAGCCCCTTACCTACTGCTGTCGTCGTCCTCCTCTCCCCCTCCCTTCTTCGAGCTTCCCAGGCAGATCCGTATCATTAATATTTCAGTATCAGCTGTACACGGGCATTGGCTACACTGCAGCATACTTCATCAATAAGAGCCAGCGAGGGCTGTGAGCTTTGCCACACTGCCTTCATCCAGCACAGGAGGAAGAGCAAAGGCAGAGCCTGCCAGAGAAGCCGAGTATCTGCCGAGGGTAAGGCTGCATCTTGCAGTCCCAGCCTTGAGGTGCTTTTTGCTGCTTTTGCTCCCTCATTCAGAGCATCCCAGATAATACCCTAACAAGCAACAAGAATGGATGTCTTTAAGAAAGGTTTCTCCATTGCTAAAGAAGGTGTGGTGGCTGCTGCAGAAAAGACCAAGCAGGGAGTGACAGAGGCTGCAGAGAAGACCAAAGAAGGGGTAATGTATGTAGGTAAGAGAGAACTAGTTTTGATGTACTTTTGAGCATGAACAGCTGCATAGAGTGTCTCGGAGGAAGTCCGGGGAAATGATATTGTGGCTGAAGCTTGGGAGTGACTAGCAGGATAGTCTGGATAAGATCCTGAGCTCTACAGAGCTGCTGTGTAAACCTGGGGTGCCACAGCCTCCCCGTGCCTCAGTTTCCCCAACTGTAAGTTAGACGTAGAAACCACTGCTTTGGGGGAGGCAGAACGATGTTAAGGAGCAAATGCTCAGGTGTAAGGTTTGTTTGACTATTCACTGATTGTTTGCAGGGTGAGTCAGACACTCTCCAGGCATCTGAGCACTGCTGGTCTCTGCCTCACCTCCACACTGAAAGAGACTCACTGAGGAGGTCCCTGAGAGGAGCCAGTGGTGTTAGCAAGAGGGGATTGCAGGATGCATCTGTTTCCCCACAAACAAATGGGTTTATCCTGAAATCCTTCTCCTGTTCACCGACCTCTTTCGTTGCTCGTGCACACATTAATCTTTCTTTACAAGAGACGCCCAAATTCCTTTTGCCCAAAGAATAGGATCTGGAAAACAGCATGCCTGATGTCCTGCCTGGAGACCTCTTTCACAGTTAATGGGCTGAAACCTCCCCTTTCAAGGTCACCCTCAAAACCCACTATCTCCACTTATCTACCACGTGCAATTATATGGCTGGACGGTCAGATATTCCAGATAATACAAACTCTAAAGAGTCTTAGGTTTCCAAGACTGCTGATTACTGCATTTCACACAGGTTTTTGTTTTTGCTGGGTGTGGGAGTGATTATTTTTGTAGGAAAGTTTACATGCAGACTCTTCCTGCTATCATACTGCAACATCCACAGCTGTACTTAGCTACTATATTTAAAACCACTCTATTGCCAATAGCTACAGATATATATTTGTACATTACAAATTAAATATAAAATTTGTATGTAGCAGGTCTGGTAATGTCTTCTTCTTGAATTTTTAAATACCTAATTATTGACATGCTGGAAATGAGTGGATGTAACAGTTCACATTTCAATTTGAAGCTGACCCACAAGAAAAAAAGGTAAGCAGCATCCCTGCAAACATCTAAACTAACTACAGTAAGTGAAACGCCAGTCTGAGAAATGTCACCTGTGGGTGTCACATTGTGGCATCATTACTGCTCCATCTGCTTCCAGATTTGAGTTGTATCGGGGTTATTCAGAGTTTTTATACATAATTCCTCACATCTCTGCTTAGTCACATTGTACATTTCCACACTGTGACCTGGTTTTCATTGTTGCACAGCCAAGAGGTCTCTTTATGAGATTCTAACCTTTTCAATAAAGTTTTCTATGAGCCCAAAACTAAAAAGCTGTAAAACCTTAATCTCTGAATGAGGATCCAATAAGGGTCAAGGTGAGGATTAAGTGCTTTCTCCTTTTATTGGTTTGGTTTGTTGGTATACTGCTGGTTCCTGCCCTGTCATGCACTGGACAGAGCTTTGCCTTGGCCTGATTCAGTTCCTGTTGGGAAGCTTAGCCCTTTAGGGAAAATTCAGTCTTTCACAGGCAGGAAAAGTAAAGGCCAGATGCTGATTAGCTCAGAAAATAAGGGTTTTGTTTTAATAACCAGAGAAGGTGGAGGTGTGGTATACTGGTTAAAACTGGAATGATTAGTACGTTGTTCATGCTGCCTTTTATCACTCTGTGCCATGTAAAGAGTAAATCAGAGACCTGAACTGTTCCTTCCTTGCTCCTTCCCTTGCAGAGCCCTATCCCAGCAGCTTCATCTAGAGCATTAGGTGATGAGACTTGAATTTTTGGATGCTAGGAGAGAATACTACTCTCTTGAACCTTGAAGGTCTTTTGAGAACATCAGAAAAGGGAGCAAAATCCCCAGGGCCTAGGATGGATGAAGTGGATCCCTGACTTTTATTCAGGTTTGTGTTAACTCATTGCTGACTCTCCGAGGAGGATTCCAAATGTCTGGGCACAGCCACCACGTCTGGTGAGTCACTTGCTGCTCCCCAGGAGAAGGCAATAATGCTCACTCAGAGGCACCTGTCTGGAGTGAACAGTATCACTGGCACACTGTGGCCACCTTGTCCCCCCCCTGCTCCTTGCAGGTTCAGCTCCCACAGCCCATGGCAGAGCAGGAGATGCCTCCCTCCTGTGCTCAGCCTGCAATGCGGTGCTCCTGCCCTGCCGCCGGCCTTGCTGAACGTGTGGAGTAGAGAAGAGGGTGCACAAAAAAGAGAAGGGGAAATCCTGTGTCATGGGTCACCTTTGCACTTGGTGAAATCACAGTCTGCTCTCCAAATTCTAACAGCTTCTGAGTGTACTGAAGTGGTAGGGGATCCCTGTATACTTAGTATGGATCCAGGAACTGGATCAATGGGCTTTTTTAAATTTGGTTTAAATAGGGATGTAAGTGATGCTGAAGTTAATTAATGAATTTAATGCGAAGCCGCATCAGAGTATTGAGTCATTAGTACTGTTTAATGCTATAGTTCTGGAAGCAAACAAAGAACGCAGATAGTTTTCCAGAATGATTTTCAACCGTGTGTGTTGCAGAAAGCCCCAACGCACAGAGCTGTGTTTAAATGGAGTGATTCCTGCAGGACTTAATGCACATCAAAATACCCCTTTCTACTCTAGACCTTCTAGTGCACAGCACTCCACCACCTCAGTCCCACCCTGTCGGTCCCAAAGCTCTTACCGATGACTCACAGCACTCAGAAGAGGCTGGATGGTTGAACTTTTAATCCTGTGTACAGAAGCTGCAGGCAAGGACTAATGAGTGAAATGAGATTGAGCATCAGGTGATTGCTTTCTGATTCAACAGATGCGGGTTGCTGGCAGCAGTGTGCGCCGGAAGGTCGGATTTCATGCGGTGCATAATGGATGGGAGCCTGAGTCATCGGGTGTGGCTGGGCTGGGAGGATGAGGCGAGCTCTCCCCGGGCTGCAGCAGTGACTCTTCTCAATGACATTGCTTCTGTCATGAAATGGATTTGGATATTTTTCTTCCATGTGCATCCCTCCTTTCTGGAATTATTTTCCATCCACTAATACAGCACCTACCTATTCCCCTACCCATGTAAAAGAATTGAGCCCAGATAGCCACCTAAAAGTCTGGCAAAAAACATACAGAAGTGCAGCTCTTGTCTCACTAAGTGTGTTTGCTGCAAAACTGAAAGGCACGGAAGGGTGATACAGCAAATCATGTCCTTTGCTTACCTATCAACTGCCCTTTGACCAAACACCAGCAAAGGGCTAAGCTTGACCATCTGTGTCTGATATGAGACAAGCTTGTATGTCAAATCAATATTGTGGCAGTCTTTTATTGGAATGGTACTGGGAGGGAAAACGAAGCAGGATGGTGTCTGAGTTGAACTGTGTGTGTTTGGCCCATTCAGGGGCTCACATTCATGGCTTGAGACCTGCACCTGCTCTGCTCAGGGCTGTGCTTCTGCACACATTTGTGTATCACAGGCACCATTATTCAATCTGGTTCACAGCAGTGCACATGTATCATGTGCATCACTAGGAACTGCAGTTTACAGCAGTAACAAGTCAAAGGTACAAAGATTTCATCTCTTGAGCTCTAAGTTTGGGAGGGTGGAGTGAAATGTTGAGGGCATATTGTCGTACAGCAGTTTTGTTCTGCCCCAGGCAAACATTGCAACCACCAAAATAAATCAACAATTGAGTATTACGTTCAATAATACATAACATGTATCAGGCAGAACAGAGCTGGGCTGGACCTGTTATCAGGGCACTGCACCTGTTTTGCTTTTCAGGCTGTTAATGAGAATGAGCTGTGGGTTGTAACTGGTTTCTCCCACCACACCCATGGATGCTCCACTACTATGGAGTCAAAAATCTGCCTGGTTGTTGTCCATTTTTATCATTTTGATAGCTGGCCATAGAAATCCTTTTATTGTATCAGTATGGGAAACTTGAAGAGAACTGGTATAGGTAACAGATGATTTACAATATACAGTAAAGTGGGACCAGTGGAATATTTTGGCACGTGTTTATTTAACTTCCAACAGAGATAAATTTGATCCTTTATTTTTTTAATGTGTAAAGCACCTAGTTACCATGGGGGCTGCCCGTCTACCATATGAATTATCTGCAGCAGTATCAAGTAGAAGGGATATATAGCTGGTCATTTCAAGCGTGGAGGAAAATCACAGATTTTGTGTTGCAAACTGAATGCCTTCACATCCTGTTAGCTTTCCTTCATTGAGAACAGCGAGATAAATTACAATGTAAGCATACATATGGTGTATTTTCATAATCTGAGATAAAACCATCTGCTTTCTGTGTATTGCTGTGAGCAGGCACTTACAGCCTAGGCTGAGGCACCCAAGTGAGAATCTAGTAAGTAGGTATGTAGTAGGTGGGTGGTGGTTCTGTAAATTCAGTGTCAGGTTTCTCCAGAATCTTTGTTAGTGGTATAGAATGAAACTTTAAATGACCACTGCAGCCAAATATCCTGCTGAAAGGCAGGGGAGAGTCATGGATGTGACTTCTTGTCTTGCAAGACCGAGGTAGGTGAGATGTTACCAGGTGATTTTATTTACAGTCATTTTTACAACTAGCTTAAAGTTGATTTACCACCACTCAACTGATCATTTTTGGAAATATTCCAGGGACAATTTTTCGTACTTCAGCATGGTATAATCAAGATTTTTCAGGTTTGGGCATCTCCAGAGAGTTTTCTGTTGAAGCTCTCTGACTCTCAACACAAAAGTACTCACTGGCTTTGCTGGGGAGAGGAGCTGGTCTTTTTTCTGGCTCTATGAATGGTTTGTGTCTGAGCAGGAGGTACCAGCAGCACCTCGGCTCCCCTCGACACTTCCTCAGAACAGGAAGCCATCTGTGTCCAGAAATCAGGGTATTCTTTGCCAAGCACACTGATGGAATTGTGTTTCCTTTCACAGGCACCAAAACCAAGGAGGGCGTAGTGCAAAGTGTGACCTCAGGTAAGAGCACAGCCCGAGAGGGATGTGGAAATCCGTGATGATTTGTTAGACCTCTTGGGAAGGCCATCACCCCTGCCAAGTGGGAGGTCTCTGTGGGACACCACTGATCTGCCTGACCTTCCCGCTGAGGAATGGAGGCTACTTGCCAGGAGCGGTGGTTCAGGGTCTGGCATTTGCAGGGACGTGGATGGGAGAAAATATTTAATCAGTAGAGTAGGTCAAAAAAATTTAACAAAGGTCACTTGGCAGACTGGGATGATTCGCAGCAATTTGGACATTTCACAATGTCAGGTGCACAGCCCAGAACACAGACAGGATTTACGTGCATCAGATCCCGTCTGGCCAAAACTGTGGTGCTTGGGAGACTCTTGTTGCAGTCAGGGACCCAAAGGGTTCCTTCTAGGGTTTCCACCCCAACTCCAAGGCAGAGCAGCCATATAGACTGCCCTGAAGATGAATGCATCCTTTCCCTGGAGAATTTAATAACTATTGCTTTTTTCTGCCAAGGGGTATTAAATCAAACAGAAGGTATCCAGGAAGAAGTCATGCACAGTTGGCAATGCAAAATACCTTATTTACACTGTTGTCTCTTAGTATCTGACAGCAAGTTTTTTGTTCTCCAGTTGCCCACAAAGACTGACAGGCTGCAGTGCTACTCTCTGAGCAGCATTTTGTGTGAGACAGAAATCTTCACGTACACGATCTCAATTCAGACATGATCTCATGTGAAAAATCCAGACAAGGACTGCACCAGGGCTAATTTCTTCTTTTACATCAATGCAATCATTTTATCATCCCAGGGAATTCGGCAGCCTTCTGGCTGTGTCTAGCTTGCTGACTCTGCTTTTGTTGAAACTGCAGTTGCTGAGAAGACCAAAGAGCAGGCCAACGTGGTGGGAGAAGCTGTAGTAGCCAGTGTGAACACGGTGGCAAACAAGACTGTGGAAGGAGCAGAGACCATTGTGGCCACTACAGGAGTTGTAAAAAAGGTATGTTTGTTTCTTCTGTGATATGCAGGACAGAAGAGCCTTTGGATTACATTTAAACTACATGCAAACATTTACAGTTGATGGTTTTACATATTTCATTAAAGGTTTTCAGTAATGTCTGTTTTTGTATAATACTTAATATTATCACATAATGCCTAATATAGTCACAGAATCATTTAGTTTGGAAAGGACCCCTTGAGATCATCTAGTCCAGCCCCCTTAGGGCCAATGAGAGAGCACTGTGTCCCACTGGGTTTTGAATATCTCCGTGGAAGGAGACTCTACAATACCCCTGGGCAACCTGTGCCAGTGTTTGACCACCCTCATAGGAAAAAAGAGAGTTGTTTTCTTCTGTTCAGATGGACCCGTGAATCACTTGGTGCCTATTGTCTCTTGTCCCATCAGTGGGCACTGCCGGCAAGAGTCTGGCTCTCCATTTTCTTACGAATGTAGAAAAGCATTTTCCCCAGAGACTTGAGCAGAAATGTGTCTGGGCTGCAGTGAGCATCTGGACTGAGTCAGAGGTCGGGGATGTGCAGGGTGGGAAGGCGTGGGAGCCAGCACTTGCCCTCCCCGCTGTGCCGTGCTGGTGGGATGCACAGGCTTGCCCCGGCCGCGGCAGCTCCGGAGGCAGCAGAGGGCAGCAGCAATTCAGGCACAGCCTGGTTCCAGCAGAAAGCCTGACCCTGCTGCTCTGCTTCGTGCGGGTTTGACAACAACCAAGTGCTTATTGATAAAGGCCGCGTGACCCAAATTGTGTACGGATTAAGCCAGATTCAGACAAGGCATCTTCTGTCCTCCAGCCTAATTTGACAAACGAGGCTGCTTCAAGTGGGGGGATTAAGGGGCGTGTGAAGGAGCAGAACGGCTTCTTGGATGAAGGCAGTGTTGATCATTAGAGAAGATGCTTTGGTAACAAACAGCACCCATTTGTACAGCACGAGGCCAGTACTTGGCAGCTCTTTGGTAAGCCCGACTCTTTCCCCTCTTCAGAGGGTGTGATCCGTGCTGTTGATGGCCACATGAGCTTGATGAGTCACAACAAACCCAAACCCAAAATCAAAGCGAAGCCATGCCGGCCAAAATTGTTTTAATTGTTCAGATAGTCGGCTGATTAATTTCCTGACCTGCACATAAACACATTGTGATGTGAAAAGAAACTTCTACACAGCATATAAATCCTGAGAGAATAGCCTAACAAAAGAGGAGAACAGCAGCTACAAGTGACACAAAATGTCCTCCTGAAAGCATGTGAAAAGGGCAGATACAGGAGTTCTGCTAAACCCTTGGGATAAGTTTAATCTCTATTCCCACACGGAGCAGCAGTTAGGCAGGAGTGCAAACAGTGATTCCTAATTCCATGGGGCCAGAATACCCCTTCCTACCTTTTGACTGACTGTGGGGTGATTGACCCAGGAGAGTGAGGAATTTGCTGATGGTAGGAATGTCAAACTGTCTCCCCTCCAGGAAGAACCGAGCAGCAGCAATCCTCTTCCCCTTTCCTCCTAAGTGTGAACTCCACCTCAAAGACTGACAGCTACAGTTTACAGCTAATTTCGGAGTTTAAACTAGTGCAAGTTTTCCAGAGAGCATCTGAACTGTCATTCTGCTGTCTTCCATTGATGCCTGATTGCTTAGACTTAAAATGGAGATTGATTAAGAAACAAAAAATTAGAATGCGTCACATGCTAAAGGGCAGAATAAATGGAGCCAGGAAACTGCTTTGGATACACCATCATGGTGTCACACCAAACAGAAGAGGTGGGCAGCTGATGGAAAAACGGAGGAGGAAAACAAGACAAATCACAGGAGAAAAAAAATCAGGAAAAATGTTTGTTTCTGTGAAAGAGGGTTTGTCTGGTCTGCTGGTTCAGTTCAGCTTAGGAGTGCAAACCTTTTATTCATACTCACCCACCATACTTCAGCATCTAGCTAGACATGTTTTGGATCCAGCTAGACACAGAAGATTGAGCTCTGCGTGCACACTGAGTGCGTCCCCACTGCTAATGAATAATTGCCGTGGAGCCAAAGCTGCTCCAGAGGGAGGGCCCTGAAAGGAGTATAAGGAGTTGTGCTGGGCTCTCAGCACTGGCTGGTTTTTCTCCAGAACTGCTCCTATCATGTTACACAATTTGCTAATGGAAATACATCCAGAGTTTGCCAATAGCAGCACCAGGCACTGTAATGCATGTGGGAGATCCACTGGAAATACACTAAGAGTGATAAGATGCAGCTTTTAGATGTTCCAGCCATGAATACCCACTGTCATAATCTTGCAGTTCTGGAATCATCACAAGCATTTCAGCCCCTGAGGTTTGAGAGAGCTGTTGCAGCCAGCCCTGAGACTTGTTTGTGCTCCATACCATCCTCCTTCTTTCTAATTGCACAGAGCACTTGCCAACATCTTATTTGGGTTTTCAGCCATCTCCTGTGTTGTTCCCTGCTATAGAAGGGCTGTTCAAAGTGCCAGGAATCTGTGAATGCGTGGCACTGAGCAGTGCTGTGGGGTGGCTCAGGGCTGGGGATTCGAGTGGCCTAGGAGGCATGACCATTCCCAGTATTAATATCAATTACAGAGGGCTTGTTGACATTTAATCTGTGTCTTTGACAGCTGGGATCGGTGGCAGGCACACGCTAGGAAGGAGAGGGGAATTCTAAGGGTTTTGGGTTAAGTTTTGCTTGGGATAGCCGTGGCATGCTTGAGTTCTGTGGTGTATCAAATGGTGACTTTGGCTGTGGGAAAGGATTCAGCCCTTTGTTGCATCATGTCCACTGAAATGTGGACACCCTGGCAACCTGCTGTTCCTTACTGTCCTTGGGGGGAGCACTCAGAGCCATGAAGAAGGAAATGAGACCGAAGTAACTCTACACCTTTGGAGGGGTGCCAACCACCAGATGAGAACAACCTTGGGTAGTGCTGGCACTGCCTGATAGAGCTTTGACAGTGACCTGGTCACTGCTGAGTACCAGAAAGCATGCAGTGATTTGGGGGAGTTTTTAATTATTAACTAAAAAAATCTGTAAATTAAGAGATTATAAACCCTCCACAATTTTTCTGATACACAAAGAAATGAAACCCATCAGTAGGGTGCTCTGTCTGTGGCTTTGCACCCATCCCCATCCCTGGGGTGGACCTGAAGAGATTCCAGTGACATAATCACCCACTAAATAACTCTGTCTCAGAAGAGGATTAATCCTTCGTCTGTATGACACAGCACAGAGCTTGCTGCAATGCAGACGCCACGTGGCTGGGAGCAAGCCCATGTACATACACACGCTCTCAAAATGTCCCTCAGGGTTTGGAACAATTTCCCCAGTAACTGATGCTTCCCCACACCCTCCACCTTGATCTTCCTTTTAGATCTATTTGTTCTGTCAGTTTTTATGATTTAGTTGTCAGTTCATGACTGTCACTTTGAATTGGGTCTGATCTTTTCTTTACTTCATAAATTAAATGAGCATTTGTCAGTTATGTGCAACCGCTGGGCGCGTTCTGTGGCGTTTCTGTGCACCTGATCTGGCACACGTGGGCCGCACCCACACCGTGGCTCATCTCTTTCATAACAACTGCACATCTTCAGTGTGAAAGGCTGATGTTCGTGGCCTTAATTCCCTTCACTTACACCCTGCGCTGCCTCTAACACAAAGACAGTCGCACGGAAGGAATTAGAAGCAGGAACTGAGTGACCTCCCTATTCAAGTTAGATTGGGCTGGGCAAGTCCCACTAGGAGAGAGCAACCAAGGGCATCTCAGAAGCCACCAAGGGCAGAGCTGCTAAGCAGGAGGAGCAGGGAAATCAACAGCAAAACTACCTAACAATTAAGTAGAATAAATAGTTGAAACTTCTTCTCCTTTGTATTCAAGCTTCCCTGTACTCGGTTGATGCAGTGATGCATCCCAGTGGTATCTTCCACATCTCATGGAGTAGGGGAGACTGCAAAAGCAGCGTGGAGTGGGATACTGCCTACAGGCACTTTTACTGTGCTTCTCTTTCAGCCTCATTAGTGCATCCAGGCATACATTTTCCCATGCCAAATAGCTTAGTTAGTGGCACTGGTGAAGCCTTAGCGCCTGCAAGACCGTGGATGTGCTTCACGGCTCAAGGCTATCCAGTCCCATAGGATACACTGTTAAATATGTATTATTTGTATAAGCAGTCCCAGGAAGCTCTCAGAGAGGCTGGCTGCGAGCTGGATAAAAACAAAGCCACCCAAAAGTCTACCTGGATTTGTAGGCTAAGACAGGAATCCTGCATGCCCCGCTGTCTGTCCTGTTGGTGGGTCCACTCACTTTAATCAAGGGTTGACCCCTTAGAGCTGTCAGCATCACTCTGAGCACACTCAGCCTGAAACCTGTCCAGGACAGCTCGTCCACAGGACCTGTCAGGCTGCCTCAGGGTTTCCAAGGGAGTGGTTTAGGGATGCTGCCAGGCAGCGTCGTGTTTGCTCCAGCACCCAAGGTCAAGAGCACTGCAGGAGGCTGAACCTCTCCACCTTATGCAACTGATGTCCCATTGAGGGCTCTTCAATTTGTAGCAGATTAGGCTGGCAGTGAACCTCTCTGGCTTTACAGCCTTAAAATAATAATAATAACAACAACAACAACAACAATGAAATCTTGTTTGCCACTGAATTTGTTGAGACTTGATGAGTACATTCCAGCATCCAATATTTGGACTGCTCTCTCTGTTATATAAGGAAGATAGGAAGATTGTTTATGTCTGAATATTTGGGGACAGCAACAAAACTCCCGCCAGCCCATAAGATAATATAGACAAAAAATATAAATTCCACTTCGTGTATGGACTCAGACAGCAGAACATACAAGTCAATTGCTGAGGAGCTGAAAAAGGGAATTTCATAGAACCTGTGAAAATGAGAAATCTGAGAAATCTGAAATTGTAATTAATTTCTTTAGGTATTTCTGGGCTTTTAAAATCGGTTTTTTTAAAAGCTTATTAAAATATCTGAACACAGAAGCCTATAGTACAGTCTATTTAAGATCCCTTAGAATTGCACAGGAATATTTTTATAAATGGTAGGTCTTAATTTGTTGAGTTTTTCATTAGTGATAGCTGAATGTGTACCTATATTTTATAAATTTAGCGAAATATTGTATTTTATATATATAGATCTTCTGTGGTGTATATATTCTACATAAAAATACATTTTTTAAACACAAAAAATATTTTAAAACTTGTGTAGTATTCCTGGAAGGAATTCTGAGGTCTTGTATTTCACTTAACTATTATGTTCAAGTACTTCACTTTTCTTTCTTCACTAGCAAAAAAAGATTCAACTGCCCACCCAAAAATAAAAGGAAACAGCCCATAGGAAACTAAATTTTTTTTTTCCATTTAAAGTACTTTTTTCTAAGAAAGTATGTAATTTCTGAGGGGAAAATTCACCTTGCCCTTTAAGAGCAGGAGAAGCATTACTAATTGCTTCATGGTTTCAACACGCCTTTCACTTAGAAAATGTTACCCCTTTTAATGAGGAGATGAGCACTGACAGGAGCAGCAAAACTCTTGCTGTTCCCCAAGGAAGCTGGATTTTCACCCCTTCTTTCTTGCCCAACATCATTCTGTGAGTCAGTGTTATAGCTGGAGCTGGTGCCCAGGGCTCTTCATCCAAAGTGAAGACCCCTACACCACATGGTCCAGCTCTGTATATTGTCTTCCTGAGCAGTCCCTGAAATCCCCAGCCAGCTAACACCCAGCTGAAGAATGCAGCCCTTCCTCTGCTCCTGCTCCCTGTTCTGGGCAGGGTGGAAGCGCGTGAGAAAAAGGCTGTGAGGTGACATCCTTAACGCGGCCTGACACCTCTTCATCCTGCTATTGTGCTGGTTCCTCCAACATAGTTTAGAAACACCCTCCAGAAACTCAGTTGCTTCCCTTTCTAAAAATAGGTGGTTGATTTTTAGCCTTCTGGAGCGTCTTGGCAGAGATCACGATCTAAGGGATGTAACAAGCAGCACAATAGCTGAGCAGGGATTTTCCAGCCCACCCACTGCTCTTGGATACAGTGTCCTGAGGGTGGTCCTGAGAAAGGTGTCCCTCTCCCAGGACTCTTTCCACATCTGCCAGAGGCGATTCCTGCCCACAGGAACGATAGGTGGTCTTACTCTGTAGAAAGATGGGGTGCACTACACTGGTCCTTGTGTTCCTGTGAGCTGCTCCCCAGTTTTCCCAAGGAGCTCAGCACCTTGGGCAGTTGCCTTTGATTGACTGTCACGATTTCACACAGCAGCTGGTAACTCCACCTGCAAAACACTATGAAACACCTGCTGTTGCAGCTGTTGTCAGTGGCTTGCATTAGAGGTTTCTTTCTTTTCCACCTAATAGTAAAAAATCTGTTTGTAAAGCTTCAGAATACAATTAGAGGCTATTTACCTGCTTTGGCCTAATGTGCGCTGCTGAGTTATAAGGTGTAGATATGCAAAGTGTAATGCAAATGCAAATGTAAAGTGCTTTAAAGCCACAGGCTGGATCCTGAGGCTGGATGAGCCTCCATAAATTCGGAGTAGTGAGCTGTTTGCTGGCAGCAGGAGAGCTGACTCATTCCAGAAAGGCTCTGACCGAGTGGCTCCGTCAGAGCAGTGGCCTCTGCTGAAGAGACTCAGGTCTCGCTGCAGGAGAAACTGGCTTCTGTCATGTGCAGTTTGATGCCATTTGGTTACCTGGGCTTGCTTAACACAGCTCAGGCTGGTACCAGCGAGAGTCATTTCAGCCAACAATGCAATGCAAGTTAAGGACACATTCCTTAGGAAAAGATGATTTATTTGTTCCTCCCAAATTTATTCACACTGAAGGAGTCAAAACTCTGGTCTCAATGACAAGAAAAAGAGCTGATTTTCTGTATGAAAAAGACCCTAAACCAGGCTGTAAGAAATTGAATTGGCTTTTTCATAGGTATCTGCTCTAACCAGCTGCACAACAAAAATAGATTTCAAGCACTATCTGCTGTCTATTAAAGCTGCTATTTTGTTTGTGAGTGTAATGCTCAGCCCCATCTCGTGCAGTCTGTCCAAGGTTAGGGCGATGACTCTGCATGTGGCAGCAAGGACAAACATCTTGCTTGTGACTTGGCAGGAGGACCTGGCAGCGCCGCAGCCGCCCGAGCAGCCCAGGGTGGAGGGAGAGGGGGCCCCGGCGAGCACCGGCGGAGAGGTGAGTGGTGCCACGGCCCCGCTGCCCCGGGCTCTCTGTGCCACACGTGGGCTCTTTCTGGGTTACTGGCTTCCCCCTGGGAGAATCTCCTCTTTGCCTCCTGAGCTGCCATGCAAGGAGCCCGTCACTGTTCCCACTTTCCTGAGTTATTGGACAAAAGCCTGAGCTCATCTTGTTCTCACTTTTGCCACTTCCTTATCTTGGGAATTTTCCATGAGTGGCAGATGGACAGATTGCAAACTGCTGCCTGATTTGGGTTGATTTTGGGGTGTAAACGCACGTATAAAAGTTGATGCTGTCCTATGGTTCTGTCATCACATGGAATAACTTTTTCTTGGTTGCAGCCATACTTTAGAAGAGATAACAAGTTCAGTTTTTCTATAGATACTTCTGTATTTAAATTAGCTCATTTAATTGTTGAACTGTTTAATTTTTTGAACTTGCAATGTTCTTTTGAAGCCCTGGGTCAAACACCAGTCTCTGGGCCAATTTGAGGTCTTGAACAAGGATAACATTTTGTCCAACATGGACACCAGGGGCAAACGCTTCTCATGTGGTATTTCCTTTACAATTTCAGTGTTAAGGCCTTTGTCTGCCCCATTCACAAATACTGCATGCACCCAAACCCTACAGTTTTCAGCCTTTCTGAAGATGAGACTGTTTTCATGGTCCCTGAAGCTCCTAAAAGTCTCAGCTTGCACCTGCCACTCTCTGGCAGCCATCACCCCCTACTGCCAGTCCCAGAAATGGACCCCTTAATCCCACTGGCTCCATGGCTGCACCAGTGCTGATGTCAGGCTGGGTCAGGCAGGAGCAGACCCAGGAGCACAAAGCAGGACACTCCTGCCAGTGGAACCCGGCCCCACATTAGCTCGACTTCCACCGTGTGTGAATTCACACCCTCGTTTTCTCCAAAGATTTGAATTACAGCAGGAGCGTCTCTGGTTTCCAGAGGGAATGGATAATTAATTTATTTTCTGCATCACCTATGGTCCTCATTGTTTTCTAGCTGTTTGTGGGGCTTTGTGTGGTGACTATCAGCACTGATTTTTCTCCTAATTTTATTTATATATGTTTTCCACTGGAAATAATTACCTGTTTTCTTATCTGTCTTCTCTCACAGGGTGAAATTGAAGGTGATCCATCAAGTTAGGGAATTCTAGCTCAAAAGAGACCATTCCAAGAGCATACATGGAATTATTAGCTAACACCACAACAGGAAAATCCCACTGTCCATAGACTAACTTCATGCAGCTCTGTAGTCTTTCACTTGCCTCATAAACCAGTCGTACAATATATGTAAGCCAGACTCCTCTAATTGTAAGTAAAGTGCAGGTGTGCACTGGGCTGTGTGTCTTTCCCAGCCTCCCTCCTGGCCTCCCAGTTGCTTTGTATATTTTGGTTGGACTCACTAATCTGTGTCTTGCATCCATATGCACTGGCACTTGGGATCTCTAGGCATTGTGGAAATTTTTTTTTTTAACTAATAAAAAGTGTTTGAACAAGTTTTTTGTCTTGTCAGTTTTGTTTGCACGTTTTAGATGTGGATCCTTCCAAACTGATGCATTCTTCCTGTAAAAGTGCAGTTTTAGAATACAGGGATCCCAAAACTGTAAGGGCCTTAAATCATATTGTAAGAGATGAAGAACCATGAAAAATTGTATTTCTGAAGTCAGTACTGTAGGTAGTCTGGCTTTCCATCTCTCAGGACTGAAAACCAAGTATTTCACTTTTTAAATACTTGCCATGTTTAAGAGACAATGTGGGAGGTGATACTGGATGAAAGGAGGCTTTTTAAAGGAATGTGAAGGTGATGTTCAGCTCAGCTTATTCTGTTTGCACCAGAAAGCTGCCCTGACATCCGGGTGTAACGAGCCGCCAGAAGGTAATTAAAGAAATGTGATGGGCACCAACCGACCTGAGCAGAGCTGCATTGCTGCTGGCAGGGACGGGCAGGGTTGCTGTGAAATGTGTGAGTGTGAGGGCAGGTGCCAGAGGCGAATCTCCTGGTGCAGCACGAACACGGGGCTGGTATCAATTACAGCACTCAGTCAGGCTGCAGATCAGCTGCTGAGTGAGTGCAGCAGAGACCTTCCACGTTCACCAGGGTAGAGAGCAGGAAAATATGGCTCATTGTTGTAAATAGTGGGCTAAGTTTAAAGCACATCAGTAGATATGGATATAAAAATGGGTTATTTTATTTACCTGCAGGAGGAGTACCCACGAATCCAGGAGAAGCCAGTGTAAACTGTTGAGATTTAAACTGCATCAAAGTGAGACCATTAATCTTCATTAAGCTGCTTAATGATGATGACCACGGAAGGTATTACAGAAGAGACTTGCTGTGGCATGGAAGCATCTAGCAAGTGTGCTGGCAGCCTCTCTCAGGCATAACAGTATGTGTAAAGCATTGCCTTGCAGAGACCACAGGATTTCCATCCCAGTGGGTCTTTGATCTCAACACAGAAAGGGAACAAAAGAGCCCCAGCAGAGGTAACAAGGCCCCTCAAAGGAAGATGTATCTGGTATGTGCATACTCTTTTCTGACGTCCTGCAAAACGTCTGCCAATTAAAGAGAGTAACTAAAATTGGGGCCAAGGTAAGAGGACATAAAGAGGTACTCATGCCCAGCAGCAGGAGGCTGGAGTCTATTCTCAGTGCTCGCTAGAGAGAGACAGAAAAACCTTTTGCTCAAAAGCTTTGCTTTATGGGGATACAAACAAAAGTGTTTTGCAAAAAAGTGTTTTGCAGAAAAAGGAGGTGAATGCCTTCACTATGTAGGCCATGTGTGGGAGGCAGGAGCAGGCTGTAACTCAGAGGAGGAATAAGCTGCTCCCCAAATGCCCATCTCTCAAGCAGGCTTTGCCCCTGGTTCCAAGGGCTTAAACCAGGAGAGAATGATAATTACTGAGCTAGGAGTGTCAGCACACATCTCTGCGACACTGAGCTATGGGGCTGCTTGGGAGGGAGGCATGCAGCACTCTGTGTTTCCTTCCCTGGGGCAGGGAAAGTGTTTTACCAGTATTTACACACCTGTGTCTGGAACTGTGGGACTGAAAACACTGCTCGACTACTGCCCAACATAGGGGCACCAAAAGTGTCTGAATGTTTCCTAAAGATCTGCCTCTGCTCTTGCCTGCTTCTCGCGTGGGAGAGCACTGCTCTGGGCCCAGGCTGGACGGGCGTTCAGCACTTCCCTGCACAGGCCTGGTCTAGTCCTGTGGCAGTCAGAGCCCAGAGAGTGTTTATGCATCTTGCACAGGCAACCACACGTCTTGGAGACAGACACCAGGACATGCAGTTTCCTCCCACATGAGTACCCTGTGTCAGTGAGTGGGAACAGGGTAGTGCTGTGCCCATGCAATGGCTCAGTGAGCTTCTATTTCCTCCCTGTCCCTTCCTCAGACTGGCTGTCACCCAGCTGGAGGGAGCAGAAGCCAGAGGTCTGAGCCACCTTTGCCAGAGGTAAGGAAAGTGAAGAATTGTTTCTTCTGATGTGGAAGGGTCTTTCATAAAAGAGACAAAATATTGTCTGTTAATTATTCAACTAAACTTTGTTGTATGTCTATTTGGTTTGTTGCATGGAAAAGAAGTCTGTGCTTTCAATGAGTATTCAGGCAAGTGTAGCGAGAGGTGATGGAAGGAAAGTGAAAAGTGTAATGATGGAGGAGGTGTGTCAGAAACATCCCACAGAAGAAGGTGCTTTCACTGCGGAAGTGCTGGCACCCCCTGCCCCAGCTAAAGGCTGAGGGAAGTGAACACTAGCTAAATCATTTTTTGCTGCCAGGTCGTGGTCTGGGCGATCAGGTATTTCTTTTGCTCATCTCACCCTGTGAATTATTTAAGTGGACTTTGTACATGTGATACCACTGTCACACAAGCTGTTAATTTAATCCCACTGAGGTGAGACAGCGCCCAGTGCCGGGCACAGCGTGGCCACTGTCTGTCCCCAGTGACGATTCTGGGAGCTTGCACTCTGACCTCTGAGAAGATCCAATGAGCCAGGAGCAGCTGCTGCCAAGTGTTGCATCAACCTCACCACACAAGTGACCAGCAAAGTGCTGAAAACCACTTTTTTCCCCTGGTGACAGCAAAACTTCTTTACCACGTAAAACTGCAGTTAAGCTTTATTAAGTGATTTGTTCTGATAGAGCTCGCAGCCTTTGAGAGCTCCCCCCAGTTACATCCTAGCCAAGGGTTGAAGGCACGCAGGGCCTGATTTTTCGAAAATGTCTGTCTAGGATGAAGAAGAGGAAGCAGTGGCTCTTTACAGAATATCCCAAACAGCATTCCGCTAATTTAAATGCAAATCAGGTAATAATACACTTTAAATCCCACTTCATTTGAAAGTCCTATTTTTGTGTCTGCATAATGCATGTCCTAAAACTGAACTCAGAGCACCCAATTAAAAACTGAAGGGCTGTTTTTTAAATACCGTTCTCTATAAAATCACATTCTTACCTCTTTGACACATTGCAACTTGGATTAACTGTTTCATAAGTGCACCGAAACCCTACCAAATCACAAGAAGATACTCCATACTGTTAATAGCGTAGCAGAAAAAGCTCAGATTAAAACTGAGCTTTCTGAATATCAGACAAACCCCTGCCCACACGAGTTTGTAGTGGCACAGAGTTTCTCTGTCAAGCTTTGGTGCTGCTTTTTTGCATGGATTCCAGCTCTGCTTCTCCACCCTTCCCCTTCCACTAAGCCCGCGTGGGGTGGGCAGCACAGCTGTGTGCTAGAAGGGCACAGCCACAGCACTGTTTCCTCTCAGTGTGCCTAGAAAATATACACAGCTCTCCTGTGGACTTCACATCCCAGCTCACATCCTCAGCTTTCCCAGCCAGCCACTCCTGGGATAGGACCAGTTATTTATTTCCTCAGTCCCATGCAAGATTTTAAGGTGGGAGTCAAGCCTTTCTCATCCTCCTACCCTTTCCAAGTTAAAGACCTGGCAATTTTTTTTTTGTCTTTTCTAGTCCTGAATCTGCAGGATATCATGAGACTCCGCAGCAATCCCATCATTTAAGCATGGTTTCAGGTGCTCCAGAAGACAGTAGAAACATGACACTTCACGTGGATGTTACCTCAAGATTGAGAAAGCAGAAGGTAAAGAACTCTGTTTGCACTGGCCTTACATTGATCTCATGCTTTGAAGCAGAGCTGACTGATGATTCCTGGAGGATATTACTACCTGTGTAAGAAAGAATCAGTTAAACCTACTTTTCTATTGATGTTCTTGTATATCAGTATTTGAACTGAACAGCTAATTTAATTAAAACAACTTTAGTTTGATCTAAATGACTAACATGACTTACAGTAATTATTTCTATTTGTGAGCAAACCATTGCATCTCTTAAACCAGTTCTGTTTCATGACATAAACATCACATCCCTTCCACACTAGTACCAGTCTCTTTTAGCAGCTGCAAATGCTGAGCACTGCACACTTGGTAAACTTCTGGAGTGATGTGAGTAGAACGTTTTAGCCCTCACACATCATTGCATTTGCCTTGCTGATGGACACCAAACCTGTCTATAAATCCCAACCTTGGTAAAATTAAAATTTAAGAAAACCCAAATAAATTTCAATACTTCTTAATTAACCTCACCCATTTTCATGAGTAAAACATAAGCTCTAGCTCTGATTAATTGCTTCTCACCTTCATCAGGTAATAAAACAGAAGGGTTCATGTCACTGATATATGAGAGGGTGCTCAAAGATGCCACGGAAGGTGTGTGAAAGGAAAGGAAACCAGAACAACTTCTAATTTCCCTGTGGTGCTTTAGATTCAACTCACAGCTGTTTGGGCTGCCTGTTTGGAGCTGCCATTTCCAGAGCCTTTGAGTTTCTTTTCCCCAAACACAAACAACTGCTTATCACAAGCAACAGACTGAAGGTGCAGAGTGTGGAGAAAAAGCCCAAGGGCTCGGACACAGAGAAGGGTGTCAGACAAGTTACGTGTCAGCGGTGAGCAGACAGTGCTGCTGGGGGTGTGACACTTTTTAACTTTCGGTCCAGGCCAATGTCAGCACCATGGTATTACCAGGTGGAGCAACTTTTGGAACAGCCTGAAATTCCGGGGGCACCTTGGCACGTGGCTCTGCCTGCACGCTGTGGTACCTGCCCCAGCTGGCATTAACCAGGATTTCTACCTGCAGACTCAGCATGTAACGACAGCTGAATGGAGCAAAAGTCCAAACTAACTTTCCACCCTTTCAAATCCTCGTTTTTGAGCACTCTAATTTAGTCAGCCACCTGATGCACAGGTTGTTGGTCCCATCATGTAGAATAACACTATCCCAAAGGTCCCTCTTCCCTCTGCTCTGGGCTGCATTATAATGACCATGCCGTGTCAGTTTGGGCAAGGGTAATTAGCTCACTTTTCTTTTATTTACTTTGGGTTTGGAATCAGGATAATGATATCAATGCTAAGGATAAGGTTACATTAGATAAGGAGTCATGCTGTCAGCAGTGTGGGTTTTACTCAGGAATTCATGCTACCTAATGTTTTGTGCGGGAGGTAAAGCAAGCAGTGGCACAGATCAGACACCCATATTGAGTCCAAAGCACTAAAAAGAGTTTTCCACTTGGAAGAATAATAGTTGGAGCTGGGGAAATCTACGTAGGTATTAGAGCAGAATTAGAGAGCAATATTTACCTGAACTGATTAGGAGTTTATAAAATATTGCTCTAATGTGGTGCACATTTAATGCTTGATGTAAGCGTGCTTCAGTTTTAAATGCTCTCCCAAACTCCTGGTGTCCCTTCAAGGCAGACTATCCCAGCCAGAGCCTGCAGGGCCCTTGCACTGAAAACACAGCAGTGGAAACAAGCTGGGAAGACAGCTGGAAGGTATTTGCTGCTGAAGCCTGGGCACATCTCCTCTTGAGCTGTGACAGGCTGCCTGGTGGATTCCAGAAGAGACCTTCTTCCTTCCTTTCACTCACACTCCTCACAAAGTTAATCTGCCTGAGAACAAAGTTAAGGGCCTGAGAACAGCTGAAATCCACCTTTTTGATGTGGCTTTGCTGTAGCTGTGTTGTCAGGTTTGGGCAAGAAAAATAAGTAGGTCTGTGTTAGTGATTTCATTCAAAAAATGCCAGAGCCTCACAATACTGGGTGTCTTTTTATCTGAGTTTTTGCAAATTCAAGTAAGAAAATCATTCCAGGAAAGAAATCAGCAAGGAATTGAAAAAGATACCTGATGTGAATATATAATTAAAAGTCTAATTGACCCATTGAGGGGGAAAGAGGATTGCTGCTTTAAATAACAAAGGAGTGGTGCAGAAGTTGTCAAGAGCTCTCTGAAATGACAGGCAGAATAGGAGCGGCAGAGGAATGCACGGAACCTTGTTTTCTGTAACTCTTCCTCACTTGGGTACTAATGAGGTCCTAAACTTATGAGAGCTGTCAGTGCCCACCCTAGTTCATCTGTGGCATCTTGTTCTCATGCCTGTTTACCACCACAAATCTTCACTCGGGGAGACAAATCTGGGTATGAGTGTGGCCATCTGAACAGAGACACTTTGTACCCTGGAAAATGGCAACAAGGAACCCAGACCCCACAAAACCGGAGAGCCATTTGGCTCCTGACTCTGCCAATAGTTTACTTGTACAAAGTACCTTTGTACTGGGGATTGATGGCAGGAAATATAAACTCCAAAAGCTATTGGAAACCTGGGAAATGACAGAGGTTAAAGCCAGAAACCTTTATTAATGTGGTGATGCTTGGAAAGGAAGTGAATTTAAACATAATTTCTGAACTAAAAGAATCTTACCACAAAGCCACATTAGGAAAATGTGGGTTTGTTAATTTGGCTTCTTTTTTTTTTCCCTTCTCCTGAGAATTGCTGGTGCTGGCACTGGTTACCTGCCTCACCCAGGCAAGGCCTTCTGTGATAATGGGATTTGCAATCCACCTTGAGCAGGCAACTGGAAAGATGACCAGATTACCAGTTTCTTATAAAAATACACATAAATCACAACTCTCACCATCTTACATTATCCCACCTGACAAGAAAAGGGGATTGTGATTAAAACTTCTAAGAACAGAAACAAGTTTTGGCTGGTCTCTGTTCTCATGAGGGTCTGCCTAAGGACTTTAGGAAGGAGAAGGAAGTCAGCCCGGCGGGGACGAAAGTTGGCCGTGCCCACACACTGCACTTCAGTAGTTTTCCAGCACTCTGTAAAGCTCAGTTCAGTGGCTTTCCTCTGCCTATGATGGTGGAACAGGTTTTTTTGCAGTTTTGGTTAAAAAAAAACAAACCCCGCAAATTAACAAACAAAGACAGTGCGATGGAGCAAAAATCTCAATCTGGGCACACCCTCTCATCAGGAAGGGTAAATAAACAGCTTTTCTCTATTTTCAGTCTCATTCCTCACATTTGAACTCCACCCATTGTACCAATCACCCCCAAAAGAATCAGCAGGTCTCCTGGCAGATGTATAAAACCAGGACAAGTCAGGACACTATCCCATAGTGTGCTATACATCACCAGGTGCTCAGTTTTATCAAAGGAGAGGACTTTTAACAGGTGTCAGAAGCCACAATGTCAGGCAAAAGCTTCCAGGGACTGAAGGAACAAGCTGAAGGTGCAGCAAAAGATGCTGGTAAGAAAGATTAAATGCTGTTGTATATTTGGAGGGGGGCTTAGTTGCTGCTTTCACTCAGAAATACTACAACCTGTGTCTGCATCAGTGCTAGCAGGACACAGCTTCCTCTTTTTTCTTCACTTTGCAAGTTTTGGCCATCACCTGGAGAAGACTGCAGGCCAGCCATGGCTCTCAAAGCTGCCTCAACCCATCCACCCACTTCTCCCTCTGCAGCTCCTGAGCATTGTCCAACATTTATCACTCTCCAAAACATTACACTTAATGTTTTTAGAGCAGCGAAGCTTTTTCTTGGTGATAATAACCTTCTGTATTTAGCATTTGCTTTGCTCGGGGTGGTCTTTTCTCATGCTCTGCAGTGGTTTTTAGTCTGCTCTCCTTTTAGTAAATTGGAATTAATCTTTGATTAACATTTGCTGCTTGGCGTGTCAGTGCCTTCTGGTAATGTAACTATATTGATTGCGATGGATAGTTTGTAATGTGTAGGACGTGTTTCTGTTGTGTTCTTCAATGGTAATCACCAGACTCTGCAGGGTTTAAAAAGCCCTCTATGCACATTTCTATCATAGCAATGCCCATCTTGTAAAGCCAAGCACTGTTGTCGTTAGCACTGGGCATTGGAAACCAACTTTTCAATGCAAACCATAAAAGCTTTTCCTTCAATTGAAAAACTGCGAAATGTGTATAACTTGCACTAGCTTTTTGTAGTACATTCCCTACTGTGTTTGCATGCAGCTCTTTCCCAGTAGTGTATAACTTGATCAGATATGGTCCTGGATTCTTATCCTGCAAACACTTCTGAAATATATGAGTAATATCATTGATTATATTGAAGTTACAGCAAGTTTCCGTACATCTGGGGACAAATGTGTAGTAGCCCCACAAACATGACAGAACTCCTTTCTGAAAAACAAAATAGTCTTTGCTGCATCCTGAATATATTCATGCCACTGAGGGAGCACTTTGCTGTTTCATGAACTATCAGCTATCTTACAATCACAAGGCATCTCACTTTTTAAATGTTTCATATTCTGGAGTTGATCTGTTATGTTTCTAGTTGCTGCTCGTCTTCGTATCTTGTTGGTAAAAATCTCCCTTCTCCTGTCCAGCTGTTTAATGCACTTGCTTCCATTTTAGCACAGGCCCTACCCCCAAACGGCCCACAGAGAAAATGCACATTAGATGGCCAACCCAAGCATAACAAGGTAGAAAAATCAATAAATGCAAGTGCAGTGTTAAATAAGCAGCTTGCAGCTCAACGTCGTCATTCTAACTCACTGCTAATCTTTGCTTATCTCCTGCCTTATCTGCCATTGATTTGCTCAGCTGGCCGTAGGTGCCAGGTGAGAGCTAATCTCGGAGCAAGCTGCTCTGGCAGCACACAGTTCCCAGGGTGCCCACCAGTGAAGGGCACTGCCTCAGCCTGCTCTGTTCCAGCCTGGGCACTTGCCAGGGGCACAGCCTGCTGCAGGCACGCAGAAAGCCGACTGACGTACGGAATTCCTGTAACCAGAAACAGGAACAGCTGGAAATGACTTTGATTTTGTTTTAACTTGATTACAGCAAACACACTGGGACAGGCCACTCAGGATGCAGTCGACCAGATTACAGATGCAAGCCAGAAAGGTAGGAGCAATGACGTTCAAATCAAGATGGAGCAGCTCAACACAAGCCAGAAGCGGCCAGTGCTCATTCTCCTCTGTCCCACAGGTGTTCTCAGCCTGAAAGTCCTTGGTTTCAGTGACAACTTTGTATAACCTTTAACATTTTGTAACAACTATAACATTTTTATAACAGCTTTTATAAATCTCATGAAAGGATTTCAGGATCTGTTGCTTATTATCTCCGCACATGTCCTGACAGACAGTAGCTGACCTGGCCACTGAGTCTCATGCACAGCATTCAGACATTGGCCTCCTGGTTAGAAAACTTGTGGGAACAGCTCTTCTTTCTAGAGGATTAAGTAACCCGGTGTTACATCTTGCTCCCCCCACCCCAGCCCTGAGGGCAGGGATCTGGTCAGGTCCTGCCCTGTGCTGGATCCCAGCATCTGCTGAGGCAGCACCTGGGGTTGAGTATTACTGATCCTGCAGGTGAAAAGGTGCTGTCTAGAAAGTGTTGGCACTTTGCAGCTGGGGGTTGGGAACAAGTTAAGCTAAAAACTCGGCTGATTTTTTTTGGTAATAATTTAATAATATTCTAAGTATGAGGGGTGAATTAGCAATTTTGGGGCCTAAAATATTTCATGAAAGCCAAAATGCATTGGCAGTATCCCCTTAGAGCTGACACCTTCCACAGCTCCATGGATGTGACGAGAAGGGCGGGCTTGGGCACATGTTGATATTGGATGGAGAGGTAACAAAATGTACAAAATCTTTTCTAGAGATATATCACTACCTTTTTTTGTAGTCTAATTATTTTCACACCTCTCTTCTATCTTAAGTATTGAACCATGTTGCATCTTTCCAACTTTGTGCTTATCTTTTCCCTCTCTTTCAGCTTTTGACAAGGCTTCCAAGAGGGCACAAGATGGAGTAGAAAAAGTGGCTGGACAAGCTGCAGAAGCAATGTCTGGCTTTGGAAAAAAATGTGGATTTAAAAAATGATGCTAATTTAAGTTAGCAGTACTGCTTGTATAAACCTCTCTTCGGTCTGCAATTCCCTAATTTGTTGTGTACAAAAATGAAAGCTGTTTGATATCTGGATCATTTCATTCTCTTCAAATACAAATTTTTAAGGTAGAAGGTCCCCCTCATCCTTTACATAGAAAAAAATACATCTTTTCGCACATCTGCTCACAGTTGTTGACATGGCTCAAAAGGTTTTGGCAACGCTGTTGCCCTGCTCTTACAACAGCTCAGTGATTATTGCCACATTTCCTGACTGTATTTACAAAGCCAGTGAAACTGTTCATAATTAGGACACCAGAACATTCACGTGGTGAAACTGAGTCTTCTTCCAATAATCACAAGTTAAGCTGGGGTTAAATTTCTTGTCAGTTGTCTGTTTGTTCCAATCCTCTGTATTTTTAGATTAAGATAAATAAAGGTACTGTAAGATTTCCACTACTCAGATCATCTTGTTACTTAATCTCGTTATTTTGCTGGGGCTTTCAGTGAAGGATCGAAGTGTCTTGCTAATCTCTTTTGCTCTCTGATTCAAAGCCCAGTGAGGTCAGTGACCACCCTATAAGGGAGGAGAGTACTGAACCCTTCTGCAGTCTGGCATATGGGTGGAAACCAGCAGCCCCGCACTGCAGAGGAGCCCTGTGGTGTCTGTGAGTGAACAGAGTGGCGGTGTCCACCCCCTTCTCCTTTCTCCTACACATCTGTTGCCCATCTAAATATCTTGTTTCCACTATCCACAACACATCTCCTGCTGAATCTCCTGGGGACAAACCCCGGTGTCTTCACCCCAGCGCTCTCTTGGGGCACTGCTGCTGAAGGCGAGTGGCAGCACTGAGGTGCGAGAGACCCCTGAGGGTGCTCTGCCCTCGCTCCAGCCACGCCTGAGCTGCAGTTTGTGTGCAGCTCGTGTGGGTGCCACTCCAGAGCTGCAGTTTGTGTGCAGCTCGTGTGGGTGCCACTCCAGAGCTGCAGTTTGTGTGGGTGCCACTCCTGAGCTGCAGTTTATGTGGGTGCCACTCCAGAGCTGCAGTTTGTGTGGGTGCCACTCCAGAGCTGCAGTTTGTGTGCAGCTCGTGTGGGTGCCACTCCAGAGCTGCAGCCCGAGCTGCAGTTTGTGTGCAGGTCGTGTGGGTGCTCCGAGGCAGCCCCGGCCAGCCATGTCCTGCTCAGGGACGGAGCCACTGCCACACAGGCAAGGGGGCAATCTTCTTGCCTAGGAGATGGAAATATTTATTTGAGATTGCTGCTTGCTGGGCAGTCAGAGGCTGTGCAGCCAGACAGGATGCCCACTTAATGCTGCCTCTGTCAACAGAAGACACTAATACCCACTTACTCACAGTAAGTGCTCTTAGCTCGGCCTCTGGGTGTTTCTCATTGGTAGGCAGTACTTCCTTTCTTCTTTTTACTTCTTTTTTCTCCTCTCTTGCTTTGAAGCCTTACCAGCCTGTTTCAGTAAGAATCTAATTTGTGTGTTACAAAAGAAAACCAAAGCACAACCAAAACCATATGGCTGCAATGCAATAGGGCAGTCCAGGCCTGTTTGAGGTCTCACAGTCTCGTGCCTCTTGACCAAGAGCTGTTGTCCAAAGCTTTTTGGAAGGCAATCTTTGTGAATTTGGTCCAAGGAGAGACTGGCTCATCACTGAACCCAAAGACCACCCTTGTCTGCAGTCTGCACAAGGACTGTATGAACTGAAAAGCCTTTACAGGACCCCATAAGTAATAGACCATCTGTGAGTAAACATAGTCCAGGGCTTTGCACAGAGTGTCCCTATGCAATGGCTCCTGTCATTTGAAGCTTTAAAAGCCTAAATATTTACCCAACTACAAGCTCACAGAAAAAGCATTAGACTATTGCGCTCTCAGTTACCGGGCAACCCCCGACAGTACTTTATTATTTAGTACTTTTCATGGTTACCTCCCTGATGGTGAAACCTTCGGAGACTGGGCTCTTTAGGCTCAGCATTTCAGACACCAGTGCTGTGTTTGTATGTGATTGTGACCCACGCACCACTCTCCATCATACCTTTATTTTGTCTGCAAATCACTTTAATATTACAAAAAAAATCGTACAGTTGCAGGTATTTTCACCAGTAAAACCTGTTATCCCCTTACATGACAGTCATTATTCCTCCTGCTTTGTTCATGGGGAACGCAGCCCTGACTCCTGGTGTGCAGTTTTATATCCCCTTATTCCAGGTGTCTTCAGTGTAACTACACAGTTGTCAGTTCCCACTGCTCTGGCCCAGGGCTGGCAGCAGCACTGGCAGGGTAGGGACTGGACAGCCTGGCTGAAGGGACTACTGGAGGTCACCCTCTGAGCTGAAAGAGGAGAAACCACTTTATCCATCCAGGCAGGGAGCACCCAGAGGCAGTTCCTGACCCCTGGTCCCCAGTGCAGGGCTGTCCTTTTTGCTTCAGGAGCCTGATCGGAGTATTTCACATCTCTTTTGTCCTGAGGGGGGACGCTGTGCCATAGGCATCCATGAGTCTGAGTCACTTGCTGGCAAGTGTTTCCAGGTCTAAACTTAAGCACTTTGCTCCACAAGTAAAGTCCCTGCCTTAGTCACAGTGCTCTTTGGTCTGGAAGTATTTGAGGTTTCTCTCTCCCTTGTGCATCACACAGAGACATGTGTCCCAACCCAGGGCTGCACCTTCGCATTCCACCTGAAGCCTCCAGAGGTTCTGTAAAAGTAAAGCAGACATCCCCAGAGCTCCTAGCAGCTCCTGTGCCATCAGCCCTGGACATGTGAAGTTATCTAACACCTGAGTTCTCAGATTTCCTAAAATTTGCTGCTGGGTGTGCCTGCAGCTGCCTGAGCTATGAAATGCTGAGCAAAGAGTACTCGTGTTTCAGCCTGACTGGGCTGCCCAGCCCAAGCACTTCTGCTCCATGCCCCACTCCAATGCCCCAGAGACCTTCCCAGAGTGGCTGAGGGGCAAACAGCCCTCCCCATCTCCCCTTCACAGCTCAAAAGGCCAGGGGCACGACGGGGCACAGATTTCACCAGGCTTTTCTCCTCCTCTTGGGTGAATACTCCAATTAATGGTCTAAAGGTTATCAAGAATCCAAGCTCTCTGAAACATGTCTTTGAAGTTGAGGTTTCTTGTCATGTGGCAAAGTAAGATCAAGAAACCTGGAGGTGACTAAGCTGTTGGTGTGTTGGAGGCTGTTGCCCACGTGCCACCGGGATGTCCCGGCGTCGGAGCTGCTGTGCAGGCTGCACGCTCTGCCTGGGTTATGCCATTTCCCCAGGCCTGAAACAATGTCAGGTGGCCCCACTCAGCATCTCTCCTCCCCAGAGAGGAGCAGTAGTGGCGGACAGCAATAGGACAGGTGGCAGGCTGGGCCCCTCTCCGCAGCACTTCCCAGGTAACCATAATTGCCGGATTAGCAGTGTTGGAGAGTATATCCCAGCCACTCCCTGAAGTCTCTGGTCATGAACAATGTTGTCCAGCTCCCTTTTGGGGCTGTCAGCACTGTCTAACCCCAGGGCCCATGGCAGCAGTGGGGTTTCCTACCCACAGGACAAGTTGTCTTCCATATTCCTTTCACGTTTGAAGTTTATTTCCCACCCATCACACAGATGGACCCAGGTTTGGCAAATAAGGGCCTTTCCCCAAAACCTGCTGCACCTGGGCTGGGGCTGCCCAGCGGAGCTGGGTGGAGGCTGGGGAGGCTTTAAAGGGGCTGTGAGAGGATTCCCAGGGGCGTTCCTGGCTGCAGCCATGGTGGGCAGGTAGGACTTGGACATGAGAGGTGGCGGTGGGATGGGAGGGTGGGTGCTGCTGTTGTGGGTGCTGCGATTCAACCTTGGGGGATGAGGGCCCGCCCTGCAGCCCGTGGCGAAGGTGCCGGGCTTTGTCTCTGCTCTGCAGCTCGGTGTTTCTGCCTGTGCCGGCTGGTGGCTGAGCTCAGGCAGTGTTTGTGTTTGTGCCTCAGCAGCTCGAATCCCTGCATTCGGCTCTGCCCTGGAATCGCCGGCCCTGGGCGCCGTCCCAGCTCGGCGCGGCCGGGAGGGAGCGAGGCCGGGCCGGGCCGCCCACAGGACGAGCCCTGAGGGGGCGGCGGAGCCCGGCCCGCCCTCGGCAGCCCCCGCGCAGGAACGAGCGGAGCTCCTCGGGGCGTGCCCCTGTGCTGGGGGGGGGGGGGGGGGGGGGGATGAGGGGCCCAGCAGAGCAGAAGTAGGGGCTGTGGTGTAGGGGCTCCATTGCAGGAGCTGTGGAGTTGGGAAGCGCAGTTACCGAGACGCGTTGCTGCTATGGGGATGGCAGAAACCGTGACACAGAGTGCAGCCTTGTGTCAGTCTAAATGAATACGTGACAGAAGGCCTGGTGCCTGCAGGGAACTGCACCTCCTCGTTGGTTTTCTATGGCTCTAGTCTATACGTAATGAGAGAAAATGGGTCCTTTCTGTATTTGAAAAGTGGGGTGTATTTTAATGCTGCGTGCTTTCACTGTGTGAGGCAAGCATCACCTTTACCTGTGTGTGGGGAGTGTTGTGTTGGCATGTACTCTCTCCCATGTTACAATTCAATATGTACCTGCAGTGTGTCAGTGTAATGTAATTAGGGTTGGCTCTGTAATTTTATGTCCGTACTGATGTTCACTGGGAAGCCAGTGCTGGTGCTGTACCAGTCTGCACTCATGGAAGTTGCTCATGAGCTAATGTGGCTTTCAAAGAAAAAGCTGAACTGTGGCATTTGTGGTACTGGAGTGTGTGAGAGTGGGAACTATTCTTCACTTTGGAATTAGGATAGGATGAGGAGGGGTATTTCTAGTGACAACGTAAACACTTGTACCTCGACAAATACACAAACCTGTTGCTGACTCTGAGTCTTGCTGTCTTTGTGCATCTCTCTGCTGTCAGTAACTGGAGCAGCAGCAGAACAGGACTAGGAAATTGCAATTTCCTGTGAACAAGGCTGGCTGTGGGTAACTGAGGATGTCACAGGGAACAATGTGTATGTTTTACTGCTTGGCTGCTGTGCAAAGAATTTCCATTGGTCAGATGCTGGTCTGAGTTATCTGAAATATTTCTGTGCTTGTTTTCTTTTTTCCTGCACTGCAGTTCTGTTTTTGAAATTTGTCAACAATCCTTGACTTGATGTCAGTTTAAAACTAATATTGTTACTTTCCTTCTGGTTTTTTGTGAGCATATTCTGGTAGAATTTGCTTTCAGATATAGCGAGTAATCCTTTCCCTGCTGTCAGAAGATAAAATGAGGAAGGGAACCCCCTCCCTATCCTCAGTAACTCTCCATCCAATTTAATTGATATAAAGTAGGACTTTGTGTCTGTAAAAAACCTGCAGTGGTGGGGAAAAAACCAGAACTTTTACTGTAATGTTGGAAAGGGACATTGCAGAGGAACTGTTGTTCACGAAGTGCTGTGCCTGGCATCAAGACAGGCATTCCTAGACCCTGCCGTGGTAGCAGCTGTAGGATAAAGAGCAGCTTGATAAATAAACACTTGTTCTGAGGTACATTATGCTTCCCCCCTCCCCCCAATTTTCAGCAATAATTATTTGATCAGCAGAGTGAAACCTTCTGTCCTGTGTGAAAGGGCACAAAAATAGTTCTGCTGGAAAGCTGGTGATCCCAGAGAAAAGCAAGCCTAATGTTTTGGGGTGAGATCAGCTCCTGTGTGGCTAGACAGCATAAAGGTGCCCTGTGAGAGGAACCAGGGTGGTGTGGGGGCCCCATGCTCAGCAATCTGCATCCTGCACATCCCATCCCATTGGCTACAGCTGGGGCAACAAGGTTGGGCAGCTCAGCTTTTTGTCAGCCGGGCAGGTGGAATGAGCCCAGCCGAACCCCACCAGCTGTTGCTGATGCCTGCGATTCTGGAGGCTGTGCTGGGTCCTGCCAAGTGTTTGCTGTGGGGAAGGACACAAACCTACTCTCCTGAGCCAGACATTGGAAATAAGAGGTTAAAATATTATGACACACCACAACATTATGAGCCGTCTCTAGCACAATAAAGATTTCATCAGACGCTTTAGAAAGCAGGGTTAGTGCCTCCCATTTCTTTTTATAACCGTGAATTTTAAGTCCCACTGGGGATCAAAAGAATGTGGGCAAGAATCAACTGAAACTGGATACTTTTCTATGTAAGGTTTTGAAATGACAGTTGATTTAAGCAATTCTTCAGCTGAGTGTTTCGTGATGCAATGTTTTTCTGCCCGGTTCACGATGGGCTGTGCCAGCCTGCGTATCCCCCTGCAGCACTGGAGCCTTTGGTCAGGACAGCTGTGGCATGCACACTGTTTACCAACTCCCCGATATGAAAAAACAAAGCTTTCATTCCTGGGCTATGGAAAACTTCTGCCGATGAATCCACGCCCTCTCTCCGGGGAGGAAAACATAACAAACATTAATGTCTCTTCACCCTTTTATGCCTGGTATATTAATCACCCAACAAGGGCTCATGACTTTTCCCTGTTCCAGTTTGCCTTTGCCCTCTAACTACTGGGAGGAGTCCTGCTTTGTCTATAAAAAGCTGCACTTTGCCAAACAGTGTAACAGAACCGAACTTCGGGATTCACTCGCCCATCTCATCCGGGGAGAGAGGACTGAGCGCAGCCATGTTCGGGATTGGGAAGAAGCTTGCTGAGGAAGCTGTGCAACAAGCTGAAAGTGCTGCACAGGTGGCAGGTAAATACAAATTGCTGCTTTCCCTCCTCCTGTGCCTTGGATGTTAAAGTATTTGCTCTGCTCCCGCTCCTGCTGCTGGGAGCAAATCTGCCCCTGGGGCATGAACTCTATAGATGCTGCCCTCAAGGGTGGGGTCAGCACATCCTGTAATCTCCAAGCCCTCTAACACTATACTAAGTGAAGATCTGATATTAACTACTGGGTTTCCAACAACTTTTCCTATTCTGGCTCATACTGCATGGGTGCCAAGATGATGTGCTGATGACAGGATAGCAGAAAGCTGAGAGCAGAGGCAAGGCTGCTTATTTAGGGCTTTGCTTCCTAATATGACCAGCCATGACAAATACAAGTTCTGTAGCAGCACAGTGTATCCGCACTGAGGGCTCTGATCCGCTCGGTGCTGCCCAGAGAGACGCAGTTAAGTGCCCTGATGTCAGTGCTCCAGCCCCGCCAGCACCGCAGTCATGCACCCCACAGAGACAACAAGTGCAGTCACAGGGGCTCAGGGCATGAGCCAAGTTCACTCCTGCAGAGTTTTGCTGAACTGGCCCCGAAGTTAAATAACCATTGTTAGTGGAGCTTTAACATGGAGACCCGCACTGCTGAGATTCCCGAAATGTTTGTGCTTAGTACGTGAGCGCTGGAAACTGTTTCACATTTCTTTACATGACATTTAGGTAAACTCTTGAAACCAGTTATTTTGATTGTGACTTCAAATGCTGTAGAAATTTTACTTGTGGGTTATGTGCCAAATGAAGCAAGGGAAGCCTGCTACTTATTTACCATGAATTGGTTCATTTTGCTAGGAAGATGAAGGATGCACAATCCCACAGCCACCCTCTTTCTCAAATAATTTGGATTTATTCTTAATTCAGCTATTTTTATGTTGAAGCATGGAAGAAAAACACCAGGATGTGGGTAACCGGAAGGGAACCATCAATTTTTTAAATGAAGATTTCTTTCTGATTTTGCCATAGAGTAGTCCTAGAAATGCATATTTTGTGGCAGTTTTTTGATGTTCCTACCCCCTTTAACATTGGGGAGACATCTACTGTTTCCTGTGCTGGAAGACAATATGGATGTTTTGTAAGTGACATTTGCCATCTTCAAAGGAGCTGAGTACTAATCTCAATCAGCTGATGGAACTAAGTGTTTAGGAGTCAACAAACTCAAAGAGCACAGTTTATAAATAGTAGCTGCAGTCCTTCCCCCTCTGTCCAAGCTCTTTGGATATCATCAGTCTGAAGCCCTTTGCCTGAACCCTGCCTGTATCTTCCCAGCAAGTCCTGCACTTCAGCATGGCTCTTCCAGCTGGAGTTGGCTCCTGGAACAACAGAGGGAGGTCCCAGGCACTGGCCTGACTTTGGCCACTTCTGTGCAATCTGCACGTACCTTGATGACAGGCAGTAAATACACAGCACATGGTGCTGAACTCATCACACCACTGTTAGTACTGCTCTGCTCCCGCTGATTCTAGAGGTACCCTCTAAACCCCCATTTGAATGAAAATAAAGGGGGTTTAATGCCAGATTTCAACTGAAAAAAAAGACTAACTGGTGGTTTTGCAACTATTAATTACCTTGTTTCTGAACTACTGTTGTGCCTGCACATGCCCCAGAGGCACAGTCCCATGAGCCACTGCCAAGTACAGAGTGGCACAACTGGGCTTGGCAAATATCTAAAATTAGCACCCATCCCCTGGGTCCTGAAAGGAGTCACGAACTCAGCTGTGACCCAAGACTGCTATGGGAAGCATTTTCCTTAGCTGCACCTTATGAGCAGTGAACATCATTCACATTAGGAAACTGCAGCAAAAGATGATGTGTAATGATAATTAGCATGTCTTTTAAGTGGTGGAAAGTATCCTACAAGCTCAAGGTGAAATAGGCCTATGGTTTTTACAAGACACTTAAAACAACCACTGTTGAAGAGCCACTCAACGCAAGCCTGGAGACCTTTGAAGTTTTAGATGCTCCCAGTACACTTAAGTGTCTTTCCTCACCTCAGCATTTCTCCCTCCTGCCACTGTCATGAAGAATGTCTTGCTCAGCCAGCCACCCCCTCAGTATCTGTTGTGCAGAACACATCTAAAGTGTTTTTAAAAAAGTAGTACTTGGAGCCAGGGGTAATAAAACAAATACAGGTCCAATGAAAGGCCGTTTGCCCCAAACTTCTGACTCTTGTGAGCAAGACTTCCCTAATCGTAGCTGTCAGAAGCTGATCATCCAAATATTCACCACTATTTTCTAGGCTGCAGGCCTTTAGGACAATACCTTGTCTTGCTCTTCATTTCTCAGTATGTCTCTTCTATTGAACTTTTCCATGCCTTTAAAACTACTCTGGTCTCTTACAGAACACATTTTCTTTAGGAACAAGAGAAAGTATTAGACTAATCACTAAATTTTTGATGTGCTGCTTGTACAGCATGCCATCTCAGAGAGTGAACACCTGTTTGTGCAGCTGGTGAAAGAAACTTTACCAAACTGCTCTCAGCAGATCCTAGCCAGGCTCAGTAAAAGGAAGGTTTCGTTGCATCCAATTCTCTACTAGGGTTTGTTTCTTGACATTGTAGGTGTCACACATTAAAATCCATAATCTTCATCTATACCAAGACATATGGATACTGTGGGGAACTGCAGCCAGAGTCCTAACAGCACCTCTCCCACTAGATCAGGATGCCCATCCTTACGGAATAATTATTCATCTTCTAGCCCTGAAACACTTAGGGAACCCTTTGAAAATGTGACTATTGAAATTAGGGGAAGAGTAAAGACTGCTTAATTGACTTTTTTTTCCTCCTAATTGCAGTTGACACGGTGAGCCAGACTGTGCAGCAAGCAGCGGAACAGGCTAAGGATGCTGGTCAAAAAGGTATGGTAATGTTTGTGTTTATTTCAAAATGTCACCACAGTGAAATCCCAGGCAGGGCTCCCAACCCTGCCTTGGTCCTTGACCCGCACCTGGTGGGAAAGGGAAGCTATTGCAGTGATGCTACAGTTACCTTTGTTTTTCTCTTTTAAAGCACTTGATGAAGTCTACAAAGTTGCTGAAACCGGTGAAAAAGCTGTAAAAAATGTAGCAAACCAAGCAACTTCATGGGGCAAAAGCTTTGGACAATGAAGATAAAAATGTATCACCACTGAAATTTTTGTAAACAAGTTTCTACTACATATACTCTTAAATAAAGACAATACTTACACTCTGCCTGGCTTGCACGTATTCCTTTGGTTACGCATATAAAAAACCATTTACAATCACTGGTCTAGAAAGACTGGATTACTGCACAGAGCAGGCAGCTAGAGCTGTGCCATGCTTCTAATGAAAAGATGTTTTTTGTTTTGTTTGGTGGTTTTTTTCCCTTTTTGATGGGGCAAGGGCTGGCTTAAAGTGGGCAGCATGTAAAGTCAAGCACTTGGGAGCTGGTCTCCCATTTTGTCACTGAGCCTAAATCCTGACTGTGTGTGTACAAGTCTCACAAGCTGAGCACTCAACAGCCCTCTCCAGACAAGGTAAGACCCTCTGTGCCTCTCTGACCGTGTTTGTGCTTCTGATCTTACTGGTAAGATCACAGTTAGCTGTGTGCTGAGGAAGGCTCAAGCATGTTTAAGGTGTATGTGACCACTGTCCAGAAGCATGGTGACACTCAGAGCCAATGCCAGCAGCAGAAGGTTGCACTGCTGCCAGCAGGGCACTTGGCTGCACTGCCTGCTTGGTGCTGAGCTGGGTTACTGGTGCCACTCCAGCAGCTCTGCACAGCACAGGCACGGTGGGCAATGCAGCCATGCTGTGCCACAGTGGAGGCACTGACCATGTCTGCAGGGCTCCTGTTAAGCCCACACAAGGACAGCAGCTGAAAGAATCAGAACCAGGTAATTCTGAGTAACCCATCAACAACCAGAAAAAAATCCCCAAATACCAGGAACACTCTGTGTGCATATGAACTTAGAACGAGATCTTAGAATCTGATACTACAGACTTCTCAATTAGTAACAGAGTAAGTTAGAGTTTACTTACCCGGCATCCTGAAATCACAGCAAGAATTTCCATTGCTTTGATGCGTCTTCCTGATGGTGACAGTTGACAAGAGGTGTAGTACTGAGTTCTTTGCTGGGATAAAAAAACTATCGTTCTGCTTGCTCTTCTGTGTAATAGAAACATTTTGCATTTAGTAGTTTGCGGGTGGCACGTGACCCTGAACGCTGTAATTGTCACCCTTATTTGATTCACCTGCAGCTTTAGAGTACCTGCTGAGCTGCTACTCAACACAAACTGCGTACCCATGCGGTATTTAGGGCTGAATGAGAGCTTATGAACACCTAGTAAGGATGTACTTTGCTCTATGAAGCAGGTGTGGTTCAGAAAAGTTACGATCTATGTTCAAATCTAACTTCAGGTCCTGACTGGCTTCCTGCTAAACACTACAGCAAGTTTCTTGATAAATGTCTAGTGGCATGTAAGTGAATACAAGTATTGATCAGGTTATTAGCTGGCAAATAAGACTTGTGCGTGTGTGGGTATATGTAAGGAGGGTCTAACACCTCATTGAAGTTACAGTTTTAGTAACAAAACCCCAGGATTTACAACATGCATCCCAGAGAGAGATTGCTTTCTTCAGCTGTGGCTTGGGCTGGGAAAAGGCTAGAGCTGCTTTGCACTCAAACCTCTAAAATCACATTAACTCATAGAAACTGTACAAAATTTTGCTACTTTCTTCTCTCTGTTGTTGTTGCCGGGTGTTGAGAGGTACGTGCACAAAATGTGGTAAGGAACATGCAACTCTATTTTTTTTTTTTTTTCTTAGCTGTCCGATCACATTAGAAGTGAGGTCAACAATGCTTAGAGCTGGTGTGAGATTATTTCAGAGCAGGCTATCACAAGAAGTCTGGGATCACTGATAAGAGTTTGGTTCTTGCGTTTAGCTACAAAAGGCAAATCAGCTGAAGTGCTCTTGAGTCAGCCTCCAAGCATTTGTCTCCTCAAGAATCTCAACTCTTTGATTGAAAGTACCTTACGCTGTTGTTATACCCGCCCTTGATTATGCTTGGATTCACGTCTCCAACACTGCCTCTGTTAATGTCAGTAACCATTGTAATCAAGCTGCTGAGATCCAGTGAACCTTAAGGGCTCATCTCTGGGTTTAGTAAAATTGTGCAGGTGGTAGGTCTGCTTTTTTTCAAGATGTCCCTGGAAAAGAAGTGTTAACGTGTGCGTACACAAGAACAGGGGATGGTAATGAATCATGGTGCAGGCTTTGGCTCTTTTTCCCTTCCAAGTTGGGAGGAGGTAGAAGATATCCCAGTTAGCTATCTATGCCAGCTTTCTGTATGCTCCAGCACTGAAAGGGCCCTGTTTTTTAAGTTTGCACAACGAAACTAGGGCTGCATTACTAGCTACAGAGGAAATTAAGCAGGGAAGGGAGAACAACAATAAGAATTTTGCTTTAAATGAAGTTTGCTGCCAGATAACGCAACACTGCTTTCAAATGATTTCTATTTTCTATAATTCAACTGTTTATTTGTGAGCTTTTAGCCTCCAAGTTTTGGTTACAATTTGTCAGAGCTGAATTGTTAAAATCGTAATTTTGTTTTACTATATAACAGTTTATGCAAAAACTGCACTGAAAAATACGATCCAGGATACAGATCTTGTGCTTAGAGATCCACACCTTGATCACAATAATTCTCTCAAGCTCAAAGGGTTCACATTTTAAAAAATAATATCAACGTATGTATATGTATATATATATATATATATATATGCTGCAGTTAGGTGATTTGTAGTACTTTTGCAACCCTAGATGCTAGCATCTATGATGGAGTAAGCCACTAATTAAATGCATCACACAGGTTTATTGCTCCATACTAACTACTAAATAGTCCTCCACACAAATTTCAGAGGACAAGCTGAAAAGACCTGAAATGATTTACTAAATATATGCAACTTCAAAATCTTGCTGATAGGCAAGTTTGAGAGACAAAGATCTGTATTAGTGAGCTCCTGAAGATAATTCAGGAACAGTATCTCAGTAGTGGTCATGTAATGAACAGACAAGTGTGCTGTGAAGATTTGCAGGTTGACTGTATCTACAGAAAGCTGCTGCATGAAATAGAAAACAGTAATACACCAGCATAATAGGTTTGGAAAGGTCAACTTTTTTTTAATAACTGCTCTCTCTCCAGGTTATGTCATGCAGTTACAAAGTAGTTAGGAAAAAGCATGAGTTTCTGGGAGGGACTAATTGTCTTTTTAAAAAAAACATTCATATTCATTACATAAATAACATCTGGCACTTCAAGGGGACTCCAAGGGACAAAAGCCTTACACTTCAAAAACTGTGCTTGATCCAATATTTTGTTGAGGTCCATTTTGTTGTACTTTATGTTCAAAACTTTCAAGACCTCGTGATGACCAAAGAAAAAAAAAAGGCTGTGTGTGTTAAGACAGTGGATTAAGTTTATAGCAGCATTCTAGCTCCTCTGTGGTTTGGCCAATGATTTCTGGGTTCAGTTTCACTTTAGTTGTTCACTGAGGCAGTGTCTAATTTTCAGAAAGCCTCTGAAAGGAAAAGACTGAAAAAGAATTCCAAAAAACCTAAGTATGATTGCTTATCAAATTCAGAATATCCCTTTCTTAAAAAAAAGGAAACAACCTCTAGTCAGAATAGTTATGTAGATACTTGATTAAAAACATAACTAGAGTTGCTCAACAGTTTCAGCTTATAAAAATATTAGTCTGTCAGCGCTACAAACGTCATGATGATAGTCAAACTAGCTTGAACAAGTGAGAAAAGGCAGTCCTGTAACAGTAGCACAGTTAAAGAAAAAATATTGCCTTAAGAGAATCAGGCCTGAAGCTTTACTACAAATAAAAACTAGACTCCTATCAAAGTTAATCCCTGCTGGAGGCCCATTCTTCCTTTGACAATGCCACAGCATTGATCATACAAGGCCTTACTGAAAGTGCTGAAGCCAAAATTATGTCATTAAACAAAAGTGCATGAAGTAATAATGAGCTAAGTGCTCATATAGTACAGTATCTGATCTGAAGTCTGAGAAGTGGCTCAGGTGGCAAGACCACTCTTTCATACATAAAATGTACCATTTTGTTTTGTAGGCGAAACACCCAGAATGGCCCCCACAAGTGCAGATGAACTGTTATCTTCAGATACATACTTGTATACAATTTCCTAATCCATGGATTTTTATTGTAAAAAAGACTAGTTTGGAACTGAAACTAATTGAGAATAGAATCCACTATAATGTCAGAAGAAAGGAAAAGTTTGTGGTTACATGTAAACTTGTGATAAGCTTTCTCAAGAAGAGGGTACATTAACAGCGAGGGGCGGGATACAACAAGGAGCGGTAATGGCCTGTTTATGTAAAGGTCAAACCAGCCTCATTGTACACTTTGAAGACCTTCTCAATTGCATTGACATAGGCAGCTGTTCTCAGGTCCAGACCCAGGTTGTACGTCATGGCAGTACGCATGATTTGCTGAAACAGAAAAGGTTACATGTGATTTCTGCAAGTTTCTCCATAGGAGCGCAATAATTTTGCTTGCCAGGATCCAAGTTAAGAGTAAAAGGAGTGGCTAGATTGATATCAGAGTTCTGATCCTTTGTGGATAAATTCTGAAATTTCTTGATTCCCCTTACAACTGAGAACTGATAAGGAAGAACATCTTTCCCAGGTCACTATATCACCCCTTTTCAAGTCTTACACTGATAGGGAGAGATGAGATGTTTCAAGTAGCCTTTGAGCCTCTAATTAAACATACAGCATAGAGGAATTTATCCAAAACTGCTACTGGTGAAGTAAAAAGCACTCCTATGCTTTAAAGCACTTTATGTGTCCCAGATTAGCCAGGTACAAGAGGACAATTAAAAAGTTTCTACTTACTACAGCTTCTCCTAGAATAATCTCTGACGTTTATTACACCCAGTTAAAAGTTGGCCATGGTGGCACGGGGCAGAAATTCTCCATACTCTAAGTGATTTCCATTAATCATATACTGTTTAGCTACTCCTTTAATTGCAAGGAAATTCTGTACAACCCATTCAAAAACTGTCCTAAAGCCATGTGAGGTTTCCTTCATGTAAGTATATATAGCAATGCAATATTTACCCGGGCAGAACGTTCCATTGTATAAGCCAGTCCAGAGTGCACAATGTCTTTCTCAGATGCACCCTGTAACAGGGAATAAAATCAGGGTTTAATCCAAGACACAAAAAGGTCCTCATTGTGTGCTGGGGACAATGATGTGTTGGATTCCCATAATTACTGAAGCTTGCTCACTCATTCTCCTCTAATGATTTGTGAAGAATCTAGATAGCCTTTACTGTGTTACTTGAAGAGCTAGTTATGGTCAATTCAATTCTAAAACCTCAGATGTAAGCACTGAAGTCTTTTATAGGTCTAGCTTCTAGCTGCTTGATGCTACTATTATCTACTGATGTAGTAATGACTGTTTTCAGCCTTCAGACCACACAGTAAATATTAAACAAAAAAGCTCCCAAGACTCAACAACCTATAGAAGCCTCTTGCAATTGTTTTGGAGACAGACAGGTTTTAGGAAGGGCAGAGATCCCAAATTCATATACTCCACATCGTATTAGCCCATAGCAACTCCAGTAACTTTGTTCCCATTAAAATTTAAATACACAGAACAATAAGCAGTTGAAGAATTAGGATGACTCAATACAGGTTCAATGTTCCATCATCCTGATTGCTGTAATTTACTAAAAATTGGACATCTGGCTCCACAAAATACTTGCCTTCCCTCAAATACCAATTTGGGCTTGAAGTAGAAAGTACTAGGCCGGATTCTATGGCTTGTGTTTAAGTGATCCAGCATTTGCTTTAAGCCACAGAACCCATCACATATGCTACATATATAGCCTAACATGTATGACACTGCATCACTCTGGATCAGGCTAAAGTCTATTGCTATCATCCGACTGTAGTCCAAGTTTATATGCGCTTTCCCTGATTTCTTCTTGAGGAAGCATGGTTTAATGTTTTTCACAACTCCCTGGACTTTTTTCCCCTCCTCATTTGTCCCATCTCCTCCTGAATTTGTGTTCAAAAACCAAACCAACCAATGCTCTTAGTTTCCATGTATCCCTTGTCAGAGTATTGCACATCTGAACTGTCTCTGTGCTAGGAACCATCCCCTTATTCTTCTTTCTGCACCTCACTGTGCTGGTTCTGTTTGAATACATCTCACTCTCTTCCATCATACCCTGCAGTGAACAATCTATCCTTACCCACCCTTTTCTATATCCCTCACTCTACAGATCACTGTCTCCACCCCAGGCCTCGTTCAGGCCAGTGGGAGCCAGGTCAGTTCAATGTTCCATGTAGGAGAAGCTCCTGTATTTTTATCTATCCTCGTGATCTTGCTCTGAACTTTTTCCACACCTCCAATGTTTCAAGATGCACAGATCTAACCTGCACACAGTATTCAGAAGGCAACACACTCTGAATTCATATGGTGGCATCATTAGTCAGTCTTCTCCCTTCAGAACAATTTCCAATGGCTGGATTTGCTTATTGATTGCTATGGATTTCTAGGCTTGTATTTTGTCATCACCTCCAAAACTTCCTTTTAAATGCAAATGGATGAGCTCACAACCCACCACTTCACGTGGAAACTTCCCCACTTTGTATTCCTACACATTAGATAGCAATGATTTTTAACCTGACATTTCTTTGCCCATTGATTCACTCTTTGAGGAACAAGCTCCCATTTTTCACCCAGCTCTTATGCTGGAGTTACAGAAACATCAAACTGTCTGCGGTGTGGGATCTTGTTGGAAGTTTTTTGGAAAACCAGGCAAACTATACCAACAAGAGCTCCAAAATACAAAAAGCATCTGTATTAAAACCGTAGCTTTTTTACAGTATTGGAGGTATTTTGCATGGGCTGAAGTAAATGAAAGAAAAAATAGCTTATTTCCAATATTCCACAGCAGTTCAAATCATTTGCTTGCTTTACATCAGGCTAATTACGTACTAATGCTCTGCTTGGGGAAAAGTGCTCCGTGATAGCTGCAATGGTAAAACTGAGATTGCAGTTATAATATTAGACTACAGCTCTCCTAACAGTAAAAAAACCAGCAGCAAGTACTTACTGATATCCTGTCTTGAAATTCTGCTGTAGGCACAACTGGAATAGTTCCCCCATGTTTCCCAAATTTTCTTTCCAAGCTTTCCTGGACAGACACTAGAAAGAAAGAAAGAAAAAACAAAAAGTAGATGCAAGGTAACTGACAAAGAAAGGAGTGTTTCCCTAGCAAAGGAGATGACCCCAGGACTTTCAGCATTCAGTGGCATGAAATGGGGCTGTGGGCAAAGGGAGTCATCTTATTTTTGTTTTCTAAGAAAAGGGAAAGATACTGATGTTTATTTATAGGTGAATGATCCCAGCATTAGTAGTAATATTGCTATAGTACAGTCACAGGGCAAGCAACTGGATTTACTGATCTTACTTCACTAACCTTATAAAACTGACAGAGTAGCCTGGATTAATTTTCCTAACTTGATAGATAGCATTAGACAAAATATTTCTGCAAGTTAAAGCAATCAGTTCTCTCTTATTATACTTGGAACACACAGTAATTGCTATGGAAAAAGCCCATGTGAAATTTTAGGATTTTTTTTCCTTAGGACATGAGCACTGCTTTGGTATTTTCATTGATAATTGCCACAACTCTCAACTACTTTAGAAACACATTGCAATGCATGATTTATGAGAAAATGTTATATTAAAAACTATGCAGGTGTATGTTCTGTCAAGTCCAGTGTCTCAAGATTCTCATGTTTTCCACAAAATACTGTTTAAAATGGAGCAACACCCTCCAGTTCTTCTCCATTAAGCTTCTTCTCTTCACCTAATTGTTAGTTTCCTAGAAAGTAGGTAGCACAGAATGACTGTAAGTGGAGCTGTGAGCCATAAGCAGGTTTTTTCCAGTGCCTCTCTCTATTACATTACTGGCCTTTATATAAATCCTCTATTGTTGTATGTGCAGAACAACGGTACCCACTTGAACTTTGAATGCTTCTTAAACACCAAGTGTACAGCTGAAAGACGTTTATTAAGAAGTAATAAATATTTCACTTAAGTGGCTTGACTTCACTATTTTACAAAACTGAGGAAAGAATTTAAAGATAACTGAAAAGGTATGCATTTAATTTAAGTCATTAGAGCTGCAGGTCAGTTAACCCATGAAACCTTTTCTGTTCCTTAGTATGCAGCAATTACAGACTTGTGGGGAAATTGTGGTGAATTTAAAAGCGTTCTGTAATCATTTCTCCCACACTTGGTGTTTGCTAGTCCAATCTATCAATTAAGCAGTGTGTGAAAGCAGAACTGAGCACTTACTGAGCAAGTGGTAGTTTGAATCTCTTTCATACTTGAAAGTCAAACGGCCGTAACTGACGTGGTTCAAGTTTTTCAGCCATTCAAAGTAGGATACTGTTACACCACCAGCATTCAGGTAAAGATCCTGCACAGAAACAGTAAATATTTTGAATGTGACCATGTGACAAAGACAGCTCTATCATATTCTGCAAAAGCAAGCAGAAGTGTTACGTACAAGGCACTACTTTAAACTGCAGTAAAAAGACAATCCAGTTCTTACTCTTACAGGACAACACTTATCCTCCTCTTCAGTTCAGGGATTACTCCTACTGATTTAAAATAGGACTTGACTTTAGAACACATGAAGTTCAGGTGTGCTTGACTGACTACCTCTATTTTAGCACAAGTGTTTAAGGTAATTAGGGCATTCTTAGGCCATCTCAGTGAGCAAAGGCTGAAGATCAGCCACTTTATCTGGCAAGATCACTTGATCAGGACACCCTTTCGCTGTGAAAAATTTGTCATTATAGCTGGATAGTTCTTATCCTTTCAAATTATCGCTACACATACTCTGTACAATCTACAGTACACAGTTCTGTCAGAGCATCACCCAGAAACACCATATCTACAAACTTATATGAATATTCATTCTTCCTTCTTCCTTTGTTTAGTGCACTTTTTAATTGAGCAAATGTCAGCTAATAACTGTTATCTTTGGTCATTTACACTTGTAGTGAGGTTTTTAATAAATATTATCAATCTTCAGCAACATTGACACCCATTCCCTAGACGTCAGTTATTAAAAACCACTCTTAGAGAATGAATGGCTATTAATAAAAGCCTTCAGCAATCAGAGTCTCGGTACTCTTCACAAAAATGTTCCTTTTGCAATGAAAATCAAAGGTCATGATAGAACCTTACAGGGATAACCATGATATTCCTCTCCAAGAAGATTTTGTCAGCTTCAGGAGTTGTAGGCCCATTGGCACCTTCAGCAATAATCTGAAAGAAATCACAGCAGAGTAACTCAGGAGTATAGACTTGGGTTTGTTCATGCTGATTATAGAATATTAGTACTTAAACAGACCTTCTCTATTTTTCATTTACATTTGAACTCTTTGACTTACTTTTGCTTTAACCTTGTGTGCGTTGGCCTTGGTCAACTGCTTCTCGCTGGCAGCAGGGATGAGAATGTCACAGTCTGTTTCCAGAATACTGCCCTCAAGTGGCTTTGCTTTAGGGAAGCCCATGATTGTCCCGTGTTGCTGCGTGAAGAAAACAAACCACTGTGGTTTTAGTGTGTTGTGCACTCATATGAATTTCTTCCCTTCTTCTGACTTACAAAAAGAAAAAAGGGAGAAGCAACAGTACTAGAGACAGCACATAACATAATTCCTGTCCTTACTTAGACGTAAAAAGCAAGCTACAAAGCGTCAATAACAAAGTTCCCAACACTGAAGAATAACTGCTCTCTGCATAAAGACATTTATAACCATTTGGGCTCTGCAATATTAAAAAAAAAGTCCCTCTCAGCTCTTAAAATAGTTTTCAAACAATTGAAATGACTCACTAGTCTGCTACACCCAGGATAAGTTGCATCACATAAGATTCAAATGGTTTTTAAAATTCAGTACCACAATGATGGGCTTTGTTTACTGACAGAATCTTCATTCTTTTGAGAAGGAGGGTGATAAAGAAATTCAAATACTCCCCATATAAAAGAAGACACATCAAATAAGCCCCTAAGAAACTTTAGGTAGAAGATTGTGTTTTAGTGCCTGTGAACTGTCCCCTCAAGTCTGCTTCACTTGGAAACTGAAATAAAAAGACCACATCCCATTTTCATTATAAACTACACATTCAAGTCACACTGCCAGGCAGGCTTTCATATTTTCAAAAACATCCAATAGGTAAGAAACAGCAAAAGTACACTGTGTACATCTTAAATGACATGTGCTTGTGATTCTCAGTCAGGAATCCTTCAGGAACCTCCTTGCCCTGGTTCCTTAAGACACCCTTCCTAGTTTAGGCATAAGAAAAGCAAAATAATAAAATTCCAATTCTGAAAACGAAGTAATTAGCCTGCACACATACAGACATTCTTTCGAGAGTCAGGTCAAAGGGTAAAAAAGGTACCACCTGCATTTGCATTCTTGTTGGGGATAAGAAGGAAAATCAGAAGAATCAATATTTCTAAGCCATTTTGTAAGGACTATTTGCAGCATGATTTAAATATTACAACACCAGTTTACAGTCATCAGTCTTTCTATGTCTTTGCAAAGCTGACAAAAATGACACTCTTTCTGCTTAGCTAAGTCCCATACCAATTTGAAATCTTCTAGTTCCTTTGGGTCAATCCCATCAGGATTCCAGATGGAACCATTAAACTCTCCGACAGCAACGCACTTTGCGCCAAAACGATGCAAGTATCTCATAGAATGCAAGCCCACATTACCAAATCCCTGAAAGTGGAAAGAGAAAGGGAAAAGTAGTTAACTCTCCAGCTAAAATGATTACTGCTAAGGCTTACACAGTTTTAAATAGTTCTTCATCTATTGGCACATCTTGACATCAGATGATGTATAGGCAAGATGGAAGAAATCTACATGCGTTATATTCTTATCTGAATACCACTGCAGAAATTATGCACAGAGCCAGCAATGTACAGTTGTAGTAAGTTTTTTATACTGGAAATACAGAAAGGAAGAGTTACTGCTACTACAAAAGTGTCAGAACGATGTTGTTTATGAACACAGGAACATTCTGTGTATCTACTTTATGACTGGTGCCGTCTTAAAGGGATTAGTGGATTTTTGTGTGACTACGAACTTAATTCCAGGCCATTACGCTGACATTCTGGAAGTAAAAGAACACACACAGCAAACCAAAAAGTCACATGATTGATGCTGAAAGTTTGTAGTATGGTTCTGTGCTGAAAAAAAAGCTGAATAATAAATTCCTGTATAACCTAGTTGCAATTATATTTAGGATTTCTGCTTATATATTAGAAGCAAACTTTGATAGGAGAGTCTGTCATGCCTTAGGTCTCTTTGAAATGCTCTACACTCATTTTCCTACAAGAATTTTCTGCTTTTCTTATGGCCATGTTTTCACTCTAAGTTTTGCTTAAGTGCCTGTTGGTGAGTCCTCTGCCAGGCATGAAAATGCCAAACTCCAGGGAGACGAGTGTGCTGCTTGGTCTGCAGGGCAGAGATGTTTACTCCAGCCCACAGGTTAACTACAGGACAACTTGGAGGTTATAATTACTCTGCTACTTCCAGCAAGCACTTTTTGAAAACAACAAAACAAATTATTTCCTCATATCCTCCATTTAACATACTGTTTAAAGTTGAACAAGTTTCATTTCTTTGAAATTTCAGGAACAATAATGCATACTACTGACTATCAAACCCTTTCAAAATTAAACTAGATAAATCCTCAAGTCTTAGGAACACCAAAAATGTACATTCAACCCTAAAAATTTAGGATAAGGTCTTGGTTTCTATTTTTCCAACTGCCTGATCTATAATGGAACAAGAACATAACCCTCAATTCCTTCTCTCCTTAAATTTTTATTATAAAACATTGCAACAAATTTTGTGTAGGTAAAACCAGTGTCACAGCTCACTGAAAGGTGTGTCATGTCTTAGTTTCAAGAACACCTGTAACAGTATTTCATTTTGGTGTTTGCAGCTTACAAGATCATAAAGACTAGAGATTTGGCTTTGTGCCTGTAGAGTGCAATTGAAAGTTCAGTTTATAAAAACCAGTCCAGAATAAAGGATACCTATGCTGCTTGAAAAGTGTTTCTGAAGTTTGAGAGTTAACCTTAACTTGGAAGTTTTAAAGCCCTCTCAGGTTTTATGGGCTACAGCCTGTTTTAAAAACAGCTCTACTGAAAATTTGTGTACTACTTCTTTTCCCACAGTCCAAGGAAAAAAGTTACCTGAACAGCAAATGTTTTGTCTCCAAATCCTGGAGTCATTCCTAATAAGCTCATATACGATGCTTCATTAATGAAATTTTCAATTCCATGGAAGACACCACGACCAGTTGCAGATATACGTCCATGGATCCCACCCTGGCTGATGGGTTTACCAGTTACACATGCATGTGCATTAATGTCCTGTAAAACAGCAAAGGACTTGTGAGACATGGAATTAACCAATCAAAAGCAGTTGGATCAAGAAGTTTTGTACACTTCAGACATAAGGGAAAAGGGAAATTGTAAGAGTCAGAACATGATATAGCTTAAATGCATGTAGTTTGTAAAGATGATTTCCTTCCTCATTTTGTGTGAACATCTCGGAATACTCTGTCAGGAAAGGTGTGTAATGCAATAGTGGATATGGTCTGTGACTTTTGGTGTCTCTAAGTGTATATGCTAACTTCAGTCTGTGTATCACGGTGACAATCCACAAGCACACAAATCAAAAAGCTTTGAGGAATATTTCTCAAAGTCAGCTCCTATTTACAGCCACAGCTTCTTTACATCTTTACTTCTGATGCTTAATTTTTTTAAGGGCTCAGACATATCCTTGAACTGGCTTTTAATCATCTTTAAACAGTGTTAAGTGATCCTTTTAACAAATTCAGTTATTTGCAATTACAAAACAAGCTATTAGGTCTGTAGTCAGAATACGGGGATGCTCTATCTCAGAGGAAAATCTGAAGTTTGAAGGTCATATGGGAAAAGCTGGGTATTTATTACTTTCATCCAGAAAAGCAGCATTTACAATCAAGTCTCTATTCTTAATTTGGTGGCAATAAAATTAAGTTTTCCATATGCCAGATAGCTATTTAAAACCATAGCTGGTTTTTCCAATTGGAATTAATAACTTGAAAGAAATTCTTCCAAACTAGACACCGGACCTCCCTCTTCTGTCACCAGTGGTTCCCATGCTCCCACACCCTGGGAGCACAGTCACATGGTGGCTTGGCTTCCAACACAACTGAAAGAGTAGGGATGAAAGAGAATCCACTGAAATGAGCGTGCCAGCAGCCGGATGGGTTTCCATTCCACCGGCCACACATTCACTGGGAGGCTCCCTCCCCTCCATCCCTTGTGCCAAAGGCATTTGCATGCTTGTGGTGTGAGGGCAGGATGCTTGGTGAGAGGAAGGAAAGGAGCAGACAAAAGTAAGTGGAGGCAGAATGGCTGGAGGCGACTAGAGCCATAACGAAGACCAAAACTATTTACTGTTTGAAAATCACAGTGAGTTAACATATAACCCTCTTTAAGAACAATAAAAGTGGTGCTAGGCTTGCCACAGAATTCCTAATTCAGCATTCCAAAATACAGCTCGCTGCTCTCCATAGGCTGTATGCTCCCTCTGGTGGCACATCAACTGCAACCAAGATTGGCAGGGGTGTTTTCTTGGAACGACTTGGTGTGATGTTTTGATGAACTTTTAGGTTTTTATTCCGTTATATGGAGTTGAACTATGCTATGGGCTTCATGCATTCACAAAAGAGGAAATATCTTTTATAAATACTTGAAGAAATACAGATATACTCCCACTATATATAAGAAGGTATCTATCAAAGTCCCTTCCTGTGTACCAAAAGTCAGTTGATTTTGTCAGGAAGTACAGAAGAGCGGAAAGCATTAATTTAATAAAAAACTTTAGCCATATATAATTCAGTGATCCAGAAACTTCAGATGGATTTTCTGGAACAGTTAACATGGTAGTTATTAACAACTTGCATGGTTTGGCAAGCAAACATGAGGTGAGGGCAGATTCAGGTCTTCTTAGAGTCACATATAAAAGCCACAGCTGATGTCAAAGTCCTAAAATCTTTGGTTTCAAGTCAAGAAACAAAAATTTCTAACGCATCTTGGGCAAAAACCAAAGAGCATGGCTTTTAATGAGAACCTTGGAAAATGGCTTATAGCTAGCACCAAAGACTTCTATATCAGCACTGGTAGCTTGTAAACTTAGTTGGTGACGTTCAGGCACTAAATTTTGCTCCTTAAGCCCTTTTCCCCTTGCAATAATTTTCTCCTTGTCTCTCCAGCTTCCTGGCTCTGTATGTTAGGTTTTGAGCAAACTTTCCTTATCTGTTTATATCTGTTATTTGATTTATCCTTTCCACTTGAAACTCCCTGAACACAGCTGTGTGCAGTGTGCAAACACAGACCCATCAGGTCTGTATCTCAGACAAATCCCTCTCACCAGAGTTATCTTTCCACGCCACTGAATGTAGACCCTTGCACAGCTTCCATCTGTGTTTGGAATCACAGCTTGTTTCACTTTTGTTCATTGCTCATTTTCTGCTCTTAGTTCCCTTCCCTTCTTCCCCCATGGTCACTTTCATCTTTTCAGTATTCCTTAACCACCTTTATTTTTGCTCTTGGTGTGCCAACCAGATAGCTATCTGAAACATCTTCCTCTGCAAACTGGTTTTGATGGATTATTCCCCTTTTTATAGTGAATTCTCACTTTCCTTCTCCATGCCTAGTCATTCACCACAATAGCTCTGGAGTTCCACTGTGGCTACCACTCTCTCCTGAGTGTACAAACAAGCAACCCAACAAAATTAAGCAAACTAAATTCCCTCCCACATCCCCCCCCTTTCCATTTTTAAATTAACTTTTCAGGAAAGCATTCCTGAATCCTCTCAGTTGTTTTTCTTTTTCAATAAGATACTGCCATACAGAGACAATCTAAAAAGAAGCTGTTGTAGCATAATTCAAATATTAATCCTCAGTAGTTATTTTGTTTTCTTTTGTCATGGAATCATGAGAATGTGTAGGACTATACAATAAGGTGAAATGACAAAGTGGAAAGAATAAGAAATTCAGTCATTTGAAAACTTCTCCTCTATCAGTGCTTAGTTTAATTAAAAAAAAATCTGGAGCTTTTGTATGAAACTGTTCAATACGACAAATCTTAAAGCAGGTCACATGCTGCGATCCTTCTTGTTAAGTCTTAATAATACAGTGCTGTTGTATCACAGTGAAATACACATTTTAGTGCAATGAGTTAAAACATACAATGCTTTGAGGCAATTTTGTTATAAGCCAAAATTGTAAGTTCTGACTGAGGGAACTAGCTGCCACTCTGCATGTTGAAGTCCTTCTGAAGTCATAATTTTGGCTTTTTATCAGATTTCAAGTTGTAATTAAAATATTTACCTATGTGAATAGCAAAAAGCAAGTAATGTTTTACAGTGATATCCCTAAGGGAGAGCTCTGTGCAAAAGTGATTTACCTCAAGTAATCAGCATGCCACAGCTGATTTCCTCCAGCATTCCTTTTTCCCTTCCACAAGATACCTTAGACTGTATTTCAGACTTAGAATAACCTGTGCCACTCCACCTCCTGCTGCTCGAGGCCTCAGACAAGTCTTGTGCCAGGAGACTGCCTGAGGACAGCCAGGCACGTCTTGAGCAGATGTGCCAGCCAGAGGCACGTGGAGGGTGGCACTGATGCCCTGCTACTGGGGGCGTACACCCTGCTGTATTTCAGGGGAGCTGCTGGAAGGGACTGCACAAAGCACAAGGAAAGAGTCTTTTTGTTTGAAAAGGAGCTGGGATAGGCAAACATGCAGCAGATCAGCACAGTAACATGCTAATACACAGCCACTACCAAATAAGTTGTCCACAATACGCTTCCCTTTCAACCGACCTGTTGAAAGTATACAGTGGAAGTGTTTGGTTAACAGTCAGGTACAAACAACCCCACTGACATAAGGACAAAGGGCTAGCATTAAATAGTAGTTTTTAAAAACCTGAGGTTTTTTTATTGCCTCCTGTGCTATAAATTATGTCACTGTCCTTCTGCTTTACATTTTGGAGAATTCGCTGAAGTCCACAATGAATACTTGTTACTTCTAGGAGACTACAGAGAACCTTAAAACTTTTACAATTTATACCAATACTGTGAACTTAATTTGCATGGTCTCTTGAATGCACAAAAACATGAGCATTTCTTAAATAAAACTTGTAAATTCAGTTGTCAGTTAACAACTTTAAATTAATAATTACAGTACCAATGAAAAGCAGAGAAAAATGATAGAAACCAATTTTAGACTATATACCTTTAAAAACAGCGTATTTTCTTTTTGTTGAACAGTTGCAATCGGTATTGTATCAGACAAGCTTCTTTTAAGGCTAGTGTAAGAATATTATCCTTAAAGCTATTTTTCCTTCACTGTATCCTAAAGTCCTTGCACCACTGAAGCTGTCACAGTTTGCAAGAATATTGTTGATCCAATCAGTAAACAAATTGATAAGATTGGCAGCTTTTCTGCTTGAAAGCCTCTGCTCAAGACTTACATAGTGTCCTATGGTACTGGCATAGGTGTCAGCAATCCAGGACATCTCCCTCTCCCCCGTGCTCATATCAGGAGCAGGCACATCCACACCAGGTCCTGTTGGCAACAGTGAAAACAGCTCTTAAGGACCAAACACAAATAGTTATTTTCAATCATTATTCCCTTGGGAACTGCGCAGGCCTTGGCAGAGAGGAACTTGTTTTCCTGTTTAATCCTCAGTTTATTATGCAAGCAACATATTCTTCTGGATTCAATGCAGTTTTAGATGCTGTATCACACCTTTCTACAATATAGTCAAAACCTCCAGCCTTTACATAAGCCATTTGATAGAAGGTGAAGGCCAGTTTGTCAATAAAAAGGCAGAGCAAGGTGGTGCATCAAAAGTGGTTTGGGGTTCTTTTTGACAATCATTGCTGTAACAGAGAGGGTGCTATCTAGGTATGATTTCCATATACAGTGACATTGATTGGATTCTTCTGCATAAGAATTTCCTTTCTGTTCCTGGATGAGTTTAAAAACTGCAGGTAGGTTGTTCCTAGTCATTGCACCATAGCACATGCATTTGATTTTATTGCTTACTTCAAGAAAAGTTTCATTTCTCTTTCTTGATGAAATAAAACTTTAAAAGAAGTTTCACACATCTGTTGAAATAAAAAAAAAAAATCTGCTCTTTGTAGATAGCTAAAAATAGTATTTCCCCAGACTACTTAAGATTGTAGAGACTTGCTAATCAGGATTTCAAATGCAACTCTGCCCCTAACCATTTTTTCTAAGTATTTTTAAAAGGTTTGTAAAAGTTGTGCAGCACCAGCCAGAGAGCCAAAAAGGAAGACAATTTTATCAAATCATTTTTAATTGTCACCTAACTATCACTACAGCTAGCATTGTGTATAGAAAACCCCTGGTCACATGTAACATCAGTAAATGTGTTTATAAAGGAGCTTAATTTAGATGATAAATACTCTGGCTGGAAGAGCAGATGACAAACACTCTAACTGAAGAGCAAGAAAAAGCAGATAAAAGGACAGACATTCCCAAGGCAGTTAGATATCAGGAATACATGACAGACCTTTAACTAGTTACATGCCTCATTATTCATTTGCATAAGAACCTTCTCTGGGTAAAGCTGGTCCCTTTAATTAAAAGTCTTGCTGGTACTATCCAGCTTTCTGCAGAGGAGATGTCCAGACAGCAAAGCTACCAGAACAACTCAGGGCTGAGTCTGAAGGAAGCCCCTGCTAACATTACTGAGCTGAGGTTCTGTTACAACAGGCTCCTATGCTTCTTGCCTACGCTTCCCTTGCAGCCTCTGGTTGCCACGGGTGAAGCCATCAACTTTTGCTGGGGTGGATCTTCTATTTCCTTCCTCTCTTTCCTCAGATATCTGCCAAAAGCCTCAACTGAGACTACAGGAAACAGTAACAGTGAAGAGTTTGCTATTAGAGACTAAAACTGCAACAAATATGGTCACAATTTTATGATCTAACTCTGAGAGAAATGTGATTCATTTTGGATACCGTGATCTCAGCTTTTGTGGCTTCTCACAGCAGAACAGCCACCAGAAAAAGTTAAGATAGTTCCCTTAAAAATGCATGAAGATGCAAAGACTCAATTCTTTGTGGCTCTTTGCTGAAGGTTCTCTATTTAAATTGTTTACAGTTCTCAAAAATGCTGTTATTTAAGGATATTATCTAACAGGCACTGCCAATGCACAATAGATCAGACTCCTAAATTTGAATAGTAAAGCTGCCCAACATACCAATAAAGCCCTTTTTTGCCAGCTCCATGGTAAACCTTCTTGTGATCTTTTCCAATTCATTGTCCTATAGAGAAAACGCAATAAATATCAGAAGAAATCATTAGTGTTTAGGAGAATTTGCTCAAACTTGGCCCAAGCATAAGCAAACGCCCTCTTCTTTTAGAAGAAAGGATGATTCATAATTTATATAATTTATATGCCACTCCCCAGAAGACCACTGGTATTCAGGCAGCACAAGAAACACTGGGCTTTCTTTCTGTACATTCTGATCCATGACGAGTCGGGAGCGTGGCACAGGAAGAACCACCTGTGCCCACAGCAGAGATTTCCAGCAAACAAATCTGGTATCTTGTATGAGCAATTTACAACTGGCAGCAGCAAGAGCTGGCCCTGCCAGTCGTGAAATCAACACAGCCAAACAACTTCACACAAATCCTTACAGGAGCTTTGAACCTAGAATATCTGCTATGTATTCTAGTATTCCTCTCTGGACAAGTTGTTTTAATTAGGGCAAGAAGGCAAGCCTGCAGTAAACCTTTTATAAACCAAGTTAGTTATTATTCACACTGGAACACTGCACAGAATGGTTTAATGGAGCATAAAACTATTAGTCAAAATAAACATAAACTTTTTTTTCTAAGAGTAACTTAATTTAAGCTTTTATTAACAGTATCAACTTAAAAAAAAAATCAGGTTCCAAATAATTTGTAGTATCCCGATTTTCAGAAAAAAAATTAAATAATTGAAGTATTCCACCTCTGAAACACAGAATTTTAAAAAATTCTTTTCCTACCTATTGCATGCACAGGCTACATTCAGCCTTTACATAGGCAGAAGTGGCAGGAGGTTTTAAGTGGTCAATAATGCCCTTAGAAGAGCTTTTTTAAGTGGCTGGCTTCAGTATTGCAGATAACCGAATTTTTATCTATGATTAGGCTTACTGTGTAGTTCTTGGGATTGATCTTGACACCAGCCTTTGCCCCACCAAATGGCACATCTACAAGAATGCAAAGGAAAATAATTTTACTTTTTCAACAATAAAGGCAGAACACATGAGAAATATGTGTAATTATATCTTTGATTTTAGCAGTGATTTTGGTTTTGCCACGTTTATTTATGGCTTCTCAAGCATAAGCTATAATCTGATCTAGGTACTCTTATAAAAATGGGAGATCTTTCAAGGCACTTTGAAAATGGTCTTTGAAACTCAAAAGTTCATTATTTAAATTTTCTATGCTTAAATATCTTGTCCTTGACACTTGTAGAAATAATAAGTTTTACCGTTTATATTTTACTGGTTTAGCTCAAAAATTTTACTTTGGAAGTCCTAAGTGTCTCTATATACATTAGGAAAGTAATTTCTTTTCTTACACATAATGTGCAGATTCTCTCTAAACTCCTCTACAATTTAGTGGCTGTGTACAAATTATACTTCTTCATAACCCATGAAAGAATTTTATCTTTCTCTCTCCACAGCTCCCCTGCCTGAAATCCTTTACAGCCTCCATCTGTTCCCCCTAAAATCAGTCCCCTGCTTCAAGTTTGTCATACTTGAATTTGAGTCCAGGATGCAGTACTTTTCATGGGAGAGGGTAGTTAGCAGAATTTGGACTTTTCAAATGAAAATGCAACCTTATTTAAGTATTTTCAGTAACAGCAGAGCAAATATGTATTATTATTTTGGTCACTATAGATTTTTCCCATCTTGCTACAGATTTAAGTTGGAGATGAGTGTCTGAAATTCATTTTAATCCTTTAAATGTTTGGTTTTTTATGTAATTACATCAGTACTGATTGGAATTAAAGACTGAAATCTTGCTTGAAAAATTAACACTTACCAACCACAGCACATTTGTATGTCATGAGAGATGCTAAGGCTTTTACTTCATCCACACTAACATCTGTACTATAGCGAATACCTGCAATGACACACAAGAAAAAATAGGAATTCACTAAACAACTTTGTAAGTATTTATAAATTGGGAAGGTTAATTCTACACCAACAATCTTCAACATGCAAGCATCTTGTTTATCAACTTATTTACTTTAAGAGGTAAAGAACAGGACCCTGTTCCTCTACTTAAATATCTATTTTTTATGTAGCAGAAATTCAAGACTTCAGTAACTTTCTATGAAGTAGCTTAATGGCAGCACTCAGCCTTGGGGAAAAAAGTGAATATCCCTCATGAAGAAGATGAATCAAGCTGATAGGTAACTAAGAGCAGAGTTTTCAAGAGGCTGATAAAGCCCTTCAGCATTCCGCAAGATCTTTAGCTTTGGACTTCATTCACTGTATATACAAGATTAACTTTGTTCCTGAACATAACTTATCAGTACAGGTTATGATCAAGGTCTTTTTGATAGAGTAATACAAGCTCCTATTAAGTTCTAAGTCTTGGCTTCAAGGCCCTGGCTGCTAGGGCACAGCTACAACACAAAAAGCAACAAACCACTCTACTAGTTCAAATTTTTTCAAAATGTTTTGAGAGGATAGTTCTATGCCAGCGAGCTTGTGTGACCAGGCCACCCATCCCACACCCACATGGAAGCCAGCCCACACCTGCATTCCCTGCTCCAAGGCAGTCAGCAGGGCTGCAAGGGTGTGCTGACACATGGTATAAATGCAAATTCAATTTGCTGTGTGCTGACAGCAGCTCAGATGCAAAATGGATGAGTCCAGCATTCAAGGCAGCTCAAAACTGAGTAAAAAAATTATTACATAAAGGTAAGGAGATCATTCACCTGTCTGACTCTTACCAGTCTTCTGAAAAATGGAAAAATCCAATAAATTGATTGAACACAAAGTTAAGATTCATGTATTCTGAAGGTAGTTATAGAGTAGGAAATACTTAATCAAACGGACAGGGCAGATATAGAGAACTAGAGAAGCCTAAACGTGATGTTTAAGACCAACATGTGCCCAAAGTCATGTGGCCACAGCCAAAAAGCTCCTATGGCCATATGTTTGTTTCTATCCGAGCTTCTCCTACCTAAGCACATAACAGAGCCATGAATAATTTATTATTCCCATCTCTACCCACCAAATCTTCAGCTGCAGGTTGTGCCAAGTTGTACGGTGGTTTGTAGCAGGCACAGAGTGTCCTTTAGGTGCCAGAACATGGCACCACAAATTTCCTATTATGTAAAGAGGAGACCATATTCAGGTTCTCAGGAGTGAAAAAAAGGCCAGCATACATTATCCAAACTAAAGCACTGTGCCGCTATGAAAGCCATTCCTGAATGCTCTGGAAACAATCCCAGTTTCAAAGGAACTAAGTGCTGCTCAAATAAAGCTGAGGGCCAAGTGCTGCTTTCTTATGTGAGTTCAATCAGTAAAAGAAAGTACCATGCCTCTGCAGAACAGAATTTAAATTTATTGTGTATATGGGGGAAGGGTGGTCTCCAAAAGCAAACAAAGTAGCTTCTGACTTAGGTAGCTGCAAGGAGTTAATGTCTGAGCTTTCAATAACCTTCTCATGGGAAGTAATATTCAAAATATAAGTGGAATCTATCAGAGCCCAGTCAAAGTTAGAACATAAATGTGCTTTGGGTTTTTTAAACATCTTACTCTGCTCCTCCTTCAGAGGAGCAGTTATCCTTCTGTCAAGCTCCGAGAAAGAGCAAACACTACCTGCAGCACTGACTTTCCTGCCTGGGGAAATCATTCCCTCTTGGTTGAACAGGTACTCTGGGGAAAGGTCTCATTTGAGTATTGCTCAAGTCAGCCAAGTTTGGAGTCGTAGTCTATGTTGGCCAGAAATGAACTCTGCCCCTCCACCCCCAGCTGAACCAGATCACTGTGTATTTATTCAACCCATATACTTATTTAAACTTCCAAGTTGTGTGTACAAAACAGTTTTGTTATAAATGTACTCCTGCAGGCACACAAAACGTTAGTTACTGATACATGAAAAGGAGCAAGGAAACTAAATACTTAGGGATAGTTATCTCGTACAGTTTAAAGAGAGAAGTAAAATACAAAACCAGAGTGAAGTCTTCTGCAAATCACGTGGAAGATAGGATCTGAAGAGGTAAACAAGTAGCACTTTAACTAGAAGTGCTAGTGCATGTACTCCGGCGCATGTAAAACAGTTAGAACACTGGCTCCTAGTATTACAGTCAAGGATGACTACAAACTTAGATGTAATAAATATTAAATTTTTGTATCAAGGTAAATAGGGAAAAAGCCCTAAGACTAATAAAGTACTGAAAGGCTTTCAATTGAGCTGCCTATTTGTCAGCCGTGTGCATATACCAGAACACGGAAAACTTTTGGACTTGAGGCTGAAACTGTTCTTTTCTGGACAACTTTGTATTTCTGCAAAAGGTTTAACTTCTTTTCCAGGCTTTTAAAGAGTTGTAATTGAAATGGCTTGACTGTTGGCTTTGTCTTCGTAAGTGGAAGACTAGTCAGTTCTGAAAGTTGTGCTGACTTGACTGGTCACTCTTCTCTAGTTTACATGGTAAAATCTGTCATTAGGCAAAGTTCAGGGTGTGATCCCAGGTTCTCTGACCGGTGTGATGAATTTTTCCCTTCCCTGGCAGGAGCATATAAGATTTAAGATGTGCTACCATTTCATTCCTTTTCACAATTCAGCCAGTTACTGTTTTCCAGGAATTGTAATTACCCTACAGGAGGGCCACCTCTTGACAGGGAAGTTATTTGTGCTAAGCTGTTAAGACTGATGAGAAGCAGGCATCTGAGAATGCTGTACATTCCATCTGCAAGCGGATGCACAGAGATAAAAGACTAACTTAATTTCTATTCTATTTGGACATCATTGAAATTTACTTTGACAGCTTCCTAATTTGGCAAGACTATTGCCATGCATTTGTATGACTCTTTTGGCAGTGTTACTATGCATTCAATAGCCTGAGTCTAAAAATGGACCATATACACAGATAAAATACTGGGTTTGGTTTTTTGGCTTGTTTAAAGGTTCTTACTACATAAAAGCAAATGAAAGTTACTGTTAGGTAGCAAGATTATTATTTTTTTTAAACCCTGTCAAGTCCCACGCAGTAAGTCTCTGGAAACTTTTACAGCAAACAGGCTACAAAAAAATAGTTTGAAGAAAGCCTCAAGTTACAGTATGACTCACTGCCATGGAAAATACTTTTCATTGGAAAACATAGGAATTCTTGTTCTAGTTGAGAATTTTCTTTCCTTACCACACCCCAAGAAGTTAAACAGTATGCCAAGAGTGACTTTGTTTTTCTATGCATAAAGGCCTCTACATAAGGAAATGTTTTACTTTAGATTTCTTTTAGTATTGGTCAATATAAAGAGAAAGCTTTATCACCACACTGCAGTGTTCATGCTTTTAAAACTTCTTTATGATGATCTGTATTATGGAGATATTATACTTCACTCAGTTACCTCTTGCACTGAGCCCAGTAATTGTTTGCTCATGATTTAAGCTTACTTTCTTAGATAGATGCTATGGACTAATTTTCACTTTTCCAAATGAAGGTAGAAAACACTGGAAACACAGTGTTTTTTAAATACACATCAAAGTAGTCATTATCAGCAAGGCTACTTTGGATTCTACAGTAACAGCAGCCAGTTATAATTTTAATCATTTTACCATTTTGTAGCAAGGAGTGTACTAACATGCACATAACAAAGACCTTGATTTCCAAGAAAACTGGTTATACATCCTACCAGATTTTACACTGTACAGATTTCAGTATCTTCAGTGATGTTCAGTGTGTTTATGATGCTTCCTTAGAAAACGTGGTGTACACAACCACCAACTTTTCAAGGATGACTACTGCCTTTCTAGTACGCCTACAAATCTATTTAGGGAAGGTAGTGTCACTATTTTCTGAGCTTCTAGTGCAGTGATCCTAAATGGTAGCACTACCACTAACGAGCACGAGGTATTCTAAGTCTCAAAAACTAAACAGCTGCCATAGCAACAGTTCAGAGCAAAACACTTGGTAAACTACTCCTGCGCTAAATATCTTGCAAATCTTAGTAAGTCTCTCAAGTTCCCCAGAACCTGGAACATATTTGCATCTCAGTCTAAATTATTAACATCTAACTGAGGGTTTTGTCCTGCTTTGACTTTGGTGTTTTCTTCTGGTTGTGATGATCTTGTGAACTTTGGAACTAATTTGGGTCCTTTACAGATGACAATTCCTGTTAATACGGTGCATTTGTTCTGCTCATCTCTCTTTGCAAAGTGCTTGTTCATCAAAGGAAGCCTTCCAGAGCAGCAGCTATCCTACACTACCCATACAGCACCCAGCAACATAGAAGTCACAACTTTGGAAGTTTCTAGGACTCACTACAGGCACGGTAATCTCCCAGTTAGCAGCACTGGATTCTGCAGTAGCTCTGTGGGTTAGCAGCTTGGCTGACCCTGCCCAAAGGCTTGAGTCTAAGTCCACAGTCTGAAGGAGCTTCAGTATAGATGCTCACCTATGGATTCTGCAAAACCCTAGCACTTAAATCAGTCCCAGCACTTACTGCAGTGCCTTAGTTCCTCAATGTTTTAACTCTGGATTATGTATATTTTCACGTTTGGTAAGTAAACAAGTGCAATTGTGATTGTACTACTATCAAGCTCTAAGTAATCACTGACACCTAACTCAGTAGGGACAGATCATCCAAGCAATTCTTAGACTCTTTCAGAACACACACATTTTTCTAGATTCAGAAAAACAATCCAGCCTTCCCTAGAAGGAAACTGCTGAGCCTTATTTAACCATTTGGAAAGTGTGGTAGACAGCACAGTGACCAATTTGTAATTATTGAAGACAAAGAAATTCCAGATAAACCTAACAAAGCAAGATGAGTAATTCAGTACTGGAAAACAAGAACACTGTACACCAATCAGCAACAAGAACTACTAATTCCTAAATTCAATTCACTAACTGCCAAGAGAGGAGATAAAAATATTTATCTCTTCCCACACAGCACTAGCCATCTCTAAAGCTGGGGCAGGACAGACATTTCCCTATAGAGACACCCCACCATTCTGCCTTAAGCCCCAGTACATACAAAATGACCATAAGGTACTCAGCCAGACAGAACACTTCAGTATACCACTTCTTGTATGTTTTTAATAAGCTGCACTTGCAATATGCTTAAACACATACATTTATTTCAATCCATGCTGAGAAAAGCCAAAAATTTTCTCTACTCAAAAATTCTCTCTGCTGCACTGACAGGACTTGGTGTTTTAAATGGGAATATGGCAAATTTAGTACACTACCAGGCAAGCAAATAGTACATGAATTGATGCACTTAGAAATATAGCTATGAAGTCTTTCACCTATAGAACTACCTCAGCCCCACCACCTAAAGGATTAGGTCACTCATTAAAGTGCACTCAACACTGCAGTAACAAGGACAGAAACAGGGAGATACAGTAAACTGCTTCCACACAGATATTATTACCATGTGCAGAGCGGTGTGTGTGCAGAGGGCAGAAATAACACACAAGTTGGCCCTGGCTGGTCCAAATGCCATAGGAGCTACAAAACAATAAGCCACCACAGTGCTGACATGAGGCAGGCAAATTCCACACTCTTCCTAAGAGTCTAATTCCTAACAAGATGGAGCTGTTGCAATTCATGCAACAAAAAAGTGCTTGCTAGGATCACCCAGAGAACAGGAGGGAGACTATCACACAGGAGATTCCTCTCCTCACCGCCCCCCAACACGTGTTTATGCAGAAAGCCCAATGCTGAGAGAGGTATGATCTCTCTATAAATAGACAAGGAGCCAACAGTAGCAAGGGAAAACAACTATTTAAGATCAAGGACAAAGCTGGCTACTGCACCAATGGTATGAGCTGATTATACGAAAAAGCTGAGACTAAAAAGATTCACAGCCAAAAGAGCAAGGTATAGCCTCTTACAAGAGTATCAGAGGTAAAAACAAAAACCTTACACAGCTCACACTGCAATTAGCTTATTAAAAGACAGTAAAAGACAGGACATCCATTCTTTTCTTTTAAATTTGCAATTTAAATGTATATCCACTGTTGCACTAATTGTAAAGTTAGATAAGCTACAATAAGAGAACAGAAACCTACAAAAATTGGTCAAAGGTTGGACTTAATCTTAGAGGTCTTTTCCTGTCTTAATGATTCTAGGAAAATAAGGCAGTCATATAAGCTTTAGCTGTAACACTGCAAGTGTTATCACAATTAGGCTAATTGCCTTTTTTTCCCCCATAAAACTCTGACACTCCTTTGGAGTTAGATCAGTTTCCAAGGTTTATTTCCGGTTACAGATGGTCTATGTTATAATTCCATCTGTTGCATGGTCCACAGGGGTACATTTCCAGGTCTTACTCCGACAGACTCCTGGGCCAAACACACAACCTCTTAACTTTCACCCATGCATGACTTAAAAAAAGCAAAGCCACTAACTCAACCCAAGATAAACAGCTCTGCTGAATCGAAGATACCTTACAGCACTACTCCTTACTTACCATCTTAGAAAATGAATAAATAATGTTAAGACAGCACACGGGGTTGTACTGATCCAACTCCTGCATGTACAGGTTTTTCTTTTGCAGATCAGGTTTCCATCATCATGTACATACACTGTTTTAAACAAGATAATGTCTGCAACAGAGGGTGTTTTATGAGTGGGCACTGAGATCAGAGACAGCCTTAGACCTCTGCAGTTGGAAAACTGCGGCAAGAGTGGCATGAATAGAAGTCACCTTATGCAGTAAAAAACTCATTAATATGAACTCATGAGCCAAGTGAGAAGGATAAATCCTGACAGGCAGAATAAAAGCAGCCAAGATCAGACAACAGGAAAGTTTTGTAGTGCAGAATAGCTCCTTCCACTTACCAGCCAAGGCAGCACCACACAGGAAATCAGATTCATTCACCTCCAAGACAACTGAACAAATAAAGTAAGACTCATTTGTCTTCACATAAAAGAGTGAACTTTGAAGTAATGTTTGATAAAGCTTTTCAAAATTCCTCTGTAAGCGAAAGTTATACTAAATCTAGTCCAGAACTAAAGACTGTTTTAAAGCCTTTCTGAACTGAGGAAGCAGCTGAGACTTGGTTACAACAATTTAGGTGAGCACAAACAAAAGTTAGGCTGTTTCCATCTCTGATTCATTTGGTTTCATTTATAACAGACATGTTGGACAGTTGGCTAACATGGAAAGGCTTGAAAAAGTTTTAAAACCACTTAACAGCATTATTCCCATAGTAAATGCTGCCTAACAAACATGGAATCACTTCCACACTACCAAGCAGGTAAGAATTCAGTAAGTTTATTCCATTTTCTGAAAGTGACCAATCAATGATAAATAGCCATCGGCAACCACAAAAAGCGGCTTAACCAGTTCTACGCTTTTCATAGAACCTGATGAAATTATTTAGAAAGGTTTATTATTTTAAGTAGGAACTGCCAGAGTACTTTCCAACAAAGTCATCTGTATTCAGACATCTCATTTCCTGTACCCTATTTGGTTTGTTTTACTTCTTTAGGCATCTCTCAGTGCAGTGAACAAGAGCAGCTGTGGTTTCCTGTTAGTGCTGGCCACTGGCAGGCAAGTCACCACATCAGCAAAGGAAAGAGTGATGCGACCCACAGCATTACTTCAGCTACCCGGCAGCATCAGTCCAGTTGTATAAATACTACATTTGGAGCTTAAGCAACCTGAGCTCCAACACACAAGAAAACTGCTTATTCCACATTCTCAATGGGATGAGGAGGCATCTAACGGATTTTTCCTTTCCAGCAAACAGTTACATTGCAGAAAATGGAGTCCTTAAAACCTAGATTTGCATGCCGGACATACTGCAAGACCTACCACTTAAATAGGGATATTGATGACTGTTCTGTAAAGATTCTTATGAGTACAGCACGGAAGCACCACCAAGAAAAAGAATCACTGCCTTCTCAATTTGCAAAGGTTTGCAACTCCCAAAGCAAAATTAAGGATCAACTTCTACAACAATTAGGTAAGCACGACAAGATTCAACAAGAAGTGTTATTTCTGGGCTCTCTCAATAAGGTGGAAAACCTGCAAACTGAAAAGAAAGCATGTTTCAGTACCTCATGCTTCTTTTCCAGAAAAGCACTTCTCTCCACCCAATGAAGAATCACCTGCACTACCATGTAGTGACAGCTATGTCCAACACAACCAAGCTGACTTGTGCTCTTACATGTGCTTTGGGGGGAGAGAGGAAAGCAGGATAAGCCTTTAAATACCCTCCTATTTTTATTAACAACGTTTTTGATTGTTAGAATTAGGGTATTAAGAGCATTGTACTTCTTGAATAGAAATATGACAGTCGGGTTTCCCACCAAGGTGTAGAAGTTTGCCTATATACAAAAAATAGAAGACTGATCTTGGATTTGCCCTCATGCAGCTCTATCAGGCCACAGCCACCCATCCACTCAGGACCTGTATTTTCAAAGCAGTCCTCTCATGGCATTCACTCTACTGAGGTATTTCTACTTTGCAGGTAGAAGAGAAGGCAGCACAGAAGAGTTACAGAAGTACTAATCAAGGAACTGCTGGTTTGTACCAGCAGGTATCATTTGCATGCACGTGTGAGATTTATAAAGATAAACCTTGCATTTTGAGTCTGGCAGTTTCCAGATTCAGGCTGGACCACTAAACAGGGATTGAGGTTTCACTCCAGAAGATAATGAGCATGCAAAGAAATTGAAGATATCTCTGACAGAAGGAGCATCACATAAATGTTATACTGTTAACTACAAACATTTAGCAGAAATAAGAAGGTGCTGCTAAAGTGCATATAATTAAAATGTTTGTTTAGACTCTTTTTCCTTGAGTAATTCAGCTGCCTCCAAGTTTAGGGCATTTAAATCAAGATTTTAAAATGTGGTTCACAGTATAAATTCTTCATTAGTTCATGGTTAAATCTGTAAATGCCCTTATAAACAGAAAGGCATACAGAAATAACATACAATTGCTAATGAAGTATTTTGTTTTGAATGTACTGAAAGAAATTAGGAACAATTAAAGGAGGACAGCCTTTAAAAGACCTAATACAAAAGCTTTCCTATGTTTCATACTTGAATCTTAAAGTGTACTTTGATCACTTTTCTAATCTGCATACAGAACAGTATTCACTATTCTCTAAACAGTATCTCTTATCCTTCAGTTTACATAAACCTCACGAAATATAAGAGATGAGCTTTTAAAGCATAATGCTCCTTGAAAGAACGATAGACATGACAAAGCATCCCTACTTGCTAGCAATCACCTAGCAGTAACTAAACACCATTTCTTTCTTAATACCAAACAAACACACACACACACACTCCAAAAAAGAAAGCAGAATGGACAACCTTGTTTAACCAAACTTTACTTTTCAGGAAGCGCAAAGTAAAATGTCACAATTATGCGTGTAAAAAGATGTGGGACCTGTGTTCCTCCTAATGTCTTTGCAAGCCTTCCACTTGTCAACTCACCCCTTCTTTTATAAGGTGACCTTATGTCCCTTGCTGTTTCTTGATGGTGCAAATTACTTGCATTGGACTCTGGGGTCCACAGGGTGCGGGACACTCACTGCAGCAAGTTTCCTTATTTCATACTGTTACATGGAGTTCAGAGTTGTATTTCACTGGACTTTGTGCTTTTACCCCTGTGGACTGTACTAGGATTCTAGTTTAAAAATCTCTTTTAGACAAAAGTTCAATTTGCCGGTGCATTTCAGGTGGATCAAATGTACTATAAATGCAGAAATATCTTTACCACTCCTTTGCCATTAAAGTAGAAACGTTCTACTTCTTCACACCTTTTTCATAGCAGGTTTCAAGCAATTGATCCACTCTTATCATGCATCCCATATAAATTTACTGCAAGTCCAGATCTGTCATCTGATAGTGAGCAAATTCCTAGAGAGCTAGAAGGTGAAATCCATTCATGATCTCTGTGCTGAAGAATGGAAAGGAAATATCATTTGCAACTCCTTCCCTAAATTCAGAGGGGTTGGGAGAAGCACAAGAAGAAAAGGACAAACTACTGAGACTTCCTACTTTCTTTAGCTGTCATTTTCAATTGCCTTAGAATCTGCAGTTGTAGCTTTCTGTAAGTGCTCCAGTGTTTGCTTCAGTGTGAGCGCAGACAGGAATAACAAACGCCACCAAAAATCAAGAAATTCTGGTGAGGATTTAGAAATGTAGGTATCAAAACAGAAGGTGTCCAATCACCCAGCTGGTGGGTTTTGTTCATGTACAATGCATTTTATAATTATTTGTTGTGTAAACATTAGTTCCTTCACTTCTGAGCAATACCAATATGAAATATTAGAAGCTATCATATTTAATACTATTTTATTACTTCATTTGCCACTGGACTGCATTTTGTTATGCAAGCAGGATCTTAAGAGTAACACAGGCTGTACAGCAAAGGACTTGTTGTAAGTAGCAGCAAAGAGTAACTTAACTGGAGCAGTGATACAACAGCAGTGTGATATCCATCAGTATTTTAAAAGAAATTATGGCAATGGCATAGGACAGTAGCTTCACCCAGAGTAAACTTCAGCCACACCCAACATTAGCTACAACTAAGTCTGATGCTAATTCTTGCTTCAAGTAAACAACCAAAAAGTTGAGTTAGCCTCTTTTGGGTAAGAATTTACCATGTCACAGGACGCTCACTACATATTTGATTTTGGAATGTTAGGAATCACATAAACAGGACAGACTACTTGTGCTGCAGAGAGAAATCCTCATGTCATATATATACACCAGCTGAACTAATTGTCACAAACATTTACCTAAAAACACCCTTCCTAATCTAGTCTCGAAGTTAGAGGACTTCATTTATAAGAAATCACTTGCTTTCTATAACCATCAATATTTACCATAAAGCTGGTTTATGCTGAAAAAACCTCCATGTTTACAGACTACAGAAGCTCTGGTTTGAGTCAAAGACCTGAAATGGTTTCCAGTAGTTAAATGTCCACAAAGATCAGAGCTCTTGAGTAAGTTATGCTGAAGAACATCTGTATTTGTTTTCAAGGAAATGCCATCTATCCCAGACTAAAAGCGGGTCTGATTCCTCTGAGATCACGGCCGATCCCACGAGAGCCCAGCTCTGCTCAGCTCCAGTGGGATTCACCCTCTCGGTCCCTTGGCACGTCGCTGGTCTCACCTATGCTGAGCAAGCTACTTCTAGAAAAATCGCTTTTGTCTTTCTATGTATCCAGCCGGTAACTGGATACAGTTAACTTGTTATCAAAACTTGTTATTTTTCTCTACGGATATTTTCTGTCTGAGCATTAAGGTTTCGTGAACACAGCAGGCTGAGTGTAAAGGGACAGTGGCTCCTTCAGCTCTCGACTCGAGCAGGCACTTCTAGCATGGTGCTTCCACGTTTCCCTACGAACACTATCGAGGTCTGAGTCACATCGAGTTAAAATCAGACGGGGGCTCGCCTCGCCGAGCCTAGGGCCACACTGGGGGTGGGTGCGGCGAAGGCCCGACCGGCAGCCGTGACAGCCGGCACCGGGGCTGGCCCGGGGGTCACCCGCGGGGCCGGACAGCGGAGTGCTATAGGGCTGCGGAGGAACCGCCCTGCGCCTGCCTTCCCTCGGGTATCGGATACCGCGGGTGGCAGAGGAAGGCAGCTGCCTGCTCTCGCTGGCCGGGCGGGCAGCGGGCCCGGCGAAACAGGGCCGGCAGGGCAGGGGGGGCTTGGCAGGGGCTCGGCGGGGCGGGGCGG
>VXBT01012736.1:411905-524819 GCA_013400235.1 Oriolus oriolus | reverse complement strand
TGCGCCCCGCGCCCCGCACCGCCCCCGGCGGGATTCGCGGACGGGGAGGGGGCGCGGCGGACGGGGCGGGGCCGGGCCGGGCCGAGCCTGCGCAGTGCGCGCCCGCCGCGCCGCTGCTTCCCCTTCCCCTTCCTGTGCGTGAGCCGGGCTCGCCCCGCCGTGAGTGCGGCCGCCGCCACAGCGCCGGGCCCAGGGCCCCGCGCTGGCTGGGTGCGCTGCGGCCCGTGAAGAGGCCGGGGCAAGCAGCCTTCACGTGCCGCCCTTCAGCCGCGTGATAAACGAGGCGTCTCTCAGCGCAAGTACAGTGCAAGTGAGGGCGTGCTCACACACACAGTGTTCAGCACTCACGGGGAAAGGAGCCTCTTGGGAGAACCCGGCTTTTCCATGTGTTTTTAAGTGACTGCCCTGCCGAGAGGGGACAGAGGCTTCGAGTAAAGCTGTTAACATGGCTGCTTTCGTAGAATCGTAGAATCACTGAGGTTGGAAAAGACCTTGACGTTTATCTGCCTTGTCTACTCTGCTGTTTTTCCTTTTGCTGGATCTTGGACCACTCAAGTCCGTGTTTTTTATGCAGCTCAGGCATCTGACTACATCTCTTAAGAATATTGCTTTAAACTGTGTAAGATCTGCTTTCAGAGCATGGGAGAGATTGTGTTGTACTACTGGACGAGGTTCATTTCAGAATAATTAAGTGGTTTGTTCGTTTTCTGTCGGTTTGGGCTGCTAATTGAAAAATATAGTGGGTTTTTTTCTTTATAGGCTTGTGGGACACCAATGCCCTTAAGCCAGGAATAACCAGGAAGTTGCTTTATCGCTATGGGCATCTCTCAAACCACTATGGGCATCCAAGGACTGTGCTACAAGGCTTGTGGGAAAGTAATTTAACTTCTCTGTGTATTTGTCAGCAGGGAGATTAGTCACAGATTCTTTAACTCCCATAAACTCTTCAAGCAACTGATGCTCAGTTTTGATCTTGATTTAATGTTGCTCTGTTTCCTAAGATTCTGAAGAAGTTCTCTTTAAGGACCACTAATAAGGCTGGTTTTTATCTGTAATGAGGATGGTTTATAATTGTAGTCTAGAGAGCAAAGATCCTTGATAGTGATATGGAAAAAAAAAGGAAGAAAGGAGCCGGTTCTTAGGCCAGTCTGTTCTTTGGATGTTGACAGAGAGCTTCAGAGACAAGCTTACTGATTTGGTTTTCTGTCCATACTCTAGGTGGTTTATGGAAAACTTCTATTTTGGTGTTAATTTTCAGCTCACAGAACTGCAGTGTTCTCAGTGGTTGCATTACCCTTGAGCTACTACTTGATTTGTCATCTGCAGATTCTCATTCGCTAGAGCTCAATTTCTGCACAAGTTCTTAAGTTTTGTAAATGCATAGGAAAGAAGGTGGTGAGAGGTATTGTGGCAATTAGTCCTTACCAGGTAATTATTTCCACCTTGTTCTGTAGGTTAGAATACCACTTCACAAACACAAAGGTTAAGAAAGGAATGTGATTAGCTGGTTTGCTCAAGCATGTAGACTTAGATCTTGAAGTTAAGGTGCTTAGCTCCTATCCTGCTTTCAGCTGTGTTCTCTCTGATTTATGAGCACACTTTATGATGAGCTGCTTGCAGTATCAGGCCATGTTCACAGCACATGTTTGTGGATGTATTTGAGACTGAGCCTGGGACATGACAATGTAAGAACCACGAGGATCTCTCCAGGGGCTCAGTCACACAGTTGTATTTGAAGTAATGGCAGTACCATACCTACCCTCCCTTCTAAACAAGACTGGATTTTGGCAAAATGTTCAACAAGCTGTGTGTTGAATGCTGAGAGTAACTAAATCAGTATGTTAAATTTCTTAACTATTGTAAGAGAGAAGATAACTAGGGAGTTATATTTGAATCATTTTTATGACTGAAACAATGTGTACAGTTTACAGGCAATTTATCAAACTCAGCAGGTCTGTATCATATTTCTGTTTGATTAAAGTCCCTTCTGGAGGCAAGAATAGTGACACTATCTGTGTCCCCCATTCCAGTATTCTTACATGCTAAGTAGTGAGCAGTTGAATCAAAATCAGTGTGCCAGAGGAAATTAAAAATGGCATGCTTTAGAATGAGTTCTAGCAGGCACAAAAGTGGTAATTGCAATAATAAAAGAGGGACTGTATCTTCTTTACTCTCATATAGCATATGGTGTGCCTTCAGAAGATTCACATTTGAGTAGCATCAGTGAAAAAGAAATCACTTGGGTGGATTAAAAGATAACTTTTTGTTTTCACGGCCAGAAGTTTCACTAACTTCATTAATTTCATACTGAGTGTTGGTCTTAGACCTGTATCTGAAGAGAGAGATACGTAGAGAAAACTCAATACCTGTGTGGCAAGAACTGTCTGTATGATTCAGGGACTTTGCAGCAAGGTCATTTTCAACTATGTGTACATGATAGGTATCAGTTTCTATTTAGAATCTGTGAAGTATAACTGAGGGAGACAAACAACTTGATTTAATTTCCTAAGCTGCTTCTAAAACATCTTATATATAAATTTTAACAGATTATTTTTATTATAGATAAGAACAATATCTATATGTATTGTGCCTTCCTAAAGCAATCTACTGTTTGAAGGTGTATATTATCAATTTCACAGCAAGTGGAGTCATTTCTATGTATCAGATTTTAAAGTTTTACTGAAAAAAGGGATCTAAGACAAGAATCAAATACTTTCTGCTTTAACCCGTTATATTTTTTGAAGTGCTAGCTATTTGGGAATATGTAGATGACTAGGATAATCTTTTTCCTATGTCTTATCATCATTTATAGTGATATCTTAAATGGAAGACATGCTTTTATTGAAATTAAAAGGTAGTTTAGGTCCACTTCAGTGTTACCTATCAAAGTTTGTCAATTTGGCTTAAACATTCCCAAGGTGTTCCGGTGCTGAATTCCCTCAGAAACTAGGATAGCTGTTCCCAGCTTGCATCCCTGTCTTCTTACCAGCTCACCAGAGCATATGAGAACAAGAGGAGAAGCTGCAAATCAGGGATCCTCCCAGGGCTCTGGATAACTCCACCCTTGTCTGACTGAGCCCTTCAAATCCAAGGTAACCCTGGGGCTGCCTCTGGTGCGGAGTCTGAGCATCCATTAGACAACATAGTCAGGAGGAAAGCTGATCTGTACAGAGCACTGATTCCTTCCTGAGGTGAACTGTCTTGTGGGAAGACAGATTGCTTTTGAAATAATCTGCAAATGGAATTACAGTTGTTTCAGCAAATTTCATTTTAAGATGTGAGCCACACCACGTGAAGCACAGTTCTTACTTACCCTTTGCTTTACGAATTGATGGAGATAAATTCCAAATAAAAATTGAAGCAAGTTGTTTGCCTTTGAATTGCCTATATGAGCATCTATGTTTCCCTTCCTTATTTCACCAGAAATTGCAAAAAAAATGCTTCTTTTTCTTGGACTTAAATGTTATGCTGTACTGCTTTATGTAGACCCTGGTAGTGTAACTAACTAGGTGGGAGCTGGGGTTATTTTCTTACCCCAAACTGCTGAAGAAACTGTTCAGCCTCTGACTCAACAGATCTCTGGACAGTTGCATAATAGTTTCTGGGTGAACAGGAGGATATGAATCTGACAGGAATGTTAAGTGTAGTACTATTCACACACCTCTTGGCTGAAATCCTGTGTGTTTGTGTTAAATGGAGACTATGCACGTGAGCAGCAAGTGTGCAGGACTTCACAGAAATCCTCCTGCATGGGAGCTGCCTGCATGTTGTGGGAAAATATACTAAAATAGTACCAAATAGCAATCTAATTATTTTCCAGATCTTTAGCTTGAGATGTTCTTGAGTTCATGAGTTTTATTTTCTGCCTTCCCAATGCTTTAAAGCAAAAACTTCATGTCTAATTGGTTTTGGTGTGGGACATGGAAATAGAGATGGCAGTTTCTTTATCTGCAGGAAAATATACCAGCATTCAGTCTTCAGAGCAATGGGAGGTAATGTTGATACAGCATTTGTTCTTTTAAAGAGGTATTTTTTAATAAAACAAAGATACTACAGATTAAAGAATCTAAGGAATAATTAATGTAATCTGATCTTAATTTTAACTCCAAATTTATGAATAAGTTGCTGTACTCTAAGTGCCACATTTCTTGATTATATTGCTCCCTTTTTATGCCAAGCCAATACATGATGTAACAGGAATGAACCAGGATGTGTGGAACAGTTGTCTGGGTTTGGTGTTGCTGGAGGGCTGTCCCTGTTAAGATGCTGTCACAGGCAGGACATGAATTAGGTGAATCCCAGAAGATTCCCTTAATTTGTGACTGTCTATATGAGCACTTTTACCAAATGAACGCTTGACTAGAAATCTTCATTTCAGTCATCTGTTTGCAACCAATTAGAGACTAAAGCTTATTAAAAGCCTTTGTACTGATAGCATAAGATATCAATACCGAGATCTATTGGTTTAGAGACTTTTCTCTATAAATAACTTCAGTTTTGTTGAGCCATAGCAGATCTGGAGAGCCGACTTGCAGGTTTTCTTCATTTACTCCTTTTGCCTTGATAAAAAAGAACCTGAATTTGGTGGTTTTCCAGGCAGGCTGTAGAAGTTAATTTGCACATGCTGCAAATTTGAGATGTGCTTTCTGTGATACTGCAGAATTGGAGAAGAGGTATTCAGATTGTTTCGTGTTGAGATAAAGATTTTAAACCTTTCAATACTTTGTCTTGTTAATAAGATGCTTAGGTACCTGTGGTCTGATTAATGTTTTTATGTATTACTTTGCATTAAATTGAAGTTTTCCCGATTGCAAGTTCAAGTAATAAGCTGCTATTGTTTTCTTCATCTGTAAATGGTAATGCTTTTGGTTGTCTATAGCACTATAAAAGTAGGAAGTGAAATTCATAATTGTGCAAGTAAAGTAGGAAGTTCTAGGTTTAACCTAGTAGGGACTAGGCTGAAGTGAGTCTTGTTTTTTTTCACTTGAGGCATTGCTACAAAAGTAATCTGTTGCTGAACAAAATAATATTTAAATTTATTATTTAATCAAACGTAAGATTTTTTTTTTTTTAACTTTTCCAGAACTTCTGCAACAAGATATCATTCTTATTTAAAAATTCTGGCAATAGATCTATTAGCCCATTATTTAGAATGTGAATTTCACAGGGATTCCTAATTCTTAAGTGAAAGGTACTTGGAAAAACCCTCAGTAAGTGGTTCAGAGCAGTTTTCTGAGCTTTTAACTTGTTAATAATTCTGCTGCAGTAATCAAAATATTTAATAAATTCTGATAACTACCTCATGAGTAAATAGATTTAATTTCCATGAAAAGTGGTGGTGCTTACATTTATTAGCTTTAAAGACCTTCTGTCTCCATCTGTTTATATAGTTGCTGTGCATGATGACTGATGTTGCCAACTGGTTCCTTCAGCTCTGTGACAGAGCAGATATAAAAAGCTCTTCATGTATACAGCAGCTGATGCCCTCATCTCTTGGTCAGGCAGTCTATAGATATGCAGAAATTCTCAGTGCCATGTTTTGGTACTGCTGCTATCAATACATTGCAAATTAGTATTGCCAGACAATCTCACTGATAAATATTAAATGTGCTTTTTAATAACACTTATAGGAAGAAGTGTAGTGCCACTTCTGGTTTTCAGATGGATAGGACAAAAAGTAACTCTATGGAGGGTGCAGTCAATAACAAATTAATCTGATTTCAGTGACCTTCCCATCAACGTGGCCCTTCATGGTGGAGGCTTTTGTGGGTCAGTGTGAAGGCTTCTCCTTTCTCAATTATTGTATCAGTGAGAATCTGCGTAGGTAGCTAGTTTGTGTGATTGTGACATAATCTTTAGCTTTTGATTGGTATTTCCTCATTTCTAATTTAAAAGACAAAAGAGGGCATGATATAGTTACCCAACCGTGAAATATTTGAGATTCCCATCTAGCTGTTAAATGTGTTTGAAATTAGCTGATGAAAAAGCTAGTTGGGAAAGCTGACATATACAGGCGTAAAAACTTCCACAGATGCACTGTGAGCATGCTGGCTTTATTCTCTTAAATAAGGTTAGGAAGGAAAGAAAGTACTTCTGTCAGTTTATTTCCTGGAAATTATGTTTAGAAAATTGCTGCTTACTTCAGTGAGCATAGCAAATAACAGAGAGTAGAAAGTGTTTTGCCAGGAGTGAAATAAGAATTGTTTGAAAGTAACATTTACAATTGAAATGGATCTTTTTTGCAACTCTTGGTGTCCTTGGCTGTCTGGCTGAAAATCGTACCCGAGATCTTTCCAGCCTGGAATGACAGCATCAGAGGCTGCGAACCAGTTTTGTCTTGGTTTAATACTCAATTGACAGTCAGAAGTTGTTGACATAAACATGGTGTGTATTGTTTAAATAACAAACATTAAACTCTTATGAACTAGTGAATACTAGTCTCCTGTAGCGCTTTTGTTTGCGTTTCTATTAGCAAAACCAACTTTAGCCTCTTTCACTTTGGAAGAGTGGTTATGGAAATCAAGATTGTTAAAATATGTTTGAATGCTTAAATCTTCTGTGAAATATGTTGGTGGGTGAAGCCCAGATACAAAGCATTAAGAATTGCCGTTCAACCTTGTTGGTACAATTGAAATTATTTGTCAGAAAAGTCCAGGAGTACATTGGCTGGTATTTTTCAACACATTGTGGATTTCCTGAGGGGGAAAAAATATTGCTGGTTATGCTGGATGTAAAAATGTATCTGTGATATCTTTTCTTGGTCGTCTTCCACAGACCTCAAGACTGTTCATGGTGCCCACTGGATGTAGAGATCCAGCACAAAATCACTGTTGTATAGCTCATCCCAGAGGAATCTCAGAATGAGACAATAGGTCAGAAAAAGAAATATTTCTCTTTTAATTAAATTGTCCCTTCTTGAGCACATTTGGACAGTTTTTGAAAACACTGTATCAAGTTTTTCTTGATTATTGTTTATTGTCTAATCTTGTCAATATTGGCAAGATAATGTCTAACTTACCTGTTCTACTTCGTATCTTCTGTTTTTTTTCCTTTGAAAGCCAGTAAGTTGAAATTAAGCTTATTTTGAGGTACTCGTAAGGTAGGGTCTCTGCATACCATTAATAAGAGATTTTCTCGTTTCAGGAGTACTAGTATATTGTGGTCTTCTGCCTAAATGAGTTAAAATCACCATGGAATTTGTAAAAACTTTTCCTGGTTTCTGTTGTCTTACCAGTTTTCAGATAAGCCTGGTGTTTTTCTTTAGTTTAGTGAAGGAACACTGAATGGCAATCTGAATGATGTGTGCTTTCAGATTGTTCAGTTATCATTAGAGATCAGCTTTCTTTAACAGAGGGTGCTCTATATGTTCACCTCAGGTTTTAAGGCTACATTATCATTGTGGCATTTACATCAATGTCACATTGGGCTACATAAACAGAAACTGAGCTTCATCCTCATGTGACCAAAAACCTCATTAAAGTAATAGATGAATAGGTGAAGGATGAAATTAGAAGCCACTCTCCTTCACTGTTCTGTTCTCCCTGTATACTTTACCCCTCACCTACACTGAACCCATGCTTGTAGTACAAGCCCATTAATGGTATTCAGTTTTAGGTGTAATTTATTCTTGTTTATTAGATGGCTAATTCAGTGAAGGTTATTTAAGTTAAAGAAATTAATGGGCCTGTTAACTAAAAGAAAAAAAAAATCTGCTATTTGACAAAACAGTCATCTTTTTTCCTCTCAGAGTGAGTCCTAAAGTCACAACAGAATATAGGGCACTGCCTCGGGACTTAAAGTAAGTCTTAACATTTTGAAAACTAAAGCTTGATTGTGTGGGTATATCCTGCACAATATAAGGTAAGAGAGAGCCTCCTTCAAACAGTATATGAGGTTCAGGAGCTAAACAAAAAAAATAGTCACATCAGATGCCCTGTGTTAATCCTGACTTTGAATCATTTGATTATTTTGTGCCTGTAAACCAGCACCTGAGGCCTCAAATAAGGAATAAAAGCAGAGGAGGACAATAAATCTTATATTGCAGGAAGAGAGAATTGTAGATATAAAAATGTTATAACCAGGGATGATGACTGTGAAAATCTCACTAGGCAGGGTGAAAAGTTGAGGTGAAAAGGGTATTTTTGTATCTTATCAAAAAGGTGAAGGATTATGCACCAGGAAATGGCAGTGCAATGTTTAAGGTATGAGCGTGTAAGGTTCACTATGTGAATTCTACACTTGGTTCAATTTATTGTGCAAGCAAAAGTAAGTTAATTAACCTTTCATTGCCTCAGTTCCCATGAAAAAAGCAGATGATAATTTATTTTCAGATTCTTTAAAATATTAGGAGGACAAATACTTTGAGTATTGTTTGGAACTGAGCTGGTTATGCAAACATGTAAGGTCCTCATATCTGAATGAATATAGGCCAGAAATTACAGAGCATGGGCAGTATTTATTCTTAAGGAGAAACTCCTGGAATATGCTTTTTTAATAAACTGATACAGTTTTTCTTTCCTTTCAGACTTGATTTTCTTCAAGAAGTATAGGAAAATCTTAGATTATTTTCCAAAGTGATGAGTAAAATACTTCTTGTCTTGAACGTTTACCCTTTATCAGAGCATGTTCGATTTACTCGTTCCTAGGAACAGAAACAGTGAGGTGTAATGGAACTGCTGTTCATTAATTTTATGTTGAAGATGATGAAAAATAGAAGTTATGTATGCTTTTGCAGGTTCTGTTGGATTAAAAGAATCCATAGAAACTACTGATAGAGGAATGAGCAGAAGTTCTCCTGGAATAACAAATACTATCTGTGGCTTCGTGTGTAAGCTACTTTAATGGGTCAGTTCAGATAAAAGGAATGGTTGTCAAATACATTACAGATATGTTTTGCCAGCAGATTTTATTTCAATTATTTTCATAATGTATACTTAATATGTCTGAATCAGTCTTTCAGCAAGTCTTCATCCAACAAGCTGGATGATGGCAGGTGAAGAGTGGGTAGTATAATTTGACCTGTGGCTATATTTGATTATAAAAATTTCTGAAATGCCAAGTAAGGTGGAATTACTCAACAAACAAAGAAAATAAATACTGGGGTTGGCATGAATATTCCTTGGGAATATGCCAGTGTACATATGATTGTGCTTTTTTGCTGAAAATGTCAGATCAACTTGTTTAAAGCAGTGTAGTCTCTTGAACTTAGACTTCTTTTTTTTCTTCTGTTTTCCCACTCTAGATCATAAAGGAGCATAAAATTGAGATGAGATGGAGGAAGGTGACTTTATTAGCTCTGTAACTGCATGGATTGCTAATTCTAGTGGACCTGTTGGGAATATAGACTTTGCAGCTGAGCTGTTCCCTGGCCTTCCTGTGTCCAGCAGCAGAACCCCAGCAGGCAGAGCTCTGACTTGTCAGGCGTGACACCTTCATTCCTACAGCAAGCTCAGTCCAGATCAAACCCCTCACTGCATCAATGCTTGTAAGGCAGTACTAATCCTAAAGATCAGTGGCAAGCTTTCTGCCAGTAGTTCTGCTCTTAGCATCTAGTTCTCGAGCTGAGAAGTCACTATTTAATTGTTAGAATAATGGGATAGAACTGCTCTTGAAGTATCATGAGTACTCTTATTAATCTGAAGCATGGTGGCAAATTTTGGTCATGGAGCCTGGAACTAGACTGGAAATCCAGTGTAATGTGGAAAAGCCTAGACAACTTTTACATTGGAACAGCTTCAGTCCCCACTAAACTGTATTTTGATTTATGTAAGATGATCTATTGTGAATTTGAAAGAATAGGGTTTGACCTATTTGGATAAAGTTTCCCCACAACTTTCTAAAATACTGATGTTGGCTGCAAGAGTGAAATATTCTTTTTTAAAAGGTAAATGTGAGTCAAGACATTTTTTAAGGGGCTTTCATTTTTTTTGATATTTCTAGTCTTAAGAAGCTGGGCTCTGTTTGGAGAGGAAAAGCTTTGCATAACACCAGCGTTCTATCCAGCAGTACAGTGCAAGTGGCTTTGCAGTGCTCAGCAGTGGAGAATGCCACTGATGGACAGCTTCCTTCTCCATGTTTACCTGCTCCAAGGAAAGCTGAGGTGCCCACTGAACAGTGTGTCACTTCAGGGCTGCCTGGAGAAAGGAACTGCATGGAATAGCTTCCAGGATCAGAACTTCAGAACTTTAAACTTACCTGGATATAAAATGTAAGTGCTTGTTTTTTAAACACTATGTTTCCCAAGTTAAAGGGATAAGCATAGGTAAAGGGACTTGACAGCTGGTTCCCATTTGGGTTTAGAATCCTAACTTGCTTGAGAGCTGGTAGAGTAAAACTTACTTGTTTGCCAGGTAAAGTAAAACTTTCTTGTTTGCCATACTGAGAAAGAAGCATCAAGTAACATCATAATGTATGAAGGAATTAAATACTACACAGTATGTGTGCACAGTTCTTAATTCTTATGATGTTACCTCTTCCCTCTTCTATATTTGCCTTTTTTAATGAGGAATGCAATTTAAGTGGCCATTGTTTTGGATGTTTTTCTTTTCACCTTCGTCAAATCAAATTCTTGCACTTGCTAATTTTGTGAAACTTGCCATCCATACCCATCACTTACTAATTTTTTCTCACTGGGATCAGACTCTTCAGTTTTCTGCATGGTTTTTCTGTTGGCAGCTGAAGTTCATAGTATATTATTTATATATTGTAATGTCATAAAGTTCCTGTTGAGAAAAGCATATTAATATTTTGATTCTCACTTGTCTCTGAATACCTTGTATTTACTGAATGAATACTATCCATATTTTGGAAAAATACCTTCAATTATTTTTAAATCTAATTTCCATCATATAAACTAAATCTCCATTTGTTGCTTTTTAGATTTGTGCTAAATATAATGTCTTAGCAGTTTAGCTTTACATCTTTTATTTATCTCAAACTTTTCTTCTGCTCCAGTATTTCATAATGGTTAGCATGAAATGTTGCCGTATCTCATTTAATGTTTGTTATGAGCACATGGCTCCTAAACTGCCATTCATTCAGATGGTATGTTAGTTTTACCTGCAAGATAAAGTTTTTATATATATTTGTAATGTTAACATAGGTATAGTTCCTGCAATGCAGTGTCAGGTAACTCAGAACATTAGCCAAGCCAGAACAAACTGTATTGCTTTTTGAATTCCTTTCTCTCTGGTCTGTCATAAAGGTTACTAATCTCTGGAGAAAGATAATGGATCACATGTTTGGTGTAACAGCTTTTTGGGTTTTCTGCTTTATCTGCTAATTTTTAAATCTTTTAAAGTAAGCGCATATAAACAAATTTTAATGTGAAATTTATGGGAAGGGCAAAACCAATATGTATTTACTCATTTCCTGTCATATGCTCAATGCTGCAGTAGCTGATTATTTATATTCCACGTGCTTCCTAGCAGAAGCAAGTTAAATCTGGAGTTACTCAAATCATTAGCTGGATACGCAGTACTTTGATATGGAATGGATAGCAAGTTCCCTGTGTTTCTTCACCTCTAATTTTCCTCTTTCATGTTTTTACAGAGTGTAAAATTCAGGTGCGTGTGTGTGGCACTGAAGTACCACAAGTCACACAGAGCAGTAATTGTCTTTCTGTAAAGGATGTCACTTGACATGGAGTAAGGGCAGGTTGCAAAACACTTTTCAGAGCTGCTTTAATACCGGACTCATTTGTGTGTTGGGGCATTAAGCAGAACTTTGGTTAAAACTACAGATTTCTAACATTGGCTCTGCTGCTCCTGTTCTATGTGAAAACTTCCTGCTAGTGTTTTCTAAAATATTTTTTGAAGACTATTGTGATTTTAGCTTTGTATAGTAGCTCACATGGTTTTCTGGATAAAAAATATGCTAATGTGCTAGCAGCCAATGTTGGCCTTGTGTACATCAGACCTAATGTTTCTGTTCTAGTGAAAATCAAGTATAGAACTTGCAACATTTGGCAGACAGAAAAAAAATTGCATTTGCAAACAGGATTACAGTTCCAGTGCACAAGGTGTTAAACTATGAGGTGATCATTTCTTTAATCTCTATTCTTTCTGCATAATATTGCAGTAAGAAGCAATTTATAGTTTTACTTCAGATTGGAGCAGCTTGTGCATGAAGACAAATGAATAAACAGCTGAATCTCTTTAGTTTCCATCCTTAACTCTTCATACTTCAGGAGCTTTGAAAGTTAAACAACTTAAAATTTCCTGGGCAGGACTATGTAGTACTGCAAGTAATAAAAACATTTGTAAAAGTTACTGAATTAAAGGCAGCTGAGTGCAGGTACACAGCAATCATAGCACAGTACAGAAGATAATTGAGGTATTGCCTCTAACAAAAACAGTGAAGAAAATGATGTGCTTTGCCTGAGAACAAAGGTACAAGAAAGTTTTTATCAACGGTTATGCTGCTGTGCCCTGCTCCTACACACTATGACTTGGAAGTAGAGGGAGACCCAGGATGACTTGTTACATCATACCTTGAGTATTTTGATTTTGCTTGAGATGTTTTCAGATAGCTGAATTGCCATGGAAAAGGGTACAGGCCAAGTCAGTGTTTCTGTCATTGAATTAGTACACTTCATTCACATTTTGTTCAATTGTGATGTTTTCCTTTAACTTTTCGGGGCATAGTAGGATAGAAATTGTGATCTACAATTTTTTGAAGTATAATCAGTCAAATTATTTTTAATAAACAGTCAAAGTGCATTTCTGCCCTAAAGTCTGAGAGAAAAGCTACCTCTTTGAAATAAGGAAATTTGCATCTAAAAGGCACCTTTGGCTCAGTCAGCTGTGTTGGTAGTTACTCAGTGTCACCTGTTCCCTGTTAAAGCTTAACCAGTTTGCTAAACTAACATCCATCTAAACCATTGAAATGTAAAGGCTTATATATTAAAAAGCTAATGCTGATTTTCTTTATGTGTCATATCTTAATTTTGTCCTAGGTAAATGCCAAAAGACTTGAAAACTTTGTTTCTGTTTCCAGAAGATTCACTGTAGTTCTGACTCACTTAAAACAATCTGAATTTTTTGTCTTGGTTTCCTGCAGTGCCCTAGTAAATTAACAACTTTACCCCTTAGCTGGAATAGCTGTGAAAGAGTGTTTGCTTGGCTGACGTTCATGCAGCTCTGCAAAGAAGTTGGTAGGTGTGTTCCTTCTGTGGCCACAAGGAGCAAGGGTGGGCAGTGAACCATCTGTGATCTTTGTAATGTTGTTGACCAGTGTACAGAGGCAGTTTGGCCCAAGTCTGAAGGTTGTGTTTCCTGAAGGAAGCTTTATCTGTTAAAAAGTCTTAAACCTCTTGACTTCTAGATAGAAGAGCTTATCCTTTTCACTTATGGCTGAAGTGTGTTCTTGGGGTGTGTGCAATAGGGAAATATTAAAATAATCTTGAAAATCCTTTGCCTTTTCAAGAACTGAAGTTCTAAATTTGGATATAAAAGTCAGTACTGTCATGTGGTTAACATCTCTCAAGAGTTTTGTTTTAAGTTGCAATGCTCACATCCAAAGCGGGTGTTTGAACTTTTCTTTTGAGACACTGGATCTGTAGAAATGTGTAAGGCCAGCTTTCATCTTCCTGAGGTATGAAAGTACTGAGGAGATCAGCTATTGACTGTATCGGATCGCCAGCTCCTTTGAACCTCACAGAAATACCCTAATGGTGCCACAGAAAGGGTGTAGCTGCGCACTGCAGGAGCAGATGAGATGTGCACAATGTGGCTTGGGCTGGGGAGGGAGTCGATAGGTCTGGCACCATAGGTTCAGCCCTGACAAAAAGTACTTGCTGCCTTTTGTGTTTGCAGGAAGGTTAACTGTTTGCTCTTCTGGAGGGATCCTGTATAAACAGTGATGAAGTAAATGCAGTCATAATAGGTCTGAAGGTGTCTCGTGGGCTTGTGTGCCGCCTGGCTTCTTCTGCAGCTCCTTGTGTAGCTTGTGGTTTTGAACAGCCTTGGAACATGTCTTGATCTAGTGATGACTTGTGTGCCCCAGTATGACTTCTTGGAGTGAGTGACTGGTTTTTTTGGTTAACAGACAGTGAACTTGAATTGTTAATGATGCTGACAAATGAGAAACATCCCACTTGTCTTAAAGGCAAGAGGAAGTGCAGCTTCTGTTAAAGTCTGTTGCTAACATAACCATTTGTGGTGGAGAGTGAAAGACATTTTCCTGGCGCTAGTAGATTACTTACATGGTAATAAAATAAAGTAGATTACTTTACATGGTTAAGAATTATACCTTTTCAACACCCTGTCTCCCACAGTATGAAAACACAAAGACAGTCTTTGGCTGTTGTCCAAAACAGTGACAATATCCCATTTTTGTCTATGAACGTGCAGTCAGCATCCAGGTTTTTGTTAGAAAACTGCATCTTTTTTGAGTAAGGCTTTTGTAAAGATGAGAAAACAATAGTGGTAGCTTTGTATTTTAAATATTTGTTATATATATATATATTTTCTGATCCTAATAAATCAGATCTACCAGCAGTTAATCTGATGGAAATCAGGCTATTACAATGTTTCTTTGACCAGTTACCTTGCTTTCATCTTAGGTCCTGTATTGTTTTATCCACCTCTGTTTGTCAGAAGGTTTCAGTGCCAACATAGATTTTTATTGGTCATGATACCCGTGGAAAATTTTCTGCAAACTAAATGGTTTTTCTAAAAAAACCCACAATGATTCCATTCTAATGTTGTGAAGTATTTTAATCTGCTGAAATACACGGAGCAATATCTTTCATGACAGAAGGTATAGCAGTTTAGTTGTTTAAACAGTTCTCAAAAATAAGGGTTTGGGGAATGAGTGTTCTTCAACAAAACATGCATGGCACGTTTATGTATCTTTGACCTTTTACCTTTATCTTTCTTTTCTACTCAAAAGGTCAGTGTTCTAGAGAACTTTTAACTTCTTTTGTTTGTAGCAGCCACTGGATGCTCATATCTCCTTAATTTTATGTTTTTGTGTATTGCAAAACAAAAATCAATAAATAGGATTTACTTAAGGGGCCATCTCGAAAGGCACAAAGGCAGTGAGGAAAGAATTATCAAGTTTCACGTGATAATCAGAAAATAAGAATCACAAAAGCCTACTACCTTTACTCCAATTTTCAAACACAATGAAGACTATCTCAGTGGCTGAATTGAAAGTGTATTATCAGTGTTCAGATTGTTGCATCATTTGGTTCCAAAAAATAGTAGTTATAAAATAAAATGGCTGATGCAGCTGCTCAGTGGATGCCTTTATATGATCCAAGCTTGTATTTACAGAAGAAGTGTCTTCATTTCAGGTCCAGGGAAATATTTTCCTTCTAGAGCACAACTTTAGAGACCACAGGCCCTGATCCTGCAGGCAGGTAGGTACACATTAAATATTAGCAATAGCAATACCATTTGATTGTTTGCCTTCTTTTTGTGTATCATTAGTTCAGTAATAGTTATGAAGAACAACTTGCCTCTTCTTACTCAGTAATTTGATTTAAGGTTTTTTACAGTGTCGGCCTGTGGAACTTCTTAGAACACTAATTTCTGGTTTAAATTATTTCCCTGCTGCTGCAGGAGTATTTAGGAAGGTTTCTATTGTGGTACCTAAACCATAGGTGTTCTGTATTCTAAAAATCATCTTGTTACTGAAAGTGCTCCAAATAAGGAAAAAAAATCTGATACCTCATGTTTTATGGCTACGTATTGCTGAATACAGGTTTTATGTACTTGTAAACCCGGTGTACCTATCTTGAGGCCAGATGGTATTGTAGTCCTCTGGTAATAGCCAGTAAAAAAACTAAATACTGAGTGGACTATTATTGCTGCTATTTAACTTAGATAGTAAGTACTAATAGAAATTATTTTATGGTCAATAATAACCTAAGTACCTCATTTAGAAGTAACTTTATACTAATTACAGATACTGCTGTAGGCAAATGAAGGCTTGTGATTTTCATTAATTTTGGTATCAATTAGCAGGGTTCTTGCTATGCCACCAGGTGTGGTTGACAGCAGCCTCTGTGCACAATATTCCATGTGCTAACATGGCGTTATTATGTGAGCCAAATAACCATCCTGGTGTAAAATTGCATTTGGTTGTACAGGTCAGTAATGGACAGGACTTCAGTCTTTGCCTGAAACCTTGTATTAAAATTCAGATTAAAGGTATTTGGTGATCGTAACAATCACCAAACAACAGATGAGAGAAGTAAGACCTATCCTGTTCGTTTTCCCAGTTGCCCATGTGTACATGTATGTTCTCCCACATCTGTGTTCCCTTGACTTCTTGTTAGGTCCCACTAGCCTTGGCTAATGCAATCCACTTAAATCTCCTTGAGCTGCCATTCACTTACACGTATAATCTTCTTTTAAGCCCGCATGATACATCCCTCATTCTTACGGAGAGTAAGTTTGCTTCAGCTACGGGTTGCTTAGCTTGATTTCTTCTGTCAGTTTTTATTTTTATTTTCCATTGTGTTCCTCTTAATACATGTGTATTTGGACCAAGCTTATTGATTTAGTAGGTAGGTGCTGTCGCTGGTATATTGATTCACTTGCAGTGCCAGCAGAAGTTGTTGGCAGAAGGATCACCCTTCTTTTTCTTTTGCAAGCAAACATGTAATGTGTTCTTCACTTCATCCCAGAGCTGTTTCAGTTTCTAAGTGTATGAAACTGTTACTACACTGCTTGCTGTTTCTTCAGTTTTTCAAAGTTGCTGTGCATCTGCAGTACCTGGCTTTTAAAAAGACTGCATTGAATTTTGGAGGGAGATTTGAGCAGCATGGTGGAAGCACCAGAAGAGTTTCCTGTGATGTAATCAGAATTCTGCATCAGTAAGTTTTTCTAGTTTTCCTTTGGTTGGCAAGTGTCTTAGTAGATTTTCTACTCTGCAGTCACATGGGATGAGCTGTCAAAAAAAGAAAAGCCCAGCCAAACAACCCTACAGCTTGAATTGAACTGAAACTAAATACTCTGAAGATGGCTATGAATAATTCAGTTTCCTCTGTTGTAAGGTAGATTAATAAATCCTTTAATTTTTTATACTACATGTAGGAGGAGTATAAAGTCAAGTATGCGAATAAGGGAGGGGAAAGTTCAGAGTAGAAGTTAAAATTCAGAATTTAAAGAACATCCTACTTCATGTATTTGTTACTTACTGGGTCAGCTTTTCAGCAGGTAAAGGACAATGTAATGTCTTCTTGCATATTTTAGGGATCAAGTCATTAAGTACTTACCATTTAGGATGTTCATCATCAAGCTGCAGCAAATCAAAGTAGGAAGTTAAAAGAATACACTGTTTATCTCCTAAAACTAGTATTTCTGGAGGGGAAAGTAGGTTACACTTTTGCATTATGTTGCTATAGTCCTTTGTCTTCTGATGCATGGCTGTCTTTTATTTCTGTAATTTTATTTGTAGCTTGAAGCTGTAGTGTGTAACACATAAAGAAACCCTTAACTAGAGGTTGAATTAGTGTGGTTTACTCTTAGTGTACAGGGCTTAAGTGAAGACTTGATGAAACTGTCTGGATGTAACTTTTCAAAACAGAGATTTAGGCACCTGGCTACCATGAATATTCAGGAATGATAGGAAGCTGAAGGTGTGTCACCCTCTTAAATTACCTTGGCATAATGCTGATCGATTATCAGGGCAAGTGAATGCTATTAATGAGTAGTAAAATATGGAATAGAAGTAAGGAGTATTTCTAGGGTGTTTTAGGGGTACTTTAAGGTCATGTGTATAGTATCAGAATATTTCTAGAGTAACTGTGGGGAGAGGATTCTTACAGCTATTTTCAATTTTGTTCTATGTGTAGCAGATCACTAGAGATTAGCAATCTGTTAATGACAGTTCACTTTAAAAACCTTTAAATTTAGAATTCCTGTCTTACTGTTTAGATTGGAGGAAATAGACTATGTAGCATAATCTATTTCTTGTAATAGGTATATTAAACTTCAATTGCAGTGTCTTGCAAATGTCAAACTTGCTGATGTAGTTACTCTTTTTTAATAGATCATTGACCCGTCAATCAGACTCTGACCATGTCAGAGATAAAAAGCTTGGCTTTCATTGGCTATTAGGAATAGAGCACCTTTCCACAAATTAGGAAATGGTGTAATAATTAACAGGTATAATGGATATGTGCATTCAGGTTTCAGTTGTATCTTTGAGGTTTGGCTCCTGTTATCTTTGGTGTAGTTAACCCACTGTCTGCCCACAGATAATTTGACTACAATGTAAAATGGATTTTTTTTGTGGCAGTGGCATTTTGCTAAAATGGTTGATAGGTTTTTTTCTCATCTTTTTAAAATCTGTAATGAATTGTTCTTTCAGACTTTTATTTAAAACAAGGTGCGGAACTTCACTAACAAAACTCATTAAGTGAGTAATAATTCCGTTCTAAAGCAGCAAAGCAAAGGTTCTTAAAACAGTTTTGCGTACAGAGAATTTAGGTAAACTTTAATTTTTTTTCTTTCTGATTTACAGACTTAAATGATTTTAGGTACTGATGATTCCTAGTACAGGAAGGAGTTTGACGTCTTTGACCAAAAAAGTCACTTGGAAATTGCCAAAGCAGATCATTTGCTAGTGGGCTTATTACATGAATCAGAAAGTCAGCAGATGTCACTTACCATTCCTAAGCTAATTTAGGGTTTGAAAATATAAACTATATTTTAATTGCAAACATTCATTAAGTAACACCACGATTCAATTCCTTTGGTGTGATCATAGAATCATAGAACAGCTCGGGTTGGAAAGGTTCTTAAAAAAAATCATCAAGTTCCAAGCCCCCTGCCGTGGACACGTTTCACTAGACCGGGTTGCTCAGGGCCCCGTCCAACCTCGCCTTTGAGTGTACTGGCACTGCAAAATATGAATCAGGAAAAAAAATCCTAAGTTTAGAGAAGTTACAGAACTGGAAAGTTAAGGGAAACTTCCTGAATTTTTGTCTAACTTATAAATCTTTAAACATGACAAAAAGCAAGAGAAGTGATACTTAAAATGAGAGGCTTATAAATTACTATATAACTGGACATTTACCAAGTTCATTTAAATTAATAATAACATTTTCTGTTTGTCATAGATCTGTTACTAAACTTTCTCCATCCTGTATTAGGTAGCCTTTTATCTACAAAACTTATTAACATCACTTCTTTAGGGATTCCACCTCACTATCGCTTTGCCTTGTCTTTCCCTTACCTGATCCACTACTTTAGTGTTGAACTGTAAATTCTGTCCTTCTGGTTATTTGTATATTTCCATTCTTTATATAACTCAAAGCTTTCACAGGTTTGGGTATTGTCCTTTAAAAGTTACATTCTTATGGGACTAAATTTAAGTGTTCAACTGTAGAAGTTTGGACACCCCAATGTTTTAAGTAGTATTTATTTTGTTATGAGCATAAAAGTGAGCAATACCAGTCACTGGGCTGTGTAGCTTCTTTGAGTTTGCCCTATCTAATTTTAGTGGTTGTAAATTGCTTTTCCAGTGACAGCAATGATATACCAGAGATCAGTATTCCAGGATGTTTATGGTTTTTCCATGTTACAACGAGCCTTATGAATGTGCAGATTTATCGACCCCTAGTGGGGTAGTTAGGAAAATGGTTGCTAATTTAATTAGCGCTAAATGAAAAATTTGCATATTTTTCAATGCTGTATTTGTTTCAATGTTCTTTTTCCTTCTATTTCCAGCTGGATTATCTCGAATTTTTTCTGGTGTTCTCTACATCTGCAGAATTGCCTCTTGCAGCAACTTCTATTAGCAACAGGACTCCCAAAACAAGTAGCTGTAATCAGCATTTTAATGGACAGTTATAGCTGTTTCTGCGTATTTTAAAATTATAATTATACAGCAGAACTTAAAAAAAATAAAAGGTTGCCTTTTTTGTGTGTGAAGTGGACTAATTCTAATTAGCTAGAAAAGCTAGTAATTTCTTGAGTAGTTTGATACTACATAAATGAATTAAAGCAAATCCTAAATCGCTCGCTCAAGCTTTACTGACCTCTTAGTGGTTATAAAATAATTTATCAGTAATAGCTTGAAACAGTCACTTCATGCCAAAACAGCATGTAAAATATGGCATTTCTAGCAAACTTTAATTCTAAATAGCTCTAGTGTTCTAATCATTTAGTTAAAACTGTAATCTTCTGGGGGATGAAATGATCTCCTAACCATGCTGTGAAGATTTCTTACAGACATTTATTTCACATGAGTTAAAATCAAGTACTGAATAGTGAATTCACATTTGACTGTTTAATTAGCAATAATAAATGAAGACAAATAGGTCAATAATTAGACTTAATTTTAACTTCACTATAATGTATTTCCAAGTATCAGAATCAGAAACTAGGTGTTGCTGTAAATTTATTTTTCTATGCAAGCTTGACACAAAGAAATGTTAAATATTTGTAAAATAACTTCCATTTTTTAGATTTGTACATCTATTTTTATAGGCTTTAAGTAGTCGAGTAGTGTTTTTATTGGTTAAACTATGAAATACTCCTATGAATTTTAGGTATTTTTAAAATTGTTGGGAAAAAGTAAATTTTTTTTTTGCATTTGCTAATATTTATTACTGTGCTTATTTATTATTGTGCATAAACCACATTATTTAAGGTCAAACCTACACAGCAGTCAAAAATGTCAAAAAGACCTCAAATTCATATTTTTGTGGGAGCACCCAGTATTCCAAGCCCACTGAAGGTGTTGGAGCAAAGTAATTCAGCACCTACTGCTGAGAAATGGAGAGAACTCCACTGTTTGTGTGATCCACGTGGGTTTGTTTCTGGAGAAGTCCAGGGTGCTGCTGCTCCCTCAGTGCTCCAGGCAGAAAGCTCCACAGTCACAGGAGTCCCTGCAAGCGGGGACAGCGCTCAGCAGGCTCAGCAGGGCAGGTTCATGGCAAAAGAAGCAAAAGATTTAACATCTCCTGCCCCTGTGGCAGTGACTTGTCCCAGCACACCTAGAAAGACCACAGGTTTAACTTACTCTGATTGTCAGGTATCCAAAGATAGACACACACCTGCAGATGTAAACCAGGCTGCAGATGAACACCTGCCCCGGAGCTGCGCAGAATCAGCCGGACGAGAGAAATCATCACGTGGCTGCTGCGCAGACCTCTCTGGGAGAAAAGCCAGTCCTTCGGGAGTGAACAGCTCTGACATTTCTGATTTGGTTGCCGGTACTGAGCAGGTCAGCATCCATCCGCAGCCTGTGGGACTTCAGTCAGGTCACAGAAGTGAGCATCATGAATATCTAAGTCAATATCTGGATATGTTTTTCAAAAAAAGTCAGGAGTCCAAACCAAAAGAACCGAATGACTGTGCAGAGTTTGCAGTGTCAGCAGACACTGAATTTCAGAGTGTAGTGACTTCGAGTCGTGCGGCTGTTTTTGCACAGGATCAGAGTGAGATGTGGAAAAGAATTGTAGAACTGTCAGAAGCAGAAGCAGGCAAAAAAGCTGAAGAAAGGCAGTATGATCACTTCCAATGTGATTCTGGTGTTGGAACATGTACTACTAATGTGACTGAAAACGAATATAAGGAAGAGGATGCAAGTTCTCTTGAACTTTTCAGTTCTGAGGATGATGGGGACAATGTTTGCATTGAAGCTACAAAACAAGAAGCAAGTGCTCAGGAAAGTACAGAAGAGTTTCAAGAACTTAATGTTCCTGCTGAGCAATTTGTAAATGAAATCCATGTTGAGTCACTGAGCTCTGGAATACTGTGCTCTCAAGGGAACTGTTCTCACAAGAACTCTTCTAAAAGACCCCGCAAGTATGAAGATTCCTTTCATTTTTTTCACTCAGCATTTAAAAGACAGCTGAAATCCAAGAGAGCTAAACTGAATTCTTCTCCACCTGGTTCTGGGGTGAGAGTGGATCCAGAGAGGATGACAGAGTTCAAGAAACTCCAAAAGAAACTATCACTACTTAAGAATTGCTGCAGCAAAAATCAGAAGTACAGTATTTTGGTCACAGTTGTACATCCTTGTCATATCAAAGAAATACAGATGAAGACTAAAACAAAATCTTCATGTAAAGTTCCTGTAGCAACAATTGTTGTTATTGACCAGTCACAAGTTGAGAGAAAGGTGGTGCTGTGGCGTGGTGCTGCATTTTGGTCCCTCACTGTGTTTCCTGGGGATATTGTACTGCTTACAGGTGAGAGTTCTTTTATTTGCCTTTTTAAAATACGGATCTTTAAAATGCCTGTTTGAAGTAGAAGAATGTAGCAGGTAATACGGAACTATGGCTAAGCATTTGTAAGTAGCTTTCTTACATCACTCACATCATTTGAGTTCTCAGTCACCCTGCCAGTGGAACATTGACTATCCCATGGAAGTTTGCCCTCAGACACAGCTGTGGGGAGTCAGGGGGATTCTGTGAGGTGCCAGTGTTTTAAAACAGTTGTTCTTGAAAATTACAAGTCCTATTACAAACCAGACCTAAGCAGTGTCTACTAGGAGGCTAATGAATTTAAGAATTATATCAAACTAATGAGAAAATGTTATTAACTCATTTTAAATGGCATTTTAAAAATAGATTAAAAAAAAATCACTGTGTTTCCAAGTGTTCTCTTTCAAACCCTGTGCCTTACACATCTGTATATAAGATGATTTATAGCCAAGAGAAATATGATACACTTTAGTATTGCTGATACTTGAGTTGATAAGGTTGCTTTTTTCTTGCAGATATAATAATGTATGAGAATCTTTGGTGTGGAGAAGTCATGCTTCAGTCTACATTTACCAGTCAGTTACTGAATCTGGGGAACTGCTCAGCTCTCAATGCAGAAGAATGTAAGATTGTAGTGCATAACTTTCCATGAAAACCACAGTGAAATAGCTGTTTCAAGTACTCCGTTTTGTTGGCAGTGCCTCACACATGGGATAAAATGGAAATGTGTGCAACTGAGAGGTACAAAACATGACAGAAAAATGTGACAGGAACACCTGTGCACAAGATGTGGACATGATAGCATCAGATAGCATGTGGAGGTCGTGGTAAAGTTTGGTGGTTACCACTGAACTCTAAAAAAACTGAGTTCTTTGAGTTTAGTTTAAGAGCAGTTATCCCAGGACTTGGCCATGTGATGTCCGAGTTTTCATCAGGATTAAATTTTTTGCAAAATGGAGTAAGTAGATCCATTCAGGGAAAGTAATTCTCTGCAGGCCATGGAGGGTTGGAGACTGAGGGGAAAATACAGTGGAGGTATCACCATGTTTGCATTGCTATTACTGTCTTTGTGATGTCCACTATTGCCAGCTGTTTAAGGCAGATTCTGAGGTCAGTGATCAAGAGCAGCTTTCTTCTTACCAAGCTATAATACAAGATTTTTGGTGTATTTTAAAGTATCACACTTAGCTTAACTTGATCTGCTTCCTCTTGATAATGTCCTGAAGTACAGTTTAATTTCAGATCAAGTGTTATATATCTCAGGAATTTCTTACCTTAAAATTATTCTTAAACTGTTTTGATTTTGTCAGTGTAAATATGTTCCAAGCCGTAAGTTTTGTACTTCTAAGCATAAAAAATAGCATGTGACTTTGCCTTTTTTTCCATGTAAGTTTATCCTATAGTGGATGGTGGAGTTCTCCGTGGCTTGTTGGCATACATATCATCAGAATTTCCACACTTCAGAGACATTCCACAAAGACAGGTTCAGAGACTGGATGATGTTCAGTATGTGCAGCTAGATCAGCTCCAGCCAAATACTTTGGTGCACTCAATCCTGAAAATTATCAATATTTCTGTATTAACAGGTAAGTTCATGTATCTGTTACAGAAGATTCAACTTCTGCAATAGGTGAAACTTAAATAGTAATTTTGCAAGGCAAAATGTTTCTCACTGCTTGACTTCAAGCTTTACACAATAATTTGATCATGTTGCACTCTCGTCTTGTATTAGTAAGATACAAACTTCTACCACATTGTCAATATCATGTTTATTAGTTATAAATGCAGAATTTTGAAGATAGAAATCTTCATAATTTGCTCTAGTGTGTAAATCTTGGAACTGTTAGATATTTCATGCAAGTGTTCTTGTTCAAAAATTATTTATGAAAAATATTGTAGTTTTAGTGTGGGACTGAAGCATGCAGTGTTCTGGGTAAGAGTGGTGTACAGATCTTAATTGTTTCAATCTGTATGGACTGTTACTAATACTTTTAGTGTGCCTTGTACATGACTATAGTTTTATGTGGAAACTTCTAGAGAAATGTTTCTTTCAGTGTATTCTACAGAAGTTATGGGAATGACTTCCAATTATGGCAGTTGCTGAGAGATTGAGTACAATTTCTTTCTAGTCAATACAAGTCAGGATGAATGGGAGCTGAAAGATGCTCAAATACCTCTTGTTTTAAAGGAGTTGCCCAGTTGCTGAGTACTTAGATGGATAAAAGTAAATTAATATACTTTATGCAGTCCTTCAAACTAGATTCATGTTGCTGAAGAAATCAGATTATTTTCTGTCCTGAAGAAATTGTAGGTGTATCCTTTGCTTTTAATTGTGCCATAAACTGTGATAACACCATGGTTTCACCTTAATATTGAGGCACATGGGGTTTGTGTGCTTATATGCTTTTTACTGTAGAAGTAATGTAATTTCAATTCTTTTCAGAATGTGTGTACAGCTACAGAGGTGGCAGCCAAAGAAAAATTATCCTAACAGTAGAACAGAACAGAGATCAACACTATAGGATGGTTCTGTGGGGAGCTGGGGCTGCCTGGTGCCCTCAGCTTCAGAGGAAAAAAGGTGAGGTCCTTGTTCCTATTGGTAGGTGTGAAAGGATTTTTGTGATGCTATTAGTGCCTTTTAAGTGTTTAGCTGGTTACATTTATCCATTTAACCTTTAGACACTCCCCTTGGAGGGGTAACATATTTTATACTAATTCAAACATGTCTCCTCTGTTTAGAAGCAGTGCCAACAGCAGCGGAATTTGAATGCACTTTAGAAGGCTGAGAAGGCATAAATATTTAAAAACTTGAATCTATACATAAGATGCACTTATTTACATAGTGCCTGGTTATGTAACTATAAAAACCTATGAGTGTTAACTGTGTTACCAGTTTTGCCCTGCCTTATTTATCATTGTCTGGTTTAGCATGAATTGCTGGGTTTTTTCTACTCCTTATTTTTATTTTCTGCTTTCCACCTTACTAGTGTCAGGCTTTATGTCCTAATGGTCTTGAGATCAAGTCCAGCTATAACTAACTAAAAGCATCTCTTGCAAGAATTACATAGCCTGTGTTTCAGCAGTGGCTACTACTGAATTTTGATTTATTCCTGGTCTTGTTCTTTTAATATTAGTTAAACTAGGTTTATGTTAAATTGATAATTGTGGAGATAGAAGATTGAAAAACAGGGACATATTAAAAAATGAAGTTGATTAAGAACATGAAGATTTTTTTCTCTGAGACATTGCCAGCGTTAGAGCTGACAACAAATATCAGAGCTGGTTTCTTTTTCAAAAGGCTGTGTTGTCTTGACAGCTGAATTTGGTAGAGGGGAAATGAAATTTCTGCTATGGGACAACTCATGCAAAGTTTATAGTGAAAGGAAAGGAAAAGCCTTCTATGTCATCAGATTTGAAATGAAGTTACCAGAGCTGACCGTACGAGAATGTGTTCTCATGTGTTTCTCAATCATGGAAGTGACCTTGGCTGGCTGGAAATTAACCACAGTATAGAAAGTAAACTCTTCTGTTTGCTTTTTTGTTCTGTAGATCACATATGGGACTTCAAATACCTTCTGGTCCAGCATAGTTGTGTGTCAGGTGACTTGGAACTGCACACAACTCCGTGGTCATCCTATGAGTGCTTGTTTGATGATGACAAAAGGGCAGTTGAATTTAAAGAAAAGTTTCAGAAAAGTCAAACATCCCTCATGGAGTTGACAAGGCTCTCAGCACACTTGGAGGAAAAATGCTCAGGTAAATGTTATCCATAGCTCTGTAATGTCTGTTGTGCCATGCATAAGTAGGCAAAATAGATGCTCTGTTGATGAAGTAAGATGGTTGTTTTTTAAGGTAGCCCAGATCTGGGATTCTGAATTTATTCTGGAGGCTGGTGCTCCGTACTTGGCCCAACTGAATGCTCCATACTTGGCCAGACAATGAGCAGTAAAGAGAGACAGGTGTGGTGTGTGGTGCTGTGCAAAGGCAGCTTTGGAACACAGGGAGAAATGCTGACTTTTGTTGTCCACACCAAGCAGTCTAGTAATGATGTGACTAATTACTGAAAGTTTGTCAGTGTTTCTCCAATACTGGAGCTCTATAAAGCAAGAGTAAAGTAGCTGCTGCTATTGAAAATTTCTTACTAAAGAACAAAGAAGACATTTTACACAGTCATCCCCTCCCACATAAACCTAGAAGATTGCTATGGTTGGTGTTAAATTCCAGGAAGTGATTAAAGTTGTTATTGCAACATTTAATTTATATACAAAAGTGAAAAACTAAGTTCTTAATGCTATGCTTTTCAATGTCTCTGAAATAGTGGGAAGAAAATCACTTGGAAATTCTTTGCACAATTTTTATCTCTTATTCAGGCACCTTCTATAGTGGCATCTACTAAAATAGTACCTGAAAATGTGGTACTTTTATACATTTAAAAATGATATTAACCACAAGGATTTTTCACTGCATAAAATATCTCTAAAAATTTGAGCATATATTAACAGGGGGGAAAAAAATTGAGAAAGTTTTTGATAGCAATTTTAGTTTTGAATCAGCTGTAGCCCTTGATTTTGCTTTCAGTTCTAGATGAAACTTAATTGAGATTTGAATTGTTTTTGTAGGAGTGATTCAAGTGAAAGCCCATATCTTAGAATTGAAGTTTACCATTTCCACTGGTCAGTACAAGCAACTCATCTTCTCTGCTGACACTTCACTGGAGTGTGTTTTGGCTTCTCTGCCTATGATCACATATTCAGGTTGTGCCAAATGTGGGTTGGAACTACAGGCAGATGAGAACATGATCTACAAGCAATGTAATAAATGTTTGCCATACAACAAAGTGAAAACATTCTACAGGTAAATAAAGAAAAACTAAAATAACGTGCATTATTAGGGAGGTAAATTTTCTCCATTTTAACTTCCCACATGTCTAAAATTCTTTATTTAAGGTGTGGTTAGCAATCCCTGTCTGTCTAATGAATTTTCAAATTGTTGTTCTTGAATTGCTGTATTATATTGTCATTATGTATACATGATATTCTTAGTTTAAATCCAACTTTTTAATTTCTTTGAATACTATGTCATACAGGAATGATGTTTACCCTGTACTGTGTCAGATATAGCTAAGATGGACTAGAAGCTTGAAGACCAAAGCAAAACTCCTTGAGAATCTTGTTCCAGCCTAAATCTGAAATATGTGAATGCACAACCATATTTTTAAACTGATTAGTCAGTTTCAGCTGTGCAGAAATAATATTGACAAATGTTTTCAATAAACATTCTCGGAGAGCAGAGATAGTGTGTTGTCACCAGATGGCACTGTGAGACACACATATTTCTCTCACACTTAGAGAAAATAAACTAAGTAGATCCAGTTGATATAGGTACATCTTTGTGACCTAATTGTTCAATTCTCACATTTATGTTGGGCTTTTGAAATGTAATTATCCTAGTGACTAGAAAGACATGTAGCTAAAGAATGTTAGTAGAGACAACCATGGAAATAATAGAATTCTAGAACATGTAAATTTTCCATCTAAATTATTTTTCAAATTCTTTCTAAACTCTTTCATAGTGAGTTTAATGAATCATTGACTTAAATACTAGTATCCTGTTTATCTAAACAGGTAGTGACTTAGTATTTTTCCTCTAAGCAAAATAGTCTTGCATCTTTAGGTTTAATGTGTTGTTTTCCTATGAGGAAGGATTAAGTGCAAAGAGATTTTTTTCTTAACTGAAAAGGTTCCCCCAGTCTTTCATAGGACTATAACATCTCAATGGGCATGAAGGATCTCAATTTGCTCCTGCACAAAAGAAAAATGATAAGGATTTCCAATGTTTGTATTCTCAGCATGTGAACACATCTAGATGTAGAACTTACGTGCCCAATTTTTTCAGAGAAAAGTCTGACATTTTTGCCCTGAACTTTTCCTTTGATTAGTTTAGTAAGAATGCATCACTTTAGGAGTATTTCCAAGGAGGGATTTTTGTTTAGTGGTTTGTGAAAACGTTTGGTATTTGTTATAGTACAAGAGATGTACCTTGGTATTATGTGGCTATGAAGTGATGTATTAAGACAGATGATACTGAGTGATGTTGATACAGATGGTACAATTCCAAGTGATATACCTAAGCTTATCTCCCTACTTTGCATTCCCACCGCCTCCCTGGGCAGTCCTGACCATCCTAACAGTGAAAAATTTCCTTTTGATGTCTAATCTGAGTCTCCTGTCTCAGTTTAAGGCCATTTCCTTATATATTCCTCAAATTGATTCCAGTGCTACAGATTTGACAGATGAGTACATAGAGATTTTTCTCATTTTTCTATTTCTTGGTATTATGTTGCAGAGTGAGATTAAATTGCAGTGCTTTCAAAAATTTTACTTCAATATAAAACAAACCATAGCAGCTAACTTTCATGAAACTTTGTTTTCTGATCTAGACCTGCTTTGATGACAGTAGAAGATGAAGGATATGAAATTTATGTTCATGTGGTGTCTGAGTTGATGGAAAAAATCTTCCTCAATATTCCTGCAGACTGGCTGAAGAGATTAGTAGGTACTACTTCATTAATTACTTGTTTTTCATTACTTGAATTACTTGAATTTCATGAAACAGGCAGCAAAGTTCACAATGGAAGTAGAATTTTTGGTCATTGACAGTTTAAAACAACCCTAAACCAGCATCAAAGAATATTTCAGTGGCTGTCTCACAAACTCAGAATTTCACAGGAGAGGCTGCAACAACAGGAGGTGAGATGGCGTGAATGCCTATTATATAACTAAGTTGTTGTAGTTATATACCTAAATATTCGATAACTGAATGGATTCCTTATGTGCAAAACAGAATCTCTTAGGAGCTTCTAGAGCTAGCTGGCATGTTTTTGTGATGTGGAACACTGAGCTGTGTTTCAGACACGCTTCACTTGATGCATCCTGCTTGATTTGAGAGGTGTTTTATGTGATTCACAGGTGTTAACAGTTTAGTGAGAAACAGGCTCAGCTCATTGTTTTAAAAAAGTCATTAAAAATAAAAGCTGATTTTCTGTTCAGATGTTGAACTTCACTTCCAGTAATTCAATGGAGCTTGCGTGGAGGTAGAACTTTAATGTTAGGTGCTATTGTGAAAATCAAGTGTAAATTGAATTGTTCTGTGTTTTGCAGTGCCCTCTTCAGCTATAACCTACAGCACAATAGTAGCAGATCTGTGTCATTCGCTGCTGGCAGATACAGAAGCATCCTATTTGTTGGAAATCAGAAGCCACTTTGTGCTAGATGAGAACAGCTATCCTTTGCAAAAGGATTTCCATCTGCTAAATTTTCATCCTGATCTGTGACCTCTGCCCTAACTGAGTAACAAAGACCATAAGGACACACAGATGGGAAGCAGAAGAAAAATGACTTAGCTGAAGGAAGCAAATTTCTTGAAAAAATAATAATAAAGGATTTTGGTTTTAACTTACAAAAAAAGCAAAACCATCAAAAGGACTGGTATGGAGTATCTGCTAATATATATACTGCTAGAGTAATATTGATGAATTTTCATAAAGTATATTTTTATACATGTATTTTTATGTTAATAATTATGTTAATAAACTCCAACAATTTCTTCAGTATCTGTTTTCCTTTTTCTCCTCAGAAAAGTTCACTACTATTGATAAATTGATTTTTCCTCAGATCTGGCAGATTAGAGGAAGACAGATTTCAGTAGTATTTTAGTTATACAATTTTTGTTTGTTTTATCCCATATGCTGTCTGTAGCTTGATCTTTTTGTTTTGCTGTTGTGGTTGCTTTCCTTCTTTTAACAGCAGAATTTTTGCCATTTACCCTCAGCAATTTTGCTGCTGCTCTTTTCTCTTGTGAAACAGAACTGTCTTGTAATTATTCTACCTCCTTCAGCCTGAGGTAAGTCTCAAGCACAAGATCAGATGAATGTTATACGAAAGGTGGCAGGTAAAAAAATTTGCCCCATTATGTGACAGTTAAAAACACTGTATTAGAACTCCTTATTTGATGATGTTTCTCACTTTGAAATAGCTCTTGTTCAGGAAGAGTCAAAAAGGGCCTTTGTCTTTAGCTTCACTTAGATGACCATGAGTACAAGTAAGTGCAGTAGAATATGTTTCTTCACAATTTAGCTGGAATTATTGAACACACAAGCTGGAAGTATTGTTACTTTAATGTATAAGAAGAAAAGAGGACCATGCTGTACGTCAAGTCAGACAGGTGACTTCCCACTTCAGAGGTATTTGTTAACAGACACTCCTCATTACATGCATCTTCCTGCACAAGCTCATTGTCTGAAACACTACTAACAGCTTAGTTTTAAGATCTTTATTGGTATGATTTAAATAATAAAAGACGAAATTTATTTGGTAAAATTATTTTATTCTAGTAATATGTAAACTCTATGATAACTGTGTAGTTTTTCTTCCCAGAGCAAACATGATAACTTTGCTTATCAGATTGGTTTGCAGTAGTTTTGTGGGACTGAAATTTGAATACAGCTCTTTGGGGTTGAGGGTGCTGGTATTACTCCTTTAGCAAAGGCGTAATGAGGGTTGAGCACTTCGTAAAATTAACTTTAATGTAATGAGTTTAGGCTCATCTTGTATCCAATGGTGCAATTAGCAAGACAGACTGAGGGTACCATGTAACGTAACAGATGGTGGATCAGGGAAGTCTGTTATCTTACAGTTCCTCTGTGGATTCTTCTCATTCATAACATTTCCTTTAGGTAATAACAGTATTATCAAAATGGAAAGTGGTTTCATCTCCCCAGAGAAGCCTAATTTTTTTAAGATATTGAATTAATTAATATTGTGTCCTGTTTGAAAGGAAGTTGATTTGATTTCAGCTGTAGAGGTTATGGTCCTCTTGGAACACAATTGTGCAAAATGTTTTGCTGCAGTAGTCTGTGTGTCTGGTTTATGACTGCACAGTGTGAAGGGTACAGAGCTCGAGTCCCCAGTGAACAGTCAAGGAGAGAGGAATGTCCTATTTTATTTTGATTAAGAATAATTGCTCTGAACTATTTTATAGAGCAGTAATTTACTTAATGAGGAAGACTCTACTACTAAAGCAGACATGTGCCCAGGGGGCTTAAGCTAATTGGATTTTCAGTGTAAGAATGGTCATACTAGGTCAAACCCAAGGCACTTGTAATCAATGCTCCTCTCCAGCAGAGGTGGGTTTAGAGAGAAATAAATAAGGACAGGACAGGTCCTCCTCTTACTGTCTCAGAGTATTCCAGTACTCCAGTACTGGAATAGCCTCCAGTCACTTGTGACTCCGTGACTTCTCTGCTTGTCCCTTAGTGTCAACACAAAGTGCTGCTGTTGGGGTCAGCTGCAAACATTGAACTGAGTTACTGCAGGAGATACACTGTGCTGAGGGATGTGAACAGCTGCTTCTAGGTGTGTGACCAATAAACAGTGCCTTCACTCTTCCTGTTCAAAAGAGACTTTAAATATAGTGCTGCTATTTTAAATAAGTTCTACATGTATTAGTCAGTCAGTATCTCTTGGGCTTTGTTTTGGCATGCTCACTGGGCTTCTCTCCACTTTGATGAAGCCACTGTGGTGATGTGGTGCAGTGGACAGATAGGCCTGGTGTCATCACTGGCAATTCTTCGGTCATTTTGGGCTCTGTCTACATGATATGTAATCATTTGTGCCCAGAACTCATGACCAGGAAGTGGAATTTACTAGTCAAAATAACTAATACAGGGAGATCATCTTTGGCTTCCTGTATTGTTTACTGTGCTGTGTGTTAATTTAGTTGAACATGTATTTTGAATAGAGGAAAGAGAGAGTTCCAGCCTACCAGGGACCAAATCTTTTATTTGTGTTTGGTCAAGGAAATAATTTATTTTATTCTTTTCTACTTAGGGTACAAAATCTTAGCAAATATTTTTGTACCCTTTAGATGAGAAAGATAGTAAGAGCTTTTCCATGTTAAGGTTGGTGGTTTCTCAGCGCTGTTCATGTGCTGTGGCAGAGAGCGTGCCATCGTTTAACCAGCTCCTTGGGCTTGCTGATCATCTCATTCCAGTGTTCCAGTTCTTTGCCACGTGTGTACATGAAAGGCCCAACTACCACTCGTCCCAGCAGAAGCGTTTCTGGGAAAAAAAGAAAGCAGTTAGTGTTGAAGACCTGTGATGCTTCTCCGAAATCCTTGCCTAAATTAGAATCAACCTATATTTCCCCAAGTAATGTCTGTTCTAAAAGTTATTTTTAAACCAAAATATTCATTGAGGAGATAACTCTGGATTTCAGGTTCTGTAGCTTCTACCTGCTAAGGTTCAGCATTAAAAGTAATGTTCAGCTGCAGTAAGTGGGTATTTAGTCAATGCAGGCCTGTCCCTTTGCCTGCAGTTAAACTATGATCAAGGCACAAATATCTGTATCTGCCCTGCCCCTTTACCTCAGGTTTACTGTGGAAGTGTGCCGTAATTTTGGGCATCAGCAACCTCAGTAGGATTCATATGATGCTGTGGCTTGAGAAAAAATGAATGCAGTTACTGAGACAGCTGGGAGCTGTAATATGTGTGTTGCCACTGAGCCCCCTCTGCCAAGGAGCAGATTGTTTATTTGTGCCTGGACTTTTCAGCTATGAATCGGGAAAATTATTGAGATCAGATTTGCACTGCAGAGAAGATGTTTTTCTTGTGAACAGTGGAAATACTGAATTCTGATTTGCTTCTCTGAGCAGAACTTAATGGATGCTCTAACAATTAGTAAGAGGTGGCCTCAAGCATCAGGTTTTCTGCCAGGGGTTGGGGATGTTTGCTAATCTCTCCTTCTTCCTTCTCACTGCTGAGAGAATTAAAACTCCTATTCTTTCAAATTTGCGTAGAAAGAGTGAATGGCCTCAAAATTTTGGAGGTTGTGTTTTATACAAACAAGTGTTCACATAAGCTTGTCTTAATAGGATACTGGAATGAAACAAAAGCACAGCACCTTGTACTGACATTGACTACCTACAGTGATTTTATACACGTCTTCCATGAAATTTATCTTTAGCCTCTGAAAGACTTATGCTTAACTACAAATAAGTTGTTCTGCTTTAAAAGAGACAGCTTTTGAAATACCCCAGAACTCTGATATGTTTTATGATTATTGCTGATAAGGAATTAGTTCCTCTCAGGTATGTCTCAAATATGTAAGAGATTAGACACCTTGACTGTAATAATTTATGTAACTTACTTTCTCCTTTGTTACTCTGGAGCACAGATAGACTCAGGCTTGCTGTATCCAGCTCTGTCTGATCTGCCTTGAAACTGAAGGTTTCATTGTACACAGGATTGGGAGTTCCCAGAAGAGCTGCTGTCTTTTTACTTTTGATGAATTTATTATGGTTCATTAGTGAGACTTTGACATATACACCTTGGAGAAAAAGAAATTCAAGAAGAAAATAAATCTTCAAGAAGCAGTTGGGAGACATCTTAAAGAATTTCTTCCTCTCAGGAGTCAGTACCAAGTATGAAATCAGATTGTGAATAATCCATGGAACACACATGACAGCATAGCATAAAGCAGGGAGTACACAAAGTACTGAGGGTGCAGTTTTGCAGTGCACTTTCAATTGAAGTGCTGTTAAGATAAGCAGCCATATTCTTACCCTGCATCCTTGACCTTACATTCTTGTGCCTTCCCTTCATCTGATGGAGGCTTTTTTGAAGGCTTAATTTATTCAGTCAAAAAGATTTCATAGTTGATGAGTGTATATAGAGGACTAAACCTCTTTTGTTTTTAAATAGTAGCTGTATTTTGCATTTATGTTGTTTAGCTTCAAAGCCCTGCGAGAAATCACTACAGACTGAAATACGAGTTTGGTTCTTCCATCTGTTTTTGCTTTGAGTGTTTAGATTTTAAACAGCATTTTGAGGTAAGCTCTGGGTCCGAGGACACATGAGTATGACGTACCAGAAAAAGCCCTCTGTACTAAGGGAGATAATTGTGACTCCATGCCATGGTCCTTTGAACAATAGCCGGGCTGTCTTAAAATGGGATTTTTTTTTCCTAACTCAGTTCTTCCCAGGACAGTTGTTCAGCATAAGCGGTTGTCCTGCAGTGCTGGGAATTTGACTTGAGGCAACTGTTAATGTCAATATCCCCTGAAATGCTGCCTTCTCTGGACTGGAGTGCAGCAAAAGGTTTGTTGCTCACTGTACTCAAACAGGAGAAAAAAGTTGCCACTGATTGCCATGAGACAAACCATTTATTGTGAAACAAACCCCAAACATAGCAGAACTAAGCTATCAGAACCTAATTGCCCCAGGGCCAAATACAGCTTGTATGCACTCAGATCACCAGGATGTTCTTTTATTCCTGTCAGAGTCCCACAGCACAAGCCTGGGTGGACAGATGAGGAAGGAGCAAATTAAAACAGGAATTGCAGAGCTGATGGCAGGGAGGGAATCCCACTTACCGACAGCAGGGCTCTCCTGGAGCTTTAATCCCCTTGCCCTCAGAACCACCACAGTGAGACGGCCCAGGTAGTCATTGTAGCTCAGGGAGAACTGGATATCACCATACTCCGAAGGAGGCTTTGGAAGCAGAACACCACATGTCAAATACATCTGAGAAACTCTCTCGTCACATGGACAAATGGGGAGAAAAAGCCTTTTTCATACTAACGATTTCTGTCACACTAAGGCATGTGAGTAAATTGTAATGGCTTTATTTGTGCTGTTGTAACATTTGATGGAACCAACTAATCAGCCTTCCTAAGCCTCGGAATTACTCTTTTCCAGGTGATACCTATTTCCTTGCCTCTTCTGCTCTCTTCTGCTCTTTTTTGCTCTTACTAATTCAAAAGAGAAGCAAATAACAAAACTTGTTATGTAACTACCTCCTAATTCACGTGACTGTTTCTAAGCAGCTGAGTAATCCCTTTACAACAGCTGTGGATCTGCAGGTTGGTAAGATGGGTATTTCAATTCCAAATGTTTATGAAGTACTTTTGCATTTGAGGTCCTTGGTAGAATATACTTCTACTTCAGCTATATCCTTCCAATACTTGTAAGATGACAAAAGTTCCACGGTGACAAGCAGCCGGTATCACATACCTCCAAGTTTTCTTTCTCCAGATCTCTCCATATGACTAGTTTGTTGTCCTCAGTTAATGCTTCATTTTTTAGTGGGAAGAGAACTTGGCCTAGGAGATGATGCTTCTTCTGTTTATCAACATGATAAACCAAAAACTTAAGTGTCCTTTGTAGCAACATTTTACTGGAAACCTGTACAGGAAATTAAGAATATAACAATAATTTTAAAACATCTGACATTCTTCTGCTCTAGCATGACTTCAAAGGAAATATTTTTCAAAGTGTGTTAAGTGTAGGTGGAGATTTCCTTTAATTATTTGAAGTCTACTTTTTAAATTTGCCTTCAGTTTTAGCTATGCAGAAGTCAAGATCCAAGCTAAAATAGAATGAGTTCATGTGAAATTTGGTGGTTTTTCAGCTCATATGGATCTAGTGCTGTGTGATGCATTCACTTTCAGACACAAATGTTTAGAATCTGTAAACATTTTTTCAGTTGTCTGAAACACAAATTTTTTTGGTTTTAAAGCTTTTGTCTTGTGACATGTGCTGAAAGCCTCTTAGCCTGGGAAGCCAAGATTTACAGTACTGTACAAATAGCAGCTCAGACTTTCCTCCCAAGTACTGCTGTCTAGCCTACTTCCACAGCAAAGAAACTAAAAGCCATGAAAGCATTAGATCAGTATTGGCTCCTTCTGGACTTCTAGATCTGCTGGGCTGAACTGCTCAGCTGTAGTTCAAACTGGAGTTTTCATTATTCCCAGGGCAAGTTCTGGAATCCTTAACTTTGGTTCAGACGAGAAGTAAGATCAGTTCTGGAGGCCTCTACTTCTGTTGCCCAGGGTCTCCAGAAGCCCCAGAAAAAATCCTGTCTCTGGTGGAAACAACTGTCTTGGTAGAAGCATTGTGAACACTAATTTTCTACAAACATGTACTGTAGTTTGACAAGTTAATATTTGCAAACAAAAATCTGCCTCATCAAAAGGAAAAGTACCTGGAAAACAAAGTTTTCATCGAACTGTGGGTTAAGAGTTTTACGCTTTGTTTTGGACTGCAGGTAGCTTCTTTCATCAGGCAGCAGGTAGATTTTCACAAACGGACTACAGGAATCAGCAGGAGGCTGCAGCTTTCTGACTTTGATCAAGGAGACGAGGAGCCTTTCTGACTCTTGCTCATATTCTATGGAGAACCAGAGGCGGCCAATGTTGCCATCAGGAAAATCTGTTTCGCTTTTGTCTTCAGGAAACTTGTACAGGTCTGGGTTAATGGTCCCTACAACATAAGCTCCAGCTTCAAGAAAAGACAAAACAAGCACCCTCAGATTAGTCTCAAGAACCACTGCAGGCATTTTTATATATTAGGGCAAATCAGATTAATCTCTTTATTAAAAATCAATTTTTGGTAAGAATTTCGTATTTTATTTCTTTTTCCCTCAAATTTGGGGGAGTAATTGTAGGCTGCACCACTTTTGTTTCTCTTGTTCCTGTGATCGTACCTTGTTAGTTCTGGCTATTTGTTGTTGCAGTCTGCAGCTGGTGACTCTGCTGTTCCTGGGGTCAACAGACACTTCCTGGCCTTTACAAAACACGGGAGTAGAGATTGCTTTGTCTGCCAAATGTGCAAGGTACCACAGGACTGGGACCAAAATGACTACATTCTTGCCCAATTCTTATACATAAAAAGCATAAATGCATAGAGTGTGTAGGGCTTGTGCTGTGGAATGCTGTCTGGTGTGCCCCCAAGAAATATGTTCATAATAATAAAGCCACCCTTTAAAGGAGTACCCTTAAAAAGAGTCCCATTTTTGCAGTGCCATACCCAGAGAATGAAATGATGACCGTGGCCCAGACTGAGGGGTCATGTAGGGGTCACTGTCATCCTGAACCTGTTCTTCATTTGTCAGGTGAATCCAGTCTCGCCCGTGCAGTGTTGGTGGAATGATAAATGGAACACTTCTGGATCTGCTCAAGACAACAGCACCTATTGACACTTCTGGTTTAAATGTGGAAACCAAGCTTGGTAACAGTAGTAGGTTTACTGTTCTTATGTCACAATGTAAAACTTCTACAGACATGCAAAGGTAAAAATGTTAAATATCCATTGTTTTGCAATTGATTTTATTTGTTTAATGCATAAAAATCCAGTGAGGCACATTAGCTCTTAATTCTTCTGAGAGATGCTTCTCTTTCCCCCTTTCCTTCACTTTAGAACTTATCCTTCAAAGGAAATGAAGAATTAACTGCAGCAGCTTCTTTTAGAGCCCAACCCCCCCGCAGTGATTAATTCTCTAAGAGAGTCTCCTTCCTGAAGTCCTATTGTTTTTGTTATTAGACTAGAAATGGCTCTAGAATGTAGGCTGGGTTTATCTAAGTAACAGGTAAAGCTATCCGTGCACCAATTACACTTGAATTTATTCTCTCTTCTAAATAAATCAGAAATAATCATCACTTTCATAGTTAGATTATCCTTTTCCTGAAGGAACAAAACAGAACATGACTGATGTTTTCATATAATGCAGGGATCTCCTTTATTTCTGCACATGCATATATTTGGATCACTGGCTCATTTGAGATTTGACAAGTTGAAATAAATTACATAGTGTATGCTTTAAAAACAAAATGAAAATAAGTACCTTGTGATTTTTAGCTGAGTTTCAGAATTTGCCTCATCCTGAAAAACGGCATTTGCATTTGTTGTTTTGACAGGATTGATGAGCTTTTCATAAGAAAAGAGGCGGCAAAAATTTTTCCAGAGCAGATATGCAGTTATTCCAAGAAGAACAAATAAAAGGAGCCCTCCTGTTATACCTCCAGCCACAGCAACTGCTTGCTCTGTTCAAACATAAAAGCACATAAAACATCATAGGAAGATCAAAGTTAAGTATATTTTGGGTGTAGACAGCAATATTAAAGGTAACAAATACATTCCAAAATTATTGTTAAATGAAGCATTCAGCTCACATGCACATCTCTGTTTTGTTGTAGCATGGTGCAACACCTAAAGACATATGACAATGGCAGTAACAGGTTACAGTGTTCAGATGCACTGGCAGTTACTGCAATGTAAGACACTACAGACGTGAAAAACCCCAAACCCCACAGAATTGTTCAGGCTCTAGCATTTACCTCAGCATGGCAGAAGTGCTAGAGCTTGCATAACAGAAGAAAAAGAGAAACCAGGAGCACCTAATATGAAAGGTACTACTATTTTGGTTTGGTTTGTTCTTCCAGCTATTCATCTATGTTGAATTGAGTCTAGACCCTGGCACAAGGAACAAAGTAAAGCTATGGGTTGTTTTCTTTCTGAGGATGCACGTGTTTCCTGATCTGTGAAGTCAAAGTTAAGTATCCATCAAACACAATTTCCTCAATCGTGAGTACTTAACGTACAACAAAATCTTGTATAATTACTGTGAACAAACCAAAACCCAAATAAAACTTAATAAATGTATTTAATATGAATATGAGAAATTCTGTTGTGAGAATTTCTCGTTAGACCAAGGGTAGACAATTGATAATGGGCTCAGTTCATTGCTTTCACATGTTTGCTGAGACTGCTGGAGTGCAAGGTTTTTTGCTCTGCACCTTATACCCAGCCTGTCTTGTCCTACCACTAAACTAGTACTGGTGCATTGAGTTGTGGCTAAATCTCAGCTGAGGATAGATCCTACCAGAATATCCTCTGTCTGAAAATGAGTCTAAACTCCAGAATTATCTTCGGCTCTGCAGCCATGGGAGGCAGCTCAGAATCGGCTGAGTACTGGGTGCTGACAGTTCTCAAGGTCTCCCCTGAAACTGAAGTAGCTAAGTGACCTGGCATTTTCTCACAACTGGTAATGACTTTTTTCCTCTTTTGTGCTTTTAGGTAGAGATAACTGTGATTATGCTTTATTCCTTTTTTTTTTTATCTGTCTGTGCTTGGTAGGTACCTTGCAGTTAACCATCTCTGTGCAATGGTCCAAGTAAAAGACAATACAAGCACAAAATAATCAGTCAACACAAGTGATAGTTTTGAAGAATACAAAACTAATTTCATGTAAGTTAGTTTATTGATCAGAGCTATAAAGAGTATGGGAGGTGAGTTCCAAATACACGTATTGCTGCTCTTTTTCAGTATTGCACTGTTCCAGTGCCATGAAATGTCCTTCAGCTACAGAACACTTAAGTAATTACCTTGTTCAATAAAATTAACCTGGCCATAGTGCCTCAAAGGCCTTAATCTGATCCTGACTCATTTTCCTGCGTTTGGTAGAGTCAGCAGAGCCAAGTTGGTTTTGCAGCTCCCCTCCAGGTGTGTTGCCTTAGCCCTCTGCAGGAATTGGCTGGCTGCTTGCCTTAGTCACATAATCACTCCTTTCTCCCAGCACCACCACGGAGCAGCCACCCTGCTCATGGCTGTACCACAGCAACAGCACTTTTATGTCCTTGCAATTGGTAGGTGAACTGAGTAGGTTCCAGCATTTAGCCAGTACAATCGTTGTTCTGAGGAACAGGAAACGAGCACCTGTTTGGTATGGGTTAATGTTAATACAGAGACAAGTCTGATTGTGCCATGTGGGTAAATTGGTTTTCCTTGATAAGAATGCACAGTATGAGGAAATGCATATGAGCATGGGAATTTTGTGTGTTTGTTCCTTTTAGTTTTGTAGGGCATGCTCAAATACGTCTTCAGTTAGACTGACATTTTATTGCCACTCAGAAGACCACATGCAGAAAAGATGCTTTCATTTAATGTCCATGAACGTAATGGAAATTAATGGTTTCCCTCATGTAGGTGCACTATAAACAACACAAATGTCTGTATGGCTGATAGTTTTAGTGCCTGACATAAGCATCTGAAAGGTTAACATTTCGAGCAAGCTCAGCAGGTCTTTGTTTAACTTGTCCCCTTCATTCACAAGTCTTTGATGCTCCCAGCAGCAGTCCTGTGTTCCTCTATAGCCAGTTTGTCACAATTTACTATTACAGACAGTAAGATGAGGAGTGCATTGATTTTGGAGAAGGAAGATGAGTTTCCAGTCTCTTTGTTAATGAGCTTGTATGTGCTGAATTTGTTCACTGCAGAATGATGTTAAGTATTTATGACACACTCATAGCCATTGACTCAAATTCTGGGGGTTTTTTTAACTTTACACAGTTGTAGATATAAGGTAAAGTTTTACTCATTTCACTAAAGTTGCCTGTAATTTAATGAGAGTAAGGAGAATTTGGCTCACTTTTAGACCATCTTATCTGATTAGATCAGCAACAGAACCGGTGGCTTATGGCACAATGTAGCACTAGTCACAAAATAGACCACTGAGATAAGTTGAATCCATTGTGTGCAGTGAGAAAATATGTATCTCTTAAAATAACTGTCTGTCATCCTGAGAAATTGATGTATTGTGTCCTGCTGTGGTACAGGATCATGGCAACAGGAGATGAAGTTGGACCATTTCATCTCCCCCCACCTGAGCCGGGGGACTGTCTCCTGTTAATAGGTACCAGGTTTATCCTAGCACAGAGGAGGTGTTGACAGGCATCCTCTGTCTCCTCTATGACTGCACCCCTTTTTGCTTACTGTCTGATTATATGCTTTTAATAAGCTTTACTTAAACTTTGCAGTAAGCCTTTGGGAGTTACGAGTAGCCCGTTCCCCACCAAGAGTTTTAATCTCCATATAAAGACACAGTCTAAGCACATGTACTGTATAAATTAAATAATGGGGTGGGGGGAAGCTAGACTCCTCGTTTGCCGTGCCGGTCTCCGGGCGGTGCCTGCCAGAGCTGCAGTTCCAGGCTGCCTCTTCCCTCGCCGGCTCCGGAGGGAGGCCGGGCAGGTGCCTAGGGACGNGGGCGAGTGCCCGCCGCCGCCCCGCTGTCCGAGCGCGGCGGCCCCTCCCCGGCCCGCCCCCGCCGCCCCGCGGGTCGCACACGGCAGAGGCTGCGAGCAGGAGTTCGGGGAGAGGCATCTGTGGCGCCTGTCGGAAGAAAAGCGAAGGGACCCGCTAGGGAGAGGTCCCGCGCCGCCCCAGGCTCCCCGAGCCCGGCCAGCGAGGGACAGACATTGCCGATCTTCTGGGGAGGGAGGGCTGGAATCGGGCAGGGAAGTGGCCGTTGTGCTGCATAAATCTTCTGTCAGCGCTAAAAAACCACCTGTGCGACACTGACTGTGGGAGAGAGCTCCAAAACTACAGGATATTTTCCTCCAAATTTGGCCCAAACCGGTACATTCTTATTTGGCACAGCTGCCCCTCGTGCATCCAGTGTGTAAAGGCACAGAATTAATACCTGGGCAATATGGAATACAAAATCATAAGGCCCAAGACATACAGTTATGCTCAGAAAAATACTTCGATGTTAGTAGCTCAATTCTGCATATTTGTGTGGGCGAGAAAGTAGCATGCATTTCTTTTATACCTTTAACGAAATATGTAAGCACAAAGGATCACGTATCTCCTTCAACAATTGCAATTATAGCCTTTCCTGTTTGTATTTGTGAACGTAATGCTCTTTAATCTCTGAAGAGTGTAATAAGTACAACCAAACAGATCTTAACCAACAAAATTTCTCATGCATAGTTCGGAAACAAAGTATTTGCCATCACTTCTTGTCTGCTAATGCTTCTTTCACAGCCAGTATGACAAGAACTTGTACCTTAAATTGAATTATTGTTTGTATTTAACAGTATTTAACAGCTGTTCTCTTCACCACTGTTGCATGTATAGCGCATAGTGTTGTTTAATCTAACAGCAAAAGAAACGCATAGGAATTAAAACCAGCAGGCTCCCAGTGAAATATCCTCTGTTTCTGTGGAACCTTAGAATTTTCATTGCATTTAAAATGTTCTGCTGTAAATGTAGCATGGTTACACTTTTTCTATTAATTTTTGAGTCCTCTGGAAGAAGAAGTATTTAGATAATTTTTACTCTAAAAAGAAAAAGCTTCATGTATTTTAGTTTTATGCTTGTAAGATAGTTAATTATTAAATAACTGTTGCACAGTCAGTGCTTTTGCTAGGCTTATTTCTCCATTGAATTAGTGCAAACACTGAAGTAGAGGTTTTTGTATTTAACATTTTGCACTTGTCAGGATAATGTCTATAAGCAAGTCTGAGGCAACCAAAAATTTTGAGCTGCGTGGCAAGACAGCAACTGTCTGCTTTTTCTTGCAGTGTTCTCGCTTGAGCTCGCTTTTGTGGCTGTGTGAGGAGTGCTGCAGTTGCTTTCAACACCTGATTGCTTTCCAGAAGATTGTCGAACAGTAAAATGATGGGTGCCAGATGCACCGTCTCCCATAGAGGCTGTGCTGCCTGTGTGGAGGCGTGGGAGGTTGGACATCTGGGAAGCAATACCCAGGAACCATCTGCTGATTCAGCTCCTGTGTCAGCCAGCCGGGGGATGGGACAGCGTGACCTGGAGGGGCAGATCTCGTCCTCTCCAAGTCCCTGTGGAAGGAGTTAACGGCAAAGCTGCTGAGCAGGGAGCTTTAATTTTGATTCTCTGCTCCACTATGAAGTTCCTGTTTCCACTCTTTCTGTGCTGGAAACAGCTGGAAATCAGAATAAATACAGGACAGGAAACACAACTATACCCTCCTTTATCTCTGGTTGCTTGCCTCCTTCCTAGCCTAAATACCTGGAACAGCTGAGGGTTTAATGTTTTGTGGACCTAGATATTGTACTATAAATGTTCTGTGTTTCTGCTGCATATTTTGTAACATACACATTTTTCAGTGTCCCTGTCCAGGGACATCTTACAGTAAAACTTTGAGCTTTAAAAGACCACTTAAAAATTCTGTTACAAAACAATTTTCTAAAGTGTGTCATCTTAAAAACAGTGATATCACATTGCTCATTACCTATCTAAGTAACAGCAAATAATTTATCATATATTCGTGTAATTTCCACTAGACTGGGTGAAATTCAACATGTGTATTTTTAAAATTGGATATATTTTTAAAAATCTGTGAAATATTTGCTTGAAATACAAACCCTTTTTTTACAATTCTGGTTTACAGTTAGTTTGATTGCATGTAATTACTTAATGCTGTTTGTAAGACATCCCTTGATAAAGGAGAGAAAAGCATTTAAAGAAGATACAGCTTTAGGATCACAAGCATCAATAGGTCTTTAGAAAGATAAGTAATTATAGCATCATTTTTCTCTGAGGTCTAACCCCTACTATAATTTGTTAATAATCTTAAAGTTTCAACAGATCTGTTTCAATTAAAGGATTTTATTTTTTTTTTTAAATCTCATTTTGCAGCCCTAGAATGATCTTAAATCCAGCCATTTCAAGTGAAATATGTTCAAGTTGTTCTGCCTTCACACCCACTCCCTCATGCTTGGGAATTTTGACTTCGATGCTGGTGGTACCTTCAGCCGTAACAGCATCTAGAAAGAGGTAAATTTTTTTTTTCCCAATTAAATGTGAACTAATGTTATTGAGAGTGGTGAATTATTCAGGAACAATAGATTAGGGTCTGCAGGGAGCACTGATGGGCACCCTGACTACAACAAATAGATTACATCGAAAAGTGTAATTGCAAATGGCAGAAATAATGAGTACTTAGAATTTCTATAGTGCTTTTCATTTCCAGGAAAACATTTCCTGATTTCTATACCAGCATTAATTACTGGTAGTTAACCATCACAAACCTTTTTGAAATAAGTTATTGTTATCCTTATTTTATAGATTGTTTAATAACTGGAGTTCCTCCAGATCCACACTTGCGTAACTGAGATAAGAATTTCTCCCACAATCTACTGCTGGCCTTGGTCTGACACCCAGTTCTTGGCTTTAGCAGGTTATGGATAATTGAGTATTTCAGAAAAGAATATGTGAAAGAAAGATCTGCTCTGTTACAAAATAGCCTTTGGATCCATTCTGGGAGTCATTTGTTAGTTTCCTTTCCAAAGAAAGGTGAGAATGGGAGAGGAAGTGCATCCAGAAGGGAACGAGTCTTCCACAATTGTTTTCTCTCAGCTTGGCTGTTGATGGTAGTCACCTTCAAGCAGACTGCAATCCAGAATAGCTCTCCCAGTAAAATTACTGGTGTGAAATGGGGATAGAGACAGGGCACCATGGATAACAGGAAAAAATTCTTCAAAAGATGCCATGTTTGGTGCTTCTAGAAGGTCATGAGGAGAAAGACAGCAAAATAAGAAAGGGGAGGGCGGGAAATAGCATTAACCGAGTCATGGGGTTTGGATCCCTACTTTGGCATTTTATCTCGGCCCAGTAAAACTCCTGACGCTGCAGCTAACCTTGACATTCTTTAGGGAGAAGCAGACAGAATGCTCTCTCTGGACGTGCAAAAATCTTCCACTGTTCCATCAGTTTCCTCGTGGCACAGAACTGGTCAACAGAGCCTCGGCCACATGAAAAGCTCTTACAGTTTGCACAGAGCTGTGCCAGACAGATTTTTTTCCTGTGCTTTGATAGTCATCTTTTGCTAGGTATTTGAAATCCCTGACAGACACGAACATTTTAATGCCTTCTTACCAATCTTTTTAGCACTCTTACAGAGTACCTACTGATATGAAAGCATCTGTCAGTAAAGTCTGCATGCCAGCGTTTCTGCAGGATTCAGAATGTGTCTCTCTTTTTGCCTTTTCCTTTTGCGTTTAGTAAGCTTTAGCTGTTGGTGTTGCCTAATAACAAAATTTACACAGCCTATAGCACCACCTCCTGTCCAAAGCTGGGCTTTGGTGCAAATAATAGGGCAAAGCAAGAAGTTCTCTTAAAGGTGACCTCTTTTTAATGTATGAAGCAAAATGGAAAAATGTGAGCTTTTATTCCTTTCAAATGACTTTTCCTTCCTGTTTTGTAATAGGAATTTCAAGTTTGCTTTTACTAGAACATGGTCTTATGGTTGCAGGGGTTTTTTTGCTAATGTAAATTGTGTTCAGAAAGTTAGCAGCTGGCTGTTGCTGTTTCAAGAAAAAATGAGTACAAAATGCTCCTTTTTAAATGACTTTATTAATAAACTTCAAGTTCAACGATAATATGCACAAGTCCTGTAGAGACTTTTGCAGAGAAAACTACTTGTGAAGCTCTGGCTTGCATAGCTTTAAAGCTCTTGGGGGCAATATCTGGTGTTTTGTTCCAGTTTTGTATGCCACCTGGCCTTGATAAGAGTAATCTAAACTCCGTAACCTTGGCAGGGCCTTGCAAGATTATGTGTGTACACCTGAAAAATCAACTGGTCACGCAGCTGCAGTGAACATCAGAAGCTGCTCTGAGGCAAGACTACTGTTTATTTCAGACAGCTTTTCCTAAGCCTTACCCCCTCTGAGTGAGGGATAATGAATTTAGGCTAGACATAATGTGAGTAAGACGAACGGGGAGGGATTGTTGTGTAGGCAGGTGAATCCATAGACAGTAATTCATCTTTAGATTAGCAGGAAAGCACAAAATCAGACATATGGCATAGCAATTACACCATGTGTAATACAGCCCTAATCGGTACAGCCTTATGGGATGCGAACTTTTAACTGAGAGCAAAAGGTGATATTTCTTTTTGGAACCATGTACATCTGGAAGCAGATGCTGGAAGGTGAGGATCTGTTTGTGCTAACTTAAAGGTTTTTCCGCAGGCACGTGCACCTAAAACCACTCTGTGTATAGCAACAACAGATTTATAGGTGTCATCCCATACATTTTTGTCTTTAAAAAGAAATAAAAGTTGCTCAAAATCTTGGGAAAGATTTTCAGGAGACCTTAAGGGTCAAAGCTGTAAAGTGCTGAGTGTAGGGGAAAAAGGGTAAACCTTTCACATTGTTAAGCCGTTATTTCATGTGGGTAAGTGTTGCCTTTGTCTTTGCCAAGTGGCCAGGAGGTGGCCAGCAGGCGCCATCCTGGGGCTGTCCCTGCTGGATTTCCTTGGCAAGGGGCCCCACAGGGCAGTGCTGGAACGTGACCGACCTCACTCGGACACAGCTTCTGGCTCTGCTGGAGTAAACAGTTCAGTATGACAAAGAATCCACTGGGGCACCGTCCCAGCTGTAAAGGAGCTTAATAGAAAAAGGGCACTCTGCCCGTTCTTGTACTGCTTCTGCAAAAAGTAATAAGGAATGCCTGATCCATTTACAGAATATTTATCTAGTACCGATAGTGTCCGGCATGCATCAGAAATACATAATGATCTCTCCTAAATACACCAAATACAATGGAGTCTGCCTCCAAACATTTTTAATTCCAGTTGATATCAATCAGGTTTGGCCTGTGTATGAATCCTCAGTACAAAGGGTTAGAAATTAAATCAGTTATAGGGTACTTGACAAGTGTCACATGGGCAACATTGCAGCAGCTATGTGAACTATTCCAGTGGCAGGAGAAAACCAACCCCCCCCCAACCAAAACAAGCAACAACAGAAAAACAACCAACCAACCAAAACAAAACAAAAAACCCCAAACAAACAAACAAATTCCACAGCCCAAAACACTCAAAAAGGTTTGATCCTAACTCAAATGCTTTCAAAAATCTAGGTTAGAGCCTAGCCAGGAAGGGATAAAATAAACTGATGTGGGCATGTTTTGTGTGGTAATCACTAGAGTTGTGACTGCTGCAGAAAGAATGCTGCACACTGTTCCTGTGGTTAGCTCTTCACTTAAAATAGATGTGAAAATGTTCTAGGGAATACAAGAAATATGAGAAGGATGTAAGTAAATCTTTCAAGCTAGGAAGAATCAGTGTCACTGACACAGATATTGTTTCCTTGCTTTACCCAGGGGAAAAAAAATTCTAAATGCTAGAAAGTAGTATTTTTTTTTTCTGCAGGAGTTAAGCAAACAATTTCTCTGCCTTTCCCAGCCTGGGGCTCAAATGGTACATTCTGTGGTTGGAAATGCTAACCTGAAGGACACCTGCACACCATGGGTGAGCTTATTATATAACTTCATTTGCATGTATGGAGAATTACAGTGGCTTTGAGAAATTTAAGTAATACCTTTTTTCCCATTGCCAACATAATTTTTCCTCAAAGAGAATGAACAAGATCTCTGACAACCTGTTTACTGAACAACAGGTTGGGAGAGAGTTAAAGGAGATTTTCTTTAGATTCCTGAGACCTATGAGTCAGTATGTCCATGAGCAAAGGTTACATAAACTAATAGATTAGAACAAGATTTAGTTGCATAAACACTGTTACTGCATTTCAATCTGTCACAGAGTCAAGCTGCAGATTATTGCAGGCAGAGCTAGCCTGGGGTTTACAGTCCATCTTTCTGGACGGCCTCTGACACTGGATACATTTGAAATAGCATTGTTCTCTTGCTGTGGGGCTCTTCTGAAATCTAGGTCTTAGTGCTGCAAGCCTTATTTAATATACAGAGCTGTTGCTCTCAGCTCCTGTCTAATTTGGGATGTCACTCTGGTACGCTGGTTGCACAATAATTTTGTCTGTTTCATTTAACTAAGGATCATCGTGCCTCTTAGGAGACTGGTCCACTAGAGGCAGCCACAGGGACCAGATCCAGATCCTCTTCAAATTCCCCCCAACTTTCCTGAAGCCTCTGTCCTCTCTCTTCTTTCTATTATATTCTCTCCCCTGCATATCCTGGATGAAGTCGGGGAGACCAGTATAAGCAGCTGCTGCTGCATGGGGCAGAAATGGGAGTGGATATGTTGCCCAGGCCTGTTGTCCAGGGAAAGGGAATCTGGATTAGGAATTTTGAGTGCACTGGAGCTGATCCACAGGTCAGGAGACTGACAGCTATGTTATGATGGCTGTGGTCTGAGTTGTTTGGGAACATTGCAGGTCACATGGGGTAACAAAGCCTTTCTTTGGAGCTGCAGAGCTGTGTTTTTTCAAGGTGCATGAGGGCAAATTATGCTCCCAGGCTGCAGTACTTTCCTCTTGAGTAGAGTTTTCCTTTGCGCTTTCCCTGGCTTCTCACTGATCCCATTTCATCATTTTACATGTGGGAATCGAGGCATCAAAGTTCAAGTCTTTATTTAGATGCTTAACTCCCATTAAGTAAAGCAAACTGTCTCTACAGCTTTGTTCATAGCCCTCAGCCCTGGGCGCCAGTTAACATCCAGAACAGACTCTGATACTTTGTTGTCCAAAGACCAAGTAATTTTTTTTTTTAATGACACCACTTGCAAAAGTAAACCAAGGAGCTTTAGTATATACATGAATGTGGTGTTGAAAAAAAAGTCAGATCCAAATTTGCAAGAGTGTCTTGGTGGGTGAGTCACACAAGGACAGAATTAGTGGTGACTTCTCAAAGTGTGGTGTTTTGTAGTGCTTTTTTTTTCTGGAAGCAGGCCCTGGGAGCTCTTCCTGCTTATGTGGTCCTGGCTTGCCTCCTTTCCAGTTGAGAGTGCAGAACACTAGCAATCAAATGCAGGGCGAAGCTAAACATGTGATTAAATTATCAAAAAGGCCAAAGCCCTTATTGCATGAAAGGCAGCTTAAAGCTACCCCAAAACTGGCTTCAAGGGTTGGTTTTTTTGGTGCAATTATTTATTGCTTTTTGCTAACGGATATTAAGGAAGTGTAGGGAAGACATTCTGGTGGTTGTGCATGGGAGGAAATGACCTCTGGGAGAAGTAGAGCAGAATGTCCATGTGATAGTCCCTTGATTTAAGAGATGGAAGGTTTTGTGCAATATCATCTTTGGCTTATTACAAAACATGCTTTAAAAAGGGAGCTTGTTTTCATTCTCCATAAACAACTGCTCTACTTGTTTGATCACCAAACTAAAAATAGTGCTGTGTAGAGATTTGCTAAGTCTTTGCAATATATGAGATTATTTGTATTGGTGGGCTGCCTCACTAACTGCCAAGGTAAAATAAAGGCAAAAGAACTGGTCTGCTGTGTTGACAAAGCTGCTCTTATATCCAAGATGAAAAAGAAAGGAGATGACAGAGCTCAAAACCACCAGTTTTCACAGGTCTAAAAAGTCCCACAGCTTTCAAAAAGATTAATTCTGCAAAGAAGAGAACTGCATCTATGTTGCTCCTTGAAAAAAGCCATGTCAGTAGTATTACAGCATTATTCCCAATGAAGATAAATGTAGGTCACCTGGCAGATTTCATGGAGACTTTATGAGATAAACCCACACAAATCATTGTCCTTTTCACAGAAAAATAAAATTGCAGAATAGAGGCTTATTCAGGGACTATGCCTGCTATAATTGGGATGTCTAACCAGCAGTTATCTTCTCCCAGGCACAAGAAGCAGAACTTGTCATGATGCTTGTTGGATAGAAATACTCTACATAGTGTTTATGTTTATACCCAAACCTCTATTATATAGAGTGTTTATAGACTAATTAGGTTGACAGACATGTTAGACATGTGGCACATAGCCTAATGGAATGATATCTGTGTGTGTCAAAAGACAGAGAAGGTGGTGGTGATTAACTGGGATGGATTGGAAAGTTTGAAGTTAATGTGATATCACTTATCTGACAGAACTGCTTTCTTTATGGAACTCTGTTAGAAATAACCATGCTGTTTATGTCAAATGGAAAGTGATGGTCAGTTTCATGCTTTTAAGCAGTGTCAGGTGCATTTCAGTTGCCTCAAGTGTGTGTGTCAACACTTGCTATGCTAGCTCCTACACCGGACTGACTGGAATGATTTTGGGTGTCTGAGTATAAGCAAAAACTGAAAATTGGAACTGCCTACAGAATGCCAATTTCAATAAGGGACAAGTAGTATCTGGAGTGGAGAGCTTCTGACTGGTTATAGGCATAGAAAAAGTTAAATTTGCCCATGGTGCATTAGTTATTATCTTGAAGGCTCTCTCAGACTGTGCTAAGGGGCTGTTATTCTTCAGAAACACTCAAAAATACTTTACAATGGAGATACCCAAAACCTGATCCAAATTGGCTGTGGCAGATGACATTCAGGCAAAGGAGCAGTGTTACCCACAAGCCAGCATATTGTTCCTGGAGGGCTGCCTTATTGTGGAAGACTAGAACACATCCCAGAAATGCATTAAGATAAAATCTGCCGGGTTGAAGGTGCAGTTTCACTGGCTTAAGTGGCTTTGAATAAACAGACAACAAGTATCAGCCTTCCAGGGTTTGCATGCAGAGCCCCCAGACAGGGATGTAAACAAATTGCAAGCAGTGCTTGTGGGCACTCAAGCCTGCCCCCTGAAAGAGCAGCAGAGCTCGGCAGGTTCAGGGCTGATGGAGGAGCTCAGAAGGCACAGTCTGAGTGGGCCCAGGTCACCCACCTGGCAGGAGGAAGTAGCTCTAAATGACAGCAGACCGGGCAGTGAAAGAAAAACTGTGGGGTTATAAATGGGAAGGGGTGAGAGAAGGGCTTCAGTACAAGGTTTTAGGTCTCTTGTGGAGGCACCAAGCAATCAGGATGGTTCTCCTACCCCATTTCCTCTTCTGAAGAGGACTAGATGGCCAAAGTGTGCCAGTGAATTTTAGGTTAGATAAAGGGCTTTTGGGTTAGGACTGGACTTCTCCTCTCTTGGATATGGAAGCCCTGGTTCCCTGGATGGAGGGATGAGAAAAGCTGGCCTGCAGGTCCAACAGCTCTGCCTGGTGGTGCCCTTCTTCAGCAGGCAAGCAGAGCTGACTGCCTTTCCTCACATGAGGTGACTCAAAGCCAAGGGGCTGGTGGCTTGCTTTCATATGACCCTCAAGCACCCAAATCAGTAAACAGTAATTTTGAAAGCTTTCTTCCACATCTGGGTGTGGGACTTTAATTTCATGAAGTTAAACACATTGTCACATGTCTAAGCCCTGGGTGGAGTTCTCAGGAAAACATGAATGCAAGTCAGGCTGAACCACAATGGCAGAACTGTTCTAAAATCATCCTCTTGAAAAAGAATGCTTTCCTTCTTATCAAAAGAAATTCATCAGCATTGTCTGGGTTGGGCGTAATGGATCTGCAGGCTACTGATTTCTCAGCTTTCTTTAACTATCAACTTTCTTAAAGAAAGATACAATAAATTCTCCAAATCTGAATTTGAGGCAGTTTTACACCTTTTCTCATCAAATGCAGAATGAGAAAGCTGTATGCCAATTGCATCATTATGGATGCCCAGATTTGTGACCCATTGACGTAAAAGTTGGTCACTAGTATCTTCCAGTAAGCACATTTTGATGCTTTTAGTGAAAATAGTCAACCTTGCTGGACATAGAAAATCTGGGACAAGACAGCCCTGCAAGTTCCTTCTGTAAAGGGTTTAGGGGAAAAGCTAAATGCAGTATTGTTCTCCCACTGCATCTTTTATATGTTCTTGGGACGTCATTTGAGCAACTTGGGACCCATTTGGAAGATGCACTGGAGTGGAAGGGTCATACTGAGTTGTTCCTTGGCTGGCCACTGGCACTGGAACAATGCTGGAGTAGCTGCAAGTGCCGGGGGTGTGTCTCACCCTGTCAGCCACAGGTCTTTTGCTGGAATAAGAAAGGAAGCTGTAGAGTTGCCCTCTCCCTGCAGCACCACTGCAGTCCTATACCATGGGATGGGAAGAGTCACCTGGGCAAGATCCTGGGCAAGCAGGAATGCTGATAAGGATGTGCTGGAAGGGACAGGTTCAAGGAACTTCTGTTTCCGGCCTGGCAGGAAGGATGTCAAGGTCAGCGCTAAGAGCTGCCTGCAAGTGCCTACTCTGCTTCACTGCTGTAATACATGGCGGGTGAAATAGCCAGCCAGAAAGCTGCTGCTGGCCCGTGTGTGGCTCTTAACCCCTGAAATGCTTCCTGACCTGCAGCCTGAGGGCGTGATTGCTCAGTGACTCTGTGCGGGTGTGCATCTTAGGAACAAAGCCTGGAAGCACATAGGAAATTAGTGGTTTTGCAGCCCTTTCTGAAGACTCAGGGAGCAATTTTACATTCCTAAAAGCATTGGGGAGGGGTCTTGATCCCCCTCTCTCAGCTGAGTGAGGCCTGACGGAAGGGTATTGGTGAAGGCTTAGGAACAAATGGAGAACTGCTGTAAGTGGTTTACAAGCATTATTAGCTGCTTCCTGAACAGAAAGAAAGAGGACTTGAAAAGGTTCTTTTCTGATGTTTTGGCATCCTTCTCCTTGCCCCATTAGAGATCCAACCACCCTGCCCTGTACGAAGTTTTAAATGGAGGGAATAGGCCAGAAGGGAATAAAAGCAGCTCACAATGCAGAAACTTGGAGTGGTCCTTGGGAAAGGACTGAGTGTAGCCCCTTGTAAAGATGAACGAAAGAGGAGATTCTGTACAGAAACGGGCCACCGTGGATGGGGACAAAACTCCTTTGGTCACATCTGTCCTTGATGCTCCCTGATGCACCACAGGTCACACCTGGCAGCTTGGAGGACCTGTGTGCCTGTCTCCTCCAGGCAGGATATTCCTGCTGGGCAAGGATGGGGTGGGGGATGCTCAACAGCAGCACCCTGGGGATCCTGCCTGTGTCTGAGTGAGCCCCTGTGCCAGGCCGAGTGCAAGGACACTGTGCTGCCTCCACGTTTGCATGCAGGGAGGGCAGGCTGGGATCCCCTGAGGGCTGCAGTACCACAGGGGTGAGGATGGCCACAGTCAGTGGGCAACTGTGAGCCCAGAAATACCTGTGCCAGGTGTGGGAGAAAGGGACGGCACAAGTGGGAGCTTTGTGGGAGGGAGCCTCAGCTGCGAGCACCCTGATGTGTGTGCTGGCACAAACTCTTTGGAAGTCACTTTGGTTCAACTAAGATGTCTTTAAGTAAGTGGAAACAGGTTCTGGAAAATGACTTGCAATAGAAAATGTGTTCTAAATTGTGTCCTGTTTGGCACAAACTAGATAATTATCTGTAGCATACTGCTTTTTCCATTTGTCCCTGCTCAGCACAAGCAATCTCACTCTTTGCAGTCCATGGATACATCCTTGTTCCCAGTCCGTGCCTACAGGACTGATGCATTCTGGGCTTGGGGTTTGATTTGTTTCCTTTCCGATTGCTCCACATTACCAGAAGCAATGGGTGTTTCCTACTGGTGATTTCACCTTTACATGAGGTCTGAAATTGAACACATACAGGATGCCTTGGCCCAGGAGTCAGTTCCTTCGTATACCTTCCATAATTTTCCTTTAACCCTCACAATTTTATTCCTCCCCCTCTGCTCCTCCTCTTCCTGCCCGTTTGCCTCCCCTCCCCGTGCTTCCCTGGCGGCACTGCCAGCTCTGCACAGGCCCAGTTTCTCTAATCAGATGAAGCTGCAGGATTATCTCTCTCCCTCCCTCCTAAGCTCCATTTTATTTCCTCTCCAGCCAAGGGGGAAGCCAGGAAGGAGTCCACGTCGAGGCAGAGGGAACCCCATCTCCCAGTCTCCTGCCTTTGATGCTCTCTAACAATCCCACCTCCTTCCCCTTATCGTATGCTCACCTTAGTGTCAACAGCATCAGGCGGATCAAGGAGAGGAAATCTGAACTCTCTTGGCTTTCGTTCTCCTCAGATTTCTGAGCATCTATTTTTAAATACCCTCCAAGTAACTTGTGCAGGGAAGCTGGATGTGCAATCCCTGAGTAGGGGGAAGGTAAGGACCTCGGAAGTCATGTATTGCCCGTTCTCTCGTCTCCTGTAAGGACACCGAGTCCTCCCCGCATTGCCAGGAGAGTAACAAAGCAGATGAGGGGAAGGGAAGGGAGAGGAGCTGCACAGAGACAGACCCAGGCTTCTGTAAGTGCTGTGTTGGCAGCAGGGGGTTATTATCTGGACCGAAAATCCCAGGAAATGGTACTTTTCTCTTTTTCTAAAATGATGGGAACTATGACTCTGAGCTTTAATTGAATTTAATGTAGTTCTGTAGATGGTGGTTTTTTGTGCTGGTGTCTTTCACTTATATGTGTATGTGTTTGTCTTTTAGTAAGTGTTTCCAGAATATACATGTCACTGTTTCTTTGGGAGAGAAAAAACCCCATAAGCTTATTCATCTTATTCCTCTGCACATCTGGGAATTTATGAAGATGCTTTTTGATTCTTTCTTTTATACATGTTAGGGTTTGGATACTAAAAATAAGATAAAAGAGTAAACTGTATTGCTTTAAATTTCTACCTTTTAGTACTAATATGCCAGAGAATGGTTTACCTTGCTGTTTTCCACCATGTGTACCATGTGTTTTTTTAATTCCTGAGAATATCCGACACTAGAAAAATCTGAGTAATATTTCAGTGCTTTCTGCATATCACCTGTTTTACACTTTTCCTTCCTAGGTAAATGATCAATTGCTATTTAGAGTGGCAAATAAAATGTTTCTCTTAAACCAAAACATGTCTTTTCCAAAGTCACAGATTTGATTTGGTTTGGCTTTTTATTGTCACTAGATTAAATATTTTATATCAGAATCCTTAGCAGAAGATTATTTTGTGTGTATGTTGTGATTAAAAGCAAGAGTCTGTGCTGATGCACTCCTGGATTTTAGGGGAGGAGGTTTAAAAGGCAGGGGGAGCAAGCAGTTATTTCCATTTAGAGAACTCTAAGCATGAAAGGTGATGGGAAAGGTAGCCATGAGATAAATATATTTTGCAAGATGTTGATCTTGTACATAAATGAGATGGAGCATATGTAGATGAAAATCAACCTCTCTTCCATTGACTTATGCTTCAAAGTAATCATCTCATACAAAAGTATAAAAATATAAAAATATCACTGGTTTTCTTGCACCAAGACATTGATGAAAGCTTGCAGACGGTTGTTTGCATGTTTTAGTGTATGTCTCAATGTTTGCAGGACATAGTAAAATCTGAGTTTGGAGACCTCTGCATGGAGTCTTTGTGTAAAACAATTAGGTTTTGAGAAGTTTTCGTTTAGGAGGGTGGATTAGATGGGGGCTATATGTTTTCATGTCGTGTCTTGGTTACTCCATAAACACTTCTCCACTTAACGGGTTTTGTTGATTTTTATTGTCTGGACATTTTATCTTAACTGTATTCCAGAGAAAGCTGCAATTGCAATTTAGGTTATCTGGCAGTTATTTAGGGCTGCATAAACAAAAGCCATAAACTGTGTATGGCCTTGTGGTGTCAGAGCTGGTTTATAATGCCAAATGGGATAAATTTCCATGAGATAACCACGCCAAATCCACATTTTTCCTTACATAGTAAAATATGCATATTCAAACTGCACTTGAAAAATAAAAGTGTATGAGGGAGGGTAGAACAGAGGAAAATTATTATTTATGATTGAGACTTCTGAAGTTTGCTTTTCTTTCTTGCCTGTTAAGGGCAATGAAAAAGGGTAAATTGGAGGCAGCTTTTAACCACTGCAGCTGAGCAGAGGTATTTGCTGTACCAGTGAGATAATATTACACCTGACTGCAGGCAGGTTACTTCTGGGCAGAACAGCAACAAAATCCTGTTTCTTCTCCAGTGGACTCTTCTGGAGGTTAGAGGGACTGAATTGTTCATTCCTTTGCCCTGGAGTTAATGTTTTTAGATGAGGATGGAGTGTACTTCACTGGTCCCTTGTATTTGGATACTGCAAGCTGTTACACAGTTTGCAGGAGAATGCAGCCGAGGGATGATGCTTTCCAAGGCTAGGGACTTGACAGAGACCTGTTAATGGTATTCATTCTGTAAGTTATTTTTCCAGTTAATCAGAAAAAAAAAATCTTATTTTTGTTATTGTACCAATATTTTTGTTGCTGCAAGTATCTTTGGCAGGTGTGTGATATTTTGTTGCTTGTAGTCTCAGACCATCTTGGCCCAAGAGCAACAGTACAGCAGGAATCATAGGCTGCAGATGGTGTTGCACTTTACTTTCCTGGTCAGCCTTGAACTCTTTTTTTTTTTTTAAATCATTTCCCATGGCCATGAGCCACACCATAGGGACTGCAGGCACTGGCCTTTTAGTTAGTTCTTGCAGTTTTGTTGTACAGAAATAAGAGGTTTTTAACTGGTGCAAACAGTAAAGCTGTGTGCATTCACAGTGTCTCTCCAGGATATTAAGATTCTGGAAGATGTTAATTATCCAAACTCTGAATAGCCTTTTTTTTGGTTTTTCTTTCAGGGAGGGTTGGGGACAGTGTTTCAGTGGTGGGAGAGAGATCTTTTCTGTAAAAGCAAAGTGAGGGGGAGAATGAAAATAAATGTTGTAGTACAGGGGTCAGGAATATCTGCATGAGGGATACAGTGAGAAGGCAGTGAACTGAAAGCTACTGCTGAGCTTTTCTCTGGTTTAGATAATTTGATGTAATATTTCCTATGGATGCCTTATAACAATTGAATTAATCTATAGCTGTGCAGCTGATAGTTCATATGCATGTTAAGAACTGTCCTTTAGGAGTATTCTTTGATTGCTTAAGGGATTGTTGGGAAGAAGATGGTGTCTTCAATTTAGAAAAGCTCTTAAGGTTCTTCAGAATAAAGTTCCACTCTGAGAAATTATCTTTAGCCACAGGAACCACAAAAAAAAAATCACTTTGGGGCTGCTTAGGTAGATGTGCTCAGAGCATGGGAACTGGGTCAGGCCAACTAAATGAAGCTGACATCAGCCAGGTCTTTCCTAGTTTGGTGTGTGAGCCTTAAGCATGTAAGTTACAGCAAAGCATCGTTCTGCACCAAAAAAGCTTCATAAGAAAGATCACCTTTAAACTGGCCTGTCCGTGTGTGAGGGAGTTCTTGCAAAATGATGGCTTACCGTGGGCACAGTGTGGATTTAATACAAAGCAAGGAAAGGAGCAGGAGTATTTCTCCATCTGCAGAATATTTCCTAATTAAGCTTTAGCAAGGGCACACCTGAGTGTGCAAATGAAGGTTAATGGGATTGAGCAGTTGTAAGACCTTCATTTGACTTGCAGAGCTTTAGTCCAGTCAACAGTGCAGAAGACTGACAGAACCCAGTTCATCTGAGCTGAAGCGAAAGATCCAACTCCTTTTCAGCTCAAACTAAGCAAACCTGACATAGAAATTGGAGAGGTGATGAATGCACAAAGCCACCCTAGTGCTCATAAACTGGATTTTCTTTTTTTAGACTTTTAAAATTATTGCCTTCTGCAAAGAATCTGCTGGGAAAGTTCGGTGTTTATGACTGAACAGAGTAGATCAGTACTTCTCGAAACATCAAAGAAAAACATACATCTTGTTATAGCAGTTTTATTTGGTTCCCAGTGGCCTCTAAACTGTGAAAGGGGTGGAGTGATTTTGTTGATTTAGTTGCAAGACAGGTGCTAATGGATTGAAAAGAAACTTTTGGAGTCACTGCCTCCTTCTTCTATATCACCTTGCATGTAGCATACGGGGATCACCTTTGTGCTTCCTTTCCAAAGTCATTCCTGTCTAGTTTCAGTAAAAGGTATAGGTTCCACTAATCAATTAAAAGTGGTTCAGTATTGCAAAATGGCTGCACATTTCGGCTTCTCAGGCTGAGAAGGTACATGACATTCATTGGCACCGACAGATAAAAACACATATTTATGAAAATAATGAAAAAAAAGAAATTGAATCGTTCATTTTTCGAAGGGACCCTGTGAATTCATCTATTCCAATCTCCTGCTCAAAGCAGAGACAGCTATGAGGTCAGATCAGAATTCTTAGGGTTCTGTCTGCATGAGTCTTGAATGTGGTCAAACCAATGTTTGAAAAGCAAAGAATTCCTGTAGCAGAGACTTTGTACTCAGTATCTTGTTGCTAGCAGTTAACAGCAGATGCCTGAAGAGTTCTCCTCTAGCTGTCCATGTCACCTAGGTGGGATCTTCCACTATCTGAATGATAACAGGAATTGAATTGTCTTGTGGCTCTTGAGTTGTTCCTCAAAACTTTGTGATCCTGACATTATGAAATGTTAATAAGGAAGCAGAGACTTCTGCTGCTCGGTTTATGATTGAGATTAACCTAGAGGAGGGGAAATTTGCTTGTTTACAGAGAGTAGGGTGTAAACATTAGTTCTAGAGGAAGTTCTTCACATACTTGGATTTGACAAAGTATTTGCAAACTTCAGCTTGCTGTTTTGGACTCTTACTTTACTCTGTCGTGGGTTTTCTTTCCTTAAGGTCTCTGGTGTCAAACAAGCCTTGGGAAGCAGGAGCTCTCCTCTAGCCAAGCTCTAATGTTTTTCTCTCAGTCCTGGGAGAGTAGAGACATGCTCCCTTTCATCCCTTTCAGATGTTCTCTGAAAACTGTAATAGTTTTCTAATTATAATAGTTAATATAAAGATAATAGTTTCCTACATAGGTCTGATTCAACCACAGATGAATTGGGACAACTGCTTTTCTGAGAGAAAGACATTGCACTTTGACATAACGTTTTTTAATGACAAAATACCAAGTTGGAAATGGAAACTTCTTGTTCCCATATTCCTTGTTTAAATAGTTTCAAAGATACCTCATACTACAATGGCAACTTTTAACAATGCTATGAAACATGATTAGCTAGTCCTTTTTTTAGTTCTTTTCAATACTCAGCCCTTTGGATAGAGGTTGCCAGCTCTTTTCCAGCTTAAGGCTATATAAAAGACACCTTGCCATGTGAACTGAAGGCTTAAATTAGTCACAGAATCTCTTTTTCATGAAAAGTTCATCATAGTAAATAAAAACCTACAAGTGCATGTGGCACTGCAGGAAAACGTGGTTTGCAGTTGTGACAACTCTGCTTAGAAAGGTTTAATGAAACTGCTTATAATAATTAATCATTGCTACTTAATATTCCATGCATATACAATATACATGTTGTTAGCATGCATATTCTATAGAGAATACATTCATACAACACCTAAACTCTGCTGAGTCTGAGTATTTGAAATCCTTGAGATTACTTACCCTCACCTGATGCTAGAAAGTTGCAGAGGGTGCTTTAAACATATGCTACTGAGGTACAGGTAGTGTCTGAACTTTACTGGTAAGGTGAGGTTTCTGCAAGTGCAACAGGAATTTCCTGTAGAGATGCTCTATTTATTTCTTGCAATCCAAATATTACAAAAGAAGGGCTGGAATGCATTATCTTCAGCATCTTATATTTAATATCTTTTATTCTGGGATTTGAGAGTGCTCTGCCATCATGAATTAAGCCTTTAAATATCTGCGTCAGGGGCTTCTGCATCTAATCTGTGAGTCACAGATGAGTAAACTGAGTCACAAAGGGAATGGCTTGCTCAAAGTCATACGCTATGTCAGTGAGCACAGACAGAATTAGAAAGCAATTGTTTCCACGTTCTAATTACTGAGCAATTGTTTCTTTAAATTCTGGAAGTCAGTTTTCTGTCAGTCTACAGTGCAGAAGTCAGTCTTTTCCTACCAACACTGAGAGCAGTTTCTGGAGGTAGATGGATTGTGGTTTTGAATCCTTCCTTTCTCCAAGGTTTTGAGTACAATTCATAAATGCTGTTATTTAAATAACGAATTGAAAGGGATTTTGTGGCCCTTGTATAATGTTCAATCACAGGGAAAAACAAGGGAGCAAGAAATGAAGGTAAATTTCTAGGTCTTGCTAGATAAATTGGCAGGTTTTTCTAGGCAGGAAAGAGATTCAGCTATTACATGTTGAGAACAATGAGCAATCCTTCAATCTAAAATATTGTCTTTATCCTAATGGAGATGTTTGGAGACCTTCAGATTGCTATTGCAGTTGTTTATATCACCATTATTCCTGTTTGATGCTGCTGTAGGAATTGCCATCCTTCAATTAGGGATGATATGTGAACATGAAAAGCTGCTGTACTTGCGGCTATATCTATTCAGTATTTTTAAGGCAGATTTGAGCTTCCTTTGTCTGCCACTGCAGCTGGTTATAAAGCTTTTATCTCTGTTGGCACAACACTGAAGCAAAGGAGTGAGTTTCTCGGGGAGGCTGGGCATGTCAGACAGGCTCAGCTCTGTGCTTTTGGCCACCTCCTTCCAGCCAGCACAAAACAGAGCACACACACGGACTGTCCATCCACTGGCACAGGCTGTGACACAGCTTTAGCTGTCAGAGGGGCAGGGAGCGGTATCCCACTGCCCTCAGACTCAAAAGTGCAGTGCCATTAAAGCTGGAATGTCCATGGGGCAGGGAGGATAAGCCGAGTTTGTACCTTCCCTCTGTCACTGTTAAGCAAACAGCAGAAATTATTATTTGAATATTTTCTACTAAACCCCATGAATTTGCAAGTAGATATTCCAGTCACTCAGCCAGTTTGGGTGGAGTTTGTCGGATGTGCAAAGTGCTGGACTCTGGTGCAGGTTGCACTGATATCCAGGTGTACTCCCTCGCTCTGTGATTGGAAGGAGGCTGTAAGTGAGCTTCTGGTTTTCTGTATGATTTTTAAGTTCATGCTGCTGCCCAGGCAGCTGTGATTCACACAGTTGGCAGGCGTGGGCCTCTGATGGGCAGAGGCTTGCTGAGCAAGCTATGGCCTCGTGTTTTTGCAGAGTTCCGGATCAATGGGGTTGCTTTGGAGCTGGTCTGCTCAGGGCTGAAGGGTGGGCACAAAAATGGAGCTCTGAGGAGCATGAGTTGTTCAATACCAGACCAATGCTGTCTCCTCCAAGCTGGAACATGTGATGGAATAGGATTTGATCCCCTGCTCTGAAGAGGAAAAAGCTCACTAGTGTCTGTCTCTCTGAAATAAATCCGAATGTAGATAGGCCACTGCATATTTTCTGCATTAAAGATGAATTCCTAAAGAGGCTATCAAATATTTTTTTCACTGGACTTCTGCACTGCCAGTGGATATCAGTAGCCATCAGTTCTTAACAGCATAATCCTGGTATCTGAATTAACAGTTTCATTTTGCTTAATTCTGTTCTGCTTAAGCCAGAAGCCAATTATATTAATATACCACTTCTTTAGGCACACACTATGCACTGTAAGCATGATTCTAGGTCAATGTTGCCTGCTGTCATTATATTTGATTTTTTTTTCAAAGCCCCAGCTGGTGAAAACAGCTCATTGTATGACCATGCCATGATATTTAATTTGTAACGAGAAGTTTTAAGTTTTCTAAGTGAAGAGATGAGCTTTAAAGAAGTGAGCTGTCAAACAGTGAAAGTGAGCATTAAATATGACTGTACAGTATCTCATATTTTAGCTTTGTTGGGTGTATTGTAGGGTAGTTTGTATGCTGAGGCAGATCTCCACATGGAGATATAGTGGGAGTAATGTTTTCTTATAAAGTTCTTCTAAAAAAAGATCAAAATACAAGGGATTTTTGAAGTTGTTTCTGGGAGAGATGCTTAAATAAAAAAGGTGGCAAAGAAGGCGCATGTTGCAGTAGCGAATCATGTGGTGCTGTCAGGACGATATCCCAACACATGCCTCCCTTGTGACAGTGCATCTCCCTTTGGTTTCCCAATAATTTATTTACAGCCATGTGAATTGTCCTTCCTGGGAATTCAGCTGAAGATGCCACTGAAATGGTCTCCTTTGCTTCATCCATATCAGGTTTCTCTCTCATGGCGCTTTCATTTTAGCCTTTTTCATTTTTAGAATTCAGAGTTGTCAGCTCTGCCTTGCTGGCTCAGACTGTGCCAGGGCTGTGGGTTGTCCCTGGTCCTTAAAAGCAAATACTGACCTTCCTGCACGGCCTTTCTAAGCTTTTTTGGATAACTGTGGGCACAGTGGCCCTGTCTTTCTGCACTGAGGTGAATGTATTGGTAAACGTTGGAATCTATTAATTTCCCGGTGTGGCAACTCATTTGTTATCCCCTGCTGAGGCCACTGGTAAGCAGGGCACCCATGGCACCCTCAGCGTTTGGGGAAGAGGTCTCTGCTGTGGTCCTCAGTAAGGGGAGAGCTGAGGTTCATTAATACTCAAGGTAAAGGGGACTTTTCACTCTCAATCTTGTTACCAGTCTCTGCAGAGAGGTACCTGCTCAGCACAGGATGGGGGAAAGACAAAAGTCTTTTAGGAAAGCCTGACAAAATGGTAATTAGCAGAAATGAACGAGGCTGTGACCAGCGGGCTTGTAAGGGCGTCAGAGATGAGGCCTGTGCTTTGGCAGTGCTGAGCACTGAGGGTCACAGCTCTCCTGCTCTTGTGATTTCTAGCCTGTCAAATGTTCTCCTCCTCCTTGTGAATTATGGTCCCAGTGACATGGCCCACTGTCACCAGTGCTTCTTGCAGTGCAGACCTGGAAAACAACCCCATTCCTCTGCATACACAGCATGCACGTGTCTGTTGTGTCTGTCTGTTGGTATCTCTAGATGTCCGAAGCAATCTGCCCTGTAGATCTGTCTGATACTTGGAAATACTTAGGATGATCAAAAATATTTACAAGAGGGCATTAGCAGATTAAACTGAGCAAGGCGTAGTTTGTTTATAATGCTATTCCAAAATGGAAAGCCTACAGGAAGATGATGGATTAAAGGTTAAGTGATTGGGGTCTCAACCTGAGTCTTTATTAATCTAGTTGACAGAATTTAGGGAAATTATTTTTTGTATTGACAGAATTTAGAGAATTTTTTTTATGTTCCCTGACAAGTGATATCTTTTCCCCTACTGTAATTCCTCTGTTTCTTTCTTTCACTTGTACCTCACCAAAATAAAATATCAATTAAAAACAGCAACAACAGAACTCCTAATGCCAGACACTTGAATCTCTAAGCTTTTTACCATGCCTAATCTTGTTTTGCCAAGGCCTTTCAAGTGGTTTGGCTCCCCCCTGCCCAATGTAAATGTTAGTGATTACTGTTAATGAACTATTTCCTTCAGTAGCAGTAGTAGTTAGGGAGAGGCCATCAGATCTCATAATGCTATCATGGCAATCTTTGTCTAAAGCAAAACAGATCTTCCTTATCTGGTGCAAGTAGTTCTCAATGTGGGCAAGCAAGGACAGTTTTTAGACATAAGCACACCTTATTTTTTTTATTTTGATGGTATAAGATTCTTTAAAATTAGTACAGGTCTAGGAGAAATGAATGTCATATTAGATGATGTTCCTTTTTCTGTTATTTTACCACAGTAAACATGTATCTCAGAAGTTTAGTCATGGATTGCAGTAAGGAAGCCACATTGCTTATAATATAGCAGGCTTGAAGAGAACCCAGTGTGAATATACTGAATTGCTTCTGGTACCTGAGGGGACTTGGCTGTTTAGGCAGAAATGCAGGTTTTCCTGTATCTGCTGTCTTGTGCCCCAGGCAGGGGTCAGCAGTGTTTATGACTAAGGGACAGCTGCCCCTTAGGATGTAATTAAAGTTCTGTCATTTTAACCAGCAATGTCTCTTGACTTTCAAATTTATAACCATGGTGTTTGTAATAAGATTAAATAAAGTTAAGAACCTCTATCTAGCAGCCTTCTATTCAAGTAAATTTCTCAAGTTAATTAAAATGACACTATGCTCCTTCTGTAAAATATACCTGTGTTTGTCTTGGAGTTTGGTGCTGTTGCAGAAATTCTGTGTTTGCCTTGTGAAGCTGATTATTGCACAGCAGGGCCAGAATGATGCAAATGAAGGAGCAAATTCAGGACAAAGACCTTGCAACCCTCTAACACTTCTCAGAAAGTGCTAATGCTGCCGTGGAGGGTCCTGGTTGGCATCCAAAAATAACAGTCATCATCCAGAAATGTTGGTATGGATCAGGTTGCTTAGCTTTTCCAAATTCCACATTTGCATATTAGTGCTCTCACCCCTGAAACTGGGTCTGATTTCATAACTTTTTTTGGAGTCAGATTCTGGTTTTGAAAGCATAAAATTAACTATGAAGAAATAAAATGGTTTTTTTGATTGTATGATCAACCAAGTGAAGATGGGTGAAACAGCCTGCAGTCATTATGACAAATCTTGTTGACATGTGGGTTGACCATCAGAGTTACATGAAGCAAAAATAACTGTGGAAGATTTAGAAAAGTAAGTCTCTGGCATTGCATGCATGTTTCTAGTAAATAGTATTAAATTTCTCAGACTCTTCCCAAATTCTGCAACTAACTTGTGTTCTTTAACATGCCAGGTGATTCTCACTGCCTCACTATCTGTTAACTTAATATAGTAACACAGTACGAAATGGGGGGTTTTAGAAAAGAGGGAAAATGACTTTCTACATGGGCAGATAGTGAGAGGAGAAGGGGGAACAATTTCAAACTAAAAGATGAGAGTGTTTAATTAAAAGTATGTGTGGAATACAAAAATACCAACGAATTTTAGAATCATAGTTAATTTACAGTTAATATCTTTCAATTGATAACATACATTAGATTTAATATTTTGAGACTAAATTTACTGGTGCATTAAATAGGTCAAAACTTTAATCATAAGTCATAGCAAAATACACATTTGTTGCTTTAAAGTAGTTCAGTGGAATTAGTGAAAGCAGCCTAGATCCCCTCATAAGCTATCTGACGCTAAGCCAAAAATAGTGGATGTTAATTCCATTTCTATCCTAATCCTTTCTCTGCTTGTCTAACAATTTTCTATATATTCATAGCAGAGTATCTGCCTCAAAAGTTCATGCTTTCTTGTTTGTGTATTCAGGTGTGGATCTCCTTTGAAATTTCAAATTGAAATCTTTCAGACAAACTCAGAATGTAAAGTAGATATTTCTGAGTAAAATTCCTTTTCTATAAATTATATTTGTACATTTCAAAAATGAAAGTTAAGCCAAGCAATCTGCTCTGCCCAGCACACACAAAGAAAGCTGGTTTGGGTGCCTAGGTACCCACAAAATCAGTGTGTTTCTATCCATGTTTCACGTGGGTAATGCATTCCTGATTAGCCGATTCACAAAATACAAAGGTGTTGCATGGCTGTGACGTGGGAGAGGTTCCACGTTTGAGGTTGGATTTTTTTAAAAGTTTGGCACCTCGTTTTCGGTACCTGACCCAGCCCCTCACTGGCAGAGGTGTTGGACCCAGACCCTTCCGCTTCCCAGCCTTTCCCAGAAGCCATGGGCTGGACACTGGGCTCACGTGGGAGATCCGGCACTTCAGGGGGTGTGCATGCAGCATTAGGCCTCTTCTCGAGGGATCTTTGTGCACCCTGAGCAATCAGTGCCAGCAGTGCTCTGTGTGAAACCAGAGTTTGGGAAGGCCCAAAGAGAATTGTTACAATTGTGCTAGCATGGAACATTGGTCTGTCTGTGCAACAGTGTTCAAATGCTGTTGGGAATAGCTGGTTAGAATATTCTATATGTACATGTGTAAAATATGTCACATCGGCCCATGTTTGGTCTTGATGTCACCTGCAGTGGGGCAAAAATAAATTTCTTCAGAGCTGTCTTTGGAGGTTTCATTGCCAACATCTCCCTGGACGTTGTTTTCAGTGATGTCACTGTAATTGGACTGTTTCATCCATCTGAATGTGTTTTGTGTGAGGTGATGAATCAGTTTCAAATGCATCACTTCTTTCAGTTACAGAGGCTTCTGCAGCCATGTCCATTGCTACATAAAGAAAGCAAATAGGGGCCTTGGTTTCTGTGTACATGTACGTATTTGAAGCTTGTAAACTTTGTAAGAGAGCCCTTCAAACTTCCCACAGCCTCGTATCATTTGTAACAGGGTATGTTTGAAGCTTCCTTTCACCTCAGTCTCAATATTTGTGCCTGAGGATTTCCATTAGTAAGTGTTGTTTCATCTAGGTGTGTGTGAGAGCCTTTGCAGGTGTTATCTTTTAAAGAGATTAAATGTAAGGTTTTCACCTTGTAGGCAGCTATTGCTCTGGTGTTTAGTCCTCTTGACTCCTTTGAACCCCGCGTGGCAGACTATACTCGTGTGTGGAAGTGGCTGCAGGAGAGGTAACGTGTGTAGGATGGGAAATGACCTTTTTTCTGCATACAGTCCAAACTGGAGCAAACCCTGTGCTAGAGGACATTGCTGCTGGCCACAAGTCTCTGCCACACAGCCCACAATGAGAAGTTTCCTAAGAACTTGATTGCAAATATTGTTCTTTTTTAATGTTGTCATGCTCAATTTAATTTCATTACGGAAAACAGCCAACACAAGTGAATTTCAGGTGATGGGAAAATTGCAACCTGTTAGCCTGCCAAAGGTAACAATGGAAATGGAATTACAAGCACTGATAGGTGCCTGGATCAGCTGTAGAGCTCTTGGTTGGCAGAGGGAGCAAAAGGCATGTTCTTATCAGTTACACTGGGACATGACTCTTGGAGCCTGTAAATACCACATTAAAAGGATCGTGTATGAGAAGCTTCTCACTGAGAGGGTTGAATGTGAGCCCTTGTAGCCACCGTGTGTTATGAGTGAACTTCCCTGTTACATTTGCAGAGTGCTTTTTTCACCATGTGTATGTACCTTTCGTGTTCCACACATGCATTCTTATTCTAGTGAAATAGTGTACAAGAAATTGTGCAGGTTTCTGTAGGAGACCTGCTAAGGAGGCACAGTGCATAGAGTGTATCCGAGGGAAAGTTGTCTAAAGTGAGAAATTCTGGCTTTCACTCTCTACATCTGCACAACAAAATATCCAGTAGTACTTGGCCTGGAAGCAATGCACAAATACTCTGGATCTTTCTGTTCAACACAATGAGTTCTTGTAGAAAAGACATACATGTATATGTGTGAATAGATACAGATATATTAGCATATTAAAATCACTTTAGTTGTACAAATATTGCAACACCTCTGTGACACCAAGGGAATATGTGTAGTCAATCAGTAGAAGATCTGATTCAGTCAGAAAAAGTGGATCGCTGAATCTGGTGAGATTCATAACCACAATTTCTCTCAGATGTGAAACTGCTAACATAAATGTTAATAATGTATAGGATGCTGTACCAACTGGTAAAAACAAGGGTTTTCTGAAAATGGAAGTGACTGAGTGCACTGAAAAAAAAGAACAGAAAAACTGCAAGACTTTGGTTAAAGATTTTCTTGTTTTGTTTTTACCCTGCCTCTGGTGCTGTGTGCACCTTCCAGAGCCAGCATGAACCTGTGGATTTGCAAAGGTGCCCAAGAGCCCAGAGTATGCACTCTTAACAGAGGCAGTGCTGAGGTGCAGACTCTCCTTACAGAGAGAGGGGAATTTCACCTCCAGCCTTTCAGTGGATCCCTCTTTGCAGCCACCTCCTGTGGTGCCAGAGGTGAGCACAACCTGGAGTGCTGCCCAGCATTATTTGTTCTGGGAACACTGGCAGCGACCTCACACTGGCCTGGCAGAGGTCATTTCCTTGGGTTTCATGTCATCTCTGCCACAGGGAGTCAAACCAGCTTTGTCCATACCTACTGTACACTTGTGGGGGCTCTGGGAAAACAGTGGACTCAAACAGTGATCTTCTTGTAACATGAAGTATCAAGAAGCTTGTTAGGAAGGCTATGGGGAGAAGGGAGAACTTGTTAGTTGTTGAAGCTTTAAGGTTTAAAAGTTCCAGCAGCAACTGGATAACTTCTGAAACGACAACATCTAAATGAAATGACTAAAAACTAAACATTTTTTTGTTTTGACAATACAGTTAATAACACTGGCTTAACGACCACTGTGGTGAAAAGCTATCTAGTTTGAAAATACTTCTGTCTTTGCTTAAGTTGCATGACATTTCTGGATGTCCCAAAAATGGCTCCAGTGGATTTGGGGAGGTGATACTTGGTAATGTTGAGATAGTTATTGTTAAAAGGTAGAAACCAAGGAGGATTTTTTCCTTTTGTGTTTTGTGAATTGGAAAAAAACCCCAGAGCTACAGTAAATGCTGGATCTAATTTAGGGAAAAACTCATTGGGGAAAGTGAAAATGGAAACTGACTGGTCTGAGTACACCTAGACTAGAGTACTGTGCTTTTTAAAAAGTACTTGTGAACTGTGAAAAGAAGAAGCCCAAGCAGAAGGTCAGTAGAGATTATAGTTTCTGGTACATGTATTTCCTACTTACATGCTTCTTTTTCTTTTGTACCATTTCCTGCAGATCTCTCTTTTTTGCCATGTCAGCTGACAGCCACCAGCTCCACACTCATTCCTACCAGGACTCGCTGAGTTCTACTTGTCACAGTCTCTTGAATGTCAACAGTCACCCCCTTTCCAAGAGCTCCTCAAATCTGGCCTGTATTGGGCACTCGAGGAGTTTAGAGGAAAGGCACAACAAACAGGAGCTGAAGAAAAGCCACAGTAGCACCATCTGCCATATCCTGGAAAACAGGAGTGTGCAGAGTCCTGGATGGTCCTTCTCCCACTCTGGGATGATGGGACTTGGATCAGAGGTCCAAACCGTAAATGACCAGTCAGCCAATGACCATTCAGAGAGCAGAACTAAGAATACAAACCATGTTCTTGTCACTGAACAGTCCTCAGCATCCTGGGGAGTGGGGGACACTAAGATGTGTGTAAAGAGCAGCACTGTTGAGAACGTTTCTTCAGCCTGCTTTGCTCACCAGCAGAGCATGTGTAAAATGGAAGAATCAGGAGCTGCCCTTCAGAGAAGCCACTCAGACCTAACCTGCAGCTGCAAACAGCAGACTTACGTCACTCACATAGAAACCAGTGCTACTCATCCCAGCCTAAGTTCTTCTGGCTGCAGGCACGGTCCGCCGGTGGCTGGGATGTCTTTCCAAACACAGAGATATGGATCAGAAACAAATGAAAATACATCTCACTATCACAACCTCATGACTCATCTTCCAGTCCTGCCTAGAGACCAACAAGTACCCACAAATACCTTTGACAGTGGCAGTATTCCACGTAACACTACTGTTTACACAGATCCTGGAACATTTCACGCTGCTGTTCTAGGACCGCACATGCCTGGAAATGGTTTCCCAAACAGGACAATGTTCAGTCAAGCCCCTGGGATTATTCATGGTGGTCTGACTTATGGTAATATTCCAAACTCTGTGTACTCCCCCATGGTGATGACAGTTCACAGCAACTCTGTGGGGCCCTGCAGTCTCAGGCAGGACGCCCTGAAAGCAGATGCCACCATCCCAGCCTACTGCCACTCCTTGCCCATCCCATCCATACAGCTCGTCCCACGGTTGGTGTGCTCCGTTAGTGAGACAGGAAAAGAGCAGGCAGGACCTGGCTACTTTCATTCCTTTTCTGCTTCAGACATTCTGACATATCCTAAGCTGGTGTCTTCAGTAAGTGAATCAGGTCTGGATGCCAAGAAAATCCTGAAGTGCTGTAACGTTCCTGGAGAACAACTGCAACATGCTCAGCAGGACAGAGCTCCTCCAGAAGCCAAGGCTGCCTGTGTTGTCCTGAGCAGCCAGCAAGGTGCAGACATGGTAGTGACAACTAAGGATATGTGGACTATGACTTCTATGAATGACATAAGCAAAGGCCTGAAACCAGCTCTTGAGTGCAGAGATGCCGAAGTACAAACTCTTCCAACCATGGAATGCAAATCAGTGGCAACAAGCCCAGCGGCTGCAGCAGAAGGTCACCCACATGTGTTCCCAGAGGTGAACCTGGAGCAAGACTTGGAGGCCCCCAAATCTCCAGTTCGTGAAGTGAGATGGGATGATGAAGGAATGACATGGGAAGTGTATGGGGCATCTGTGGATCCAGAGGTCCTCGGGGTAGCCATTCAAAAACATCTCGAGTTTCAAATAGAACAGTTCCACACAGAGCCTGCTGAGGCAGCTGAGAAAAGTAATGAGGAGCCACCCCCTGAAAAAACTGGGAAAAAAAGGCCTTTCAGAACAATGATGCATTCTCTGAGATATCCAAGCTGTTGTGCTCGCTCCAGTACTGCAGTGGAGTGAGCAGAGGTGTAGGGTGTAGAATAGTTGTGCTGCTTTTAAATTGTACATAAATGCTGACTCTTAAGTGTTAACACAGTACATGTGGGCAGCCCACATCAGGATGAGTGGGAAAAGTTCAGTGATCAAAAATATACGTTAAATCAAGGAAAAATCCATGGCTGGACCATATAACAGAGAACATAAGATTATACTTAAATAATGCCATCCAAATGCTCTTGACTGTATTTAATGTAGCACTGTTTTCTTCTATGTTAGTTTTAAACCGTATTGTAAGGAATGAAACTTCTTTTTTAATGATGCATCTTTTTGAAATAATGATGACTTTCTTCTGTATTTTAATAATTTAGGGTTAGAAAATTATGCTTTAATCAAAGTTCTTAGCTTTCAATCATATTCCCTTAAATGGTTTTGGCAACTGTTTTGCTGTTAATTTATAATAATCTTGGCTATAAGCCCACTTTAACTGTAGACAAAAGAACAAACTAGTGTAATGTTCTATGACAAAGAATTGTAACTTTTTTCTACATAACTGTGAAGTAATTTCAGTGTTGCTAGTCTGAACTCTTCCCTTAGCAAGCTCATGTACAGTTGGAGGATGCTCCATCAACTTTCCAATTAGTTTGTAGTTATGATTAATTACTCTCTACATATCCAGAACTTTATGTTTACCAAGTGATTGACACAAGTGTACAGTATTACCAAAGATGACTCATGTAATGTGAATTACTTGCTGAATGCTTGTTCTAAAGACCTGAAACAGAAGCTGTTCAGAATAGTCTGTGGCACCACCATACCCTCCAACTCAAGAGCAGTTTTGGTTTTCTTATATTAAAAGTAATTTCCAGTGAGTTCTTTCTATGTGCATCTATCCTGAACGGTGTTATTTGGCTGTTGCACAAGCCACAGGGGACAGTTTGCACATAACCTTTGCCTGTCTTGTGTTCCCTCTCTGGTCTGACGTCAAGTGTCTGCTGAAAGTGAGACCTTGTGTCTTCCCCAAAGTACAGTCCTAAGGTTATTCTGAGTGCCTTGATCATTTGGGCAGCTTAAAGATTTATTTTCTTCTAAAAACAACTTGGCAAACAAGTTTTCAGAGAGAAACTTGTTACGATAGTGTGATGCAGCTGTAGTGCAGGGCCTGTTTGAAGTGAAAGGTTTATCGAGGAAGCTGAGAATACTGTTTCCAGTGTCATATGTGCCTTTGGTCAACGTCTAAGATTCTTTGGGAAATGAGATGCGACTTTTTTTTTATGAGGTGAGAAGAGAAACATTCATTTCTGTCTCCCAGGAAAATTTCCAGTGACTGGAATTTCTGAGAACTTACTGCTGTGGAATTACCCACTGTTACCTTAAATGTGTGTGGTTGTGGTTTGTTGGTTTGGTTTGGTTTTTGTTCCAGTAAGTTAGCAGACTGTCTACAAAATGTTCACCTGACATTTGTGTATGAACAGGAGCCCCTGGTGATTAGGACAGCTTTAAAATTTCGTCTAGAAAAATCCTTAAATGTAGGACCTGCTAGCTGGAATGTCCTGTGATGCATTAATTTAATAATGTAGAGTGGTTCAAGATCAAATTTTCACTCCCGGGCAAAGTGGGATTAACAGAGCTGGCTCCTGTGAAATTCACCTTGAGTTCAGGAGGCTTCTTTCAGACCCTGGGACTTTGGCATCAGTGAAGTCTGAGCTCAAAATGAGTTTTATACAAACCAAGTCTGAAACCACTGGAATATAATGCCTTATTCAGGATGCCTCTACAGCTGTGAGCATCCAAGTTTTGATAATGATTCTGGATGTTAAAATTCCTTTTCTTGAAGTTTTAATAGGAGTAAGGAAGTAATGAGTAACTAAATAAAATTACTCTGCTGTTATTTAGAGTTTAGCTAAGCAGTTTCTATACAGCCTTATTTTGTGGTCCAGAATATCGAACACTGATTTCTTCCTTTCTTCAAATGTTACACTTTGGGAATTTTAAGCACTATAGTGGTCTACAATTTTGTTTTGTCTGTTAGCTTGTCCCTGGGTGTGCAGAATTAAAGATTTGAAGAGTCAAACTAAAGCTTATAATAGCAAGTGTACCTTCCTCCCACGACCATTGTAATCCATATTTTTAAACTGGATTTTACATGTGGAATAATCTGTATTCTCCTTCCCACCCCTGCCCCATTCCAAGCACCTCTCTAAAATAAAGCCCCCAGCTGTAGAAAGATGATATAATAGGACCAGTATCAAACGGGTCAGAAAGAGAGAGTTTGCAGAAGGGACTGGAATAATACAGCAAAGTCCCTTGAATGCTTTGGCTATAAAACCTGGAACAACTCTTGTATTTAATATAGTTCTGGTGTCAATTACTTATGGTTTATGCATTGGTATGACTTGCTACTACAGTCCCAAGCACTGATTATCATTCCTGGATGAGAAAAATAAGTTACAAGTAAAGGGAAAGGATACCAATGATTTGTTAGTCCAGAAAAACAGAGGCTCACTCATTACGGGCATTCTGAATCTTCTGGTTATTAATCAGAGTTGCTGTTATTTACAAAAAATAGTATTTATGTTTGAGGACTTCCTACACTTTTGGAAAGGTTTAAAGTACAAGAATATAATGGAAATTTGAGAAAAAAACCCATCAACAAACACTCATCTGAATATTAGCTACAGGGATAAAACAATTTGTTTCACTTGTACGATCGGAGCCTTAAAAAAGGGCTATTTGGGTTCACTTTGCATTTGGGTTCAATTTTAAAAAAAATTTAAAGGCAGCCATTTTGTATATTAAGTATTCTCTGTTCAAGTGTTTCTCTTGTAAATGTGAGAATTCTGACTCTGTTTTTTAATGTTTTCTAACTTAGGAAAATCCAAATCCATTACATTCTACTCTTAAATATAAATAAAGTAGCAGGAAAACTCACACTAGATTTATAACTGAGTGGGTCAATGCTGAACACAGATGCTTGCCAAGCTAGCTGTAATTATTATTTTCTCAAGCCCATTTGAAAACCAGTTTGTATTGCATCGTGCTGCCTCTGCTCCCCAGCCTGAATGCTCAGGTACCAGTTCCAGCTGAGCAGATTGGGGCTGCCTTTTCCAGGAATCAAGGAGGGATGCACTGGCACACGGGGTGCTTAACCCTTTTGCCTCAGTGTGCCTTCTTTACCTTGGGGAACAGCTCCAGTTAGTGCAGTATTTTGGATATGTTATGTTGTCCTTAGACCCTAACTAATGTCTCTAGAAGGATTTCATTGTACATTGATACTTGATAGCTGAGATTGATAATGGGCTCAGATGCTTAGCTCAGTGGCTTGGCAGAGATTGAAGGGAATTGATACTAATATCTGTATTCTGTTGAAATAGTTCTGAAAATGTGTTAGAATAATTCATTTCATTCTGAATTAGTATTTACTGTCACCTCTCCTAAAGGAGAGGCTGAAACCTGTCAGACATTTGACACTGACTATTATCATTGCAGTTTCAATTTGAGATAATCTTTGACTGTGGGGTTAAATACTGAAATAGAGGGTATTATATCAGTGCTTTATATAAAAAACTTCTGTAGTTAAATCAGGTCTTTTAAAAAAGCCAAAACAACACACTAAACAGTTGCTTAGTCATTGCCATATCAGTTACTTTTAAAATCATTGTATTTATTTGTTTGGTCCTCACCTGAACATGTTTTGCTTTAGGAACCCCTGTTCCAGAGAAAGACTATCTTCCTTCCAGATGTAGCTTAAGAAAGTTTGTGTTGTACAGCTGAGCCAAAAGACCCCACAGAGCAACACTTTTACCCAGTCCTGAGACAGGGGCGAGTGAGAAGAGGAGAAGGCAGTCAGCTGTTCTGTACCGAAATGTAACCAACACGTTCCAGGGAAAAAGAGCATCTCCTCTGTACAGACAGAGCAACGTATTTCTTTCTGATCACTTCTCTGCTTAGAGCCAGTAAGAATAATAACAGGCTGGACTAATTGCATTATTGGATAGACATTTAGTCTTTTAAATCCAAAGCAGTAACGACCTGTCTGGAGATGTGCTGAGGTAAGAGGCCTTCTAGAAGGATGTTACTCACTACTGAAGATTGAATAAGAAAAACAGTGTAGCTTTGCTCTAGGAAAAGTAATGTGTGGTGAGGTTGGGTTAAAGCAGAAGCTCAAAGTGGGGGTGAGATCTAGGGACCCCAGCTCCATACAGGGAACAGGGCTAGGTGTCCTCCAGGCACTGCTACTGCCCCCTCTCTCAGGAGCTTTTCCAACTGTGAAATTGCAATGTTAATACTCCATTGCCATCTGTTCCTTTCAGACATGTTGAGGTGATTAATTTGTCTTCTTAAGCCCCTTGAAAATGAAAGCAGTTTATTAGTGCTAAGTAATACTGTTAATTGGCAAGAGAGAGAGAGGCAGCATGTGGGTTTATAAGTTGGAAATGAATAATTCTAATCAACTCTCACAGTACCAGTGAAATTACTTAGTGGAACTTGCTGCGTCAGTCACTTGTGTCTTTCCCTTTCAGGGGACTTGAGGGGTCTAGGATTAATTTCTAAATTTTGTTTCTTTTCCCTCCGTTCAGAACTGTGGATCTTAAATGAAGAATATAATGTGCCTATTCAGCTTCCTTCCAAAGCCTTGTTATTTACACAGGCCACAGGATCCAGCTGACCCTCTGCAAAACAGGGGACTCTAATGCCTGTGAGCCTGTGTGCAGAGCCCTGGGATGCTCGTGTCTGCAAGTATTGCCTGTCCCCAAGTACTGTGTGTTCTGCAAGCCCTTCATGCCTGCTGAGGGAGGGAGCTGTGGTGCTTTCTGCTGATGCTATATTCTGGGTCATCCCACTGCCCTGCCCCTCTTCAGGGGCAATTCTACAGAGCAAAGGGAAAGAGATGGGTAAGCTTTGTGGGTGACATGTGGATTAGTGAGAATTTTGTTCCTTTTCTTGCTCAGAAAGCAACTTGCAGACAGAAGTTCTGCCCAGTATAAAAATGGTTGTGCTCCCTTTTCACCTCTGCCGGCTGGAATGAGTGTGTCCATTTTCTGTGGGGCAGCACCCCTCCACAGGCAAAACCAGTGCTGTGCAGTTGTTTCTTTCCCCTGAAACTCTTTCACCAGACTTGGCACACAGTTGCTTGTGGCTTTTACTGCATCAGTGAAGGGAATGGTGCGTATCCTTTGCCATGGTTGCTTGGCTTCCATCTTTCTCGAGCTGTAGAAGTGCTGAGCCTTGAGCTGACAGCCATCACATGTACCAGGGCCAATGTGTTCAGATAGCAGAGTACTAAGCTGTAGCTTGTAAGTCTTTGGAAGCATTAATCCTTTCTAATATGTGACCTAAACAGATGTCATCTGTCTTATTATCAGGCTTTCAGTATACTACAGGCTATACTACTCTGATGGCATGTGAAGGAAGCTTAGAAAACAAAGGGGAGAGACACAAGTAAGGAAACGATTCTGCAGACTTCCATCCCATTCCAGCCACCTCCCGCTCGCCTACAGGCACTAAAGACAACTCCAGTAACAATGGTGTCACGGGGTGATGAAGGGGAGATTTTGTTCCCCGCGGTGTTAAAGGTAGTGGGACATAAGGAATGTGGGTCAGGCGCTCCGGTGCACTCCTGCTGGCCAGGATTACATCTCCGAGCTCCACCTGGCGCCCAGCGCCGGCGCACAGCCCCGCAGGACAGAGCCGCTCTTCCTCTATGGCTTCTTCTGGTCCCTGCTCACCTCCTACAATTTTTACTGTAAAGCAGAGATGGGGTCACAGCTTGGGGTGCAGTGACCCCTGCCCGAACACCCTTTTGTTTGTGCTTTCCAGCACACACCTGCTGACGGGCAGCTTTTCATGGTGCAGGAAACAGACAGAACTATCCAGGCCTGGGTGCCAGCACTTGACCTGTGCTGTACTGCCCTTAAAGCAACTGCAGGAGCTGGAGTTTCTGGTCTTTCCCTTGACACAGACACAACACCCTCAGTGACGACACATGCATAAAAAGTCATGCCTTTCGCCTCCTCTGATGGCTTTTTGCAGGATTGTAGGTAATTTGCTTACACTGCCCCTGGTGCTGGTTATAGTGCAAACTGGTGCACTCCGGATTGGGACTGGGCAGAAATTCCCGTGTACAGGTAATTTGAATGCTGTCTTGTGTTCCCATTGTCTGAAAAATCCTACAAATGCCATTGCCTCAGAGAATCCAATTTTTAAATTCATGGTGTGATGTTATAATTTGTTATGTTGTAATTTCTTCCTTGTCCACATAATGATCTGTGTTTTCTAAATTTCATGCTTTTTTTCAGCATCAACCTCACTCCAACAGCAGAATGAAGGGTTAATTTAGTGTTGTGCTGCTGTAGCTGCTTTCTTAAAAAGGGATCTTGGGAAAAGATGAGACAAATGTTTCTGAGAAAGCAGAAGAGACCTGTTTCGATTGTGTTATGCCAGTTGTTCAACAACCTGCTTCCCCACTCAAATGAGAGCAAACCCTAGAGGTGTAACGCAGCCCTTGTGTTCCAAGTCTGCACTACGACACCTTTCCTGCTCCAGTTTTGACTGGAATATGTGTGTGTGTGTGTGTGTGTGTGTGTATACTGGGGGGAGCTGCAAAATGTTTAGTGACCCAAATCACACTGCTGTTTTACTATAGGCTCAATCTATGTTTGTGATAGAACAAGTTTTCTGAAGCAGGTTGAAGCTTTATGAAAACAGTTTAAAAATAGTTAAAATTGTTTCTACACTGTTTACATGCCTCCCTCTCTCTAGTGTGAGTCCTCTGGTGCTGTGCTTGTTATTTTTTGCATTGATGGGTTTGGGCCATAACAAGTAAGAGATTTGTTCACATCTGTGGTGGGACCCTAATTCACAAATGCAACCCATTGCTTCCAGAAGTTCTGCCTTTGGTTAGGCTGCCCAGAGAAGCTACATAAGACCTTCCTGAGAACCTCTTTAAATGAAAGATGAGTGTGGAGTTAGGTATAGTCTGTACTTTTGTTTGATGTGAAATGGGATAGATGAATAGACAGTAATTTAAAAGTTTGCAGAAATTAGAAATCCCTAAACTAGAGAAAGGAAAAAGGCTGTGTGTGGTGTGCAGGAAAAGGCTATTAAAACATCTGTTTACAGTCTATATATGAAACTGTTTGTGTGGGAGTTCAAAAACACTTCGTTCCTCTCTGGCACTGAGGAACTCGACACAGAAAGCAAAGATTCAAGGTCAGTAAATACAGCGCAGAGAGCTTTGAAAGTGCCCTGCAAGGCAGTGAAGCCTTTGGACTTCAGCACAAGCGGCGGCTGCTGCCCTCGGCTCCTTGGGCCGGCTGGAGGCTGAGGTCGCCGTGGGGCCAGGAGCGGGACGGGCCCTGCGGGAAGGCTCGGGATGGATCTGGCGCACAGCTGTGGGACCGAGTGCCAGGTCACGGCCTGCCTGGAAGGGGACCAAGGACAGACGTCAGAGAGGATACGTGGGAGGGAGGGTCACGCACCCGGGCTGGCAGGGACAAAGGGAAAACAGTCCCTTTCCAGCGGCAGAGCTTGAGGAAACTGGCGATTCCCGCAGGAGGCTGCGTGAGGTTCCCTGTCGCCTACAATGACGACTCTATTCTAGGGTTTCATACTCCGCCTTGGGACTGTTGCTGCTTCTGGCAGGAGCAGCCGGCAGCTTGTTGGTCTGCCTCGGCGACCGGCTGCACCCGCAGCTGTGCCGGGCTTGCTGCCCTTCCTTATTCCCCCTTTACAAGGCAGGGATGGACTGCTTAACTGGCGGTAGCATTGCAGAATAGGGAGATCACATTCTGGGGCATTTAACAGAGAAGTTAACACAGCTGATGCTCTTCAACTACATTATTGCATTTTTTGGAAGAGGAACAGTCTGAACAGAAAACAGAAACATTCTTTAAACCCCATAAAATTTGCTCTAAAATCATTGCACCAGAGAATATTCTTCAAGTTCTTTGTGGTTTGAGTGGTGCACTGTAGTACAGTTTTGCATACCTAAGAAATGCAGAAAAAGCTTCCAGTTCTCTATCAAAGCTCATGTTTCCAAGGGATGGGAAGGGATGAATCTCTCTCTGGTCTTCATTCCCACACTGCAGACGAGCAAGGAAGAATGTCTTTCAGTGTGACCAGGGAGTCATTATGCACTTTTGCCAAATCAAGGAAGGATGAGCTTTATGCTGCAGAACTATATGTGGGATTCCCATTCAGCAAGAAATAGCACTGAGTCTTGGGTATAGGCATGTATTACGTGGTGTCACACTTCTGAAGGGAAAAGCTGCAGGCTTTTATCCTCATTTCTCATGTGTATGTAGATCCCTTTTATGCATCCAAAAGCTTTTCTTCATACTCTTCAAGCCTCTGTTGGAGGCTTATTGTGAGCACTGATACACAGTTTTATCCAGTCCTGAGGAACTGCCCGCTACATGCCTCCATCTTTGCTGCTATTTGAACATGAGCAGATGATCTTGTTTATTTTCCCAGAAAATTGTGTCTCTACCCAACCTTTTGCCTCTACTTTAGTAGACCACAAATTTGCCTTTTGCTTAAGCCGATGCAATTTTAAATTTCTTTTTCTGATCTGCTATGTAGGTTTGTGTAAAAAGGCACACCTGGCGTGGCAAAGGGTATGGCTGAGGGAGGAGCAGTGTCTACTGCCATGAGGGATGGGAGGAAAGAGACCATTAAAATATGCATGTGGCTCCTTACCCTTGATATTCCTTTAGGAGTAAGATGGAAGATATATCCAAAGAGCAAATCCTCTTAGGAAGGCATGACCTTAACCACAATGAATCCACACAGAAAGTGTACTGTGTGAAGCAACTCTACCAACAAAAACCACTCAAACCATCCTGATTATGATATTGGGCGGAAAAAAGCCCATGGAAGACATGACAGAAACCTGCCACGGTCCACTCTGCCTGCTTGCCCAGGAGAGGCAGCTTTCTTTCCTTGGGAGAGTCCTACTGGGTAACTGCATGGGGGGACACAACAGCACTGCTGGTTTTCCAAGGTTAGGCAGGGTTGGTATTATTTTTCCTCTTAAATCCAAATACACAGAGGAGGATTATATAACACACCCTGTGTCTCCTACGTGTTTAGACAAGGAAGCCAAATACCTGAAATGCTGGTTCCTAGGGTAACAGCACATCTGGGATTAGGTGGCTGACTTCTACTTTCTCTCATGTCAGCACTGAATAATTTGTACTTGTAACCGCGAGTAAGGTCCTGTTCAAAAGAACGGCTCCTTGATCTGTGCCCAGAGGAGAAAATGTGTAGGAAATTGTGACTCAGCTACTTTGACACAGTCCATTTGAAGTCCTTTCTGCTTGAAGCCCCAATGCATTCTCTGTTAAGCTTTAAGTGCTGTGCACACACCTACACAAGGCAGCATTTCAAAAATGTGCTGGGCGGGTGGTCATGGAAAGGCTGAATCTCACAGAATCACAGAATAGCCTGTATTGGAAAGGACCCCCAAGGATCATCGAGTCCAGCTCCTCAATGGCCCCCACAGGATCGAACCCACAACCTCGGCGTTATCGGCATCACACTCTGACCAGCTGAGCTGATCTCCTCGCCCCTGACCAGCTAAAGCGCGTGGGCAGGAAGGAGTGACTGGATTCTTTTCGCAGCTGGAAAGAGGGGTGGCAGTACTGGGAGGTGTTCTGCCGTGCTTCACACTTGCGGAAAGGAGAACCCAAAACCTGTGCTGTGTAAAGCCAAACCAAGCCACGTACACTGGGAGATTTCCGGTGGACACGGAAAAAGCCCCAAACAGGTGGCTCGCCCCATGATACACGTTCTGTACTCTGGGGATTTGCCGTGCCGGGTCGGCCGGAATTCCCGGATTTTGGCTGCCGTGAGGAGCAGCAGCAGCACCGCCCCCGCCGCTCCCTCAGCGCCGGCGCAGCCGCTCCGCCGCGCCGNCCGGGGAGGCATCCGGGGAGGGGGGTCCGAGAGCAATCCCATGAGGAATCCCTTGAGGAATCCCGTAAGGCACCCAGTGCCTCACAGTGGGAGGTGCCCAGGCAGCCGGCCGGCCTGGGTCGGGCAGGTCGGTCAGGAAATGGGCGCTCCGTGGCGCTGGGCTCACACGGGACACGGAGACGGGGTTTTGTGCTGATCTCGCTCTCTCTTCGTGTCCCGGAGAGGTCGTGTCGCGAGCGCTCCTAAAGCCACGTCTCTGATTGCAAAGGCAAGGTCTTTTGTTAGCAGCTGCGCTTCTCAGAGGTTATATAAGCAGTAAATGGCTGGGTTAGGAATGGTCGGGGTTGTGCCGCATCGTGTTTGTTGGAAGTTTGTCAGACTTATGTTGTTCGGTGCGGGTAAGTGGTGTGAGCCAGAGCTTCCGGGGGTTTGCTAAGCATTCTGACAGCTTTAAACTTGGTGTTTATGGCTGGGATTAAAGAGAAAAGCTGACAGAGGAACAAGGTTGCCTTCCCTTGAGACTTTGGGTAAGGTATGCAGTCACGGGAGCGGAAAAAAGCTGGCAGCTATGTAAAAACCACTGTTCATCAAGCTGCAAGTGCTTAACATTGGATAGATGGATGTGCAGAGAGCATGGCAGTGCTATCTTTGGGACCATATGCTTCAGGCAGACCTAGGGATTTGTCACTTGTTTTCCAAAAAGTTTTAAGTGCAAAAGTCTAGAAGATAGTTGTGTTGTAATGTGCAATCTGCGTTAAGATAAGTGTGTGTCTTTCCCACTCTGAGTTATCTTATTTGGTATTGTCAGTAATTATAGCATAAAGATTTCAGGCTTTCATATTCAGATACTTTGTGATTTCACTTATATGCCTGTTGTGCATAAAATACATATTTATGATGGATGGAATGAAATGGTGATGGGACTTCTTCACAGCTGCATTGGTGACTTATGACTGTTCAGAGCCCAGCTCTTGTGAGGGTGTCTCAATACAAGTGCTCTGTGTACTGGCTGGGCTATTTCGGGGCTAAAACAGGCAGAAAAGTCACACGTGTTCAGGTCTGTGGCACAGACCATGTACTGTGCAGATAGGTGAAAACTGCTTGAATTTTAGAAAGTGTAATACCAGAAACTTTTGTTACTATTCCTTAAGGTGTTTATTTCACTTTCTTACTCAGAACTGTTAAAGGTTATTATTTCCCCTTCAGATGGCTTGCGACTTAAAAAATAGGGTGTTAAATACTTGTTTTTGGAGTAAAATAATCCCCCCAGCAGGAGCTCCATACAGATACTGGCACGTAATGCTGGTGCTGCACTGGACAAAGTGCTTGTTATGCTTAGATGTAAATGGGAAGTCGAGATTCAGCTCGTGTACTTAGAGTACTTCACTCCCTGACCACAGCTCCCACGTACCTAATTTGGGAGAGCTTCTTAAGAAGAACTGCTGTTTTGTGGTGGGGTGAGATGGAAATCCATGGGGATTTCAGTTCAAACAAGCCAGCTGGTTTAAAGCCACATAAAGACAGGTCAGAGAGGCCTTTGGAGCAGCCTTGTTCTGCCAAATGGAAGAAATCATTCCAGAGATTTATAAATAGAGCCTGTTCGATGGGAGGCTTCGTTCCCTTCAGAAGCTTTTCCCCAACAAAGGCTCTGCACAGCCATGTTTTTGAGGTGACCCGTTTGAAATGGAAAACAATGCTCTTCCCAAGGGCAGCGGGGTAGTTGTGCTGAGAATGAAAAGCTGGTAAAACCAGTTTCCTGCTGGCCTGTTTGCAGGCTGTGCAGAAGAGGCAGGGCTGTCTCCTCCTCCTCTGCTCCCCAGCCAACAGATACTTAATTAAAAGCTAAAAATTATTTTTGTCCAGTAGTTTCTGACCTATGAGAATTAGCACCTCAGGGGTGGAGCATAGGCAGCCCGGGGGTTGCACAGAGCACCAGGGGATGTAATACTGTGACCAGGAGTTGTGGCTGCAGGGTCTTGGGGTGGCAACTCTCTAGTGAGCCAGAAGTCTTCCTGTAAGAACTGGTAGCAATTTTACTATTAGGAACAATAATACCGTCTTCCTGTATCATTCAGGCAGTTCAGCCTGGTTTAGTGAGAGGTGTCTCTGCCTACACAGAGGGGGTGGAACGAGATGATCTTCAAGGTCCTTTCCAACCGAGGCCATTCTGTGTGCTTTCTTCAGCTGTGTGTGTGAAATTGTGGAAGCAAGAGTAGATGTGACAAGAATTGTGTATGGGTGCGTGTCATTTTGGTCCTTCCAGGAGCTACCTGGGGTCCGAGCGGCTCAGTGTCAGGATTTCTGCCACGTCTCAGGCTCAGTGCTGGATGGGGAGCCCCACTGCTGGGCTGTGCATGGCCAGGGACGGAAGGTTGAGCTCGCAGCTCTTTAGCTCTTGTTGCTGCATCCGCGCTGGGTGCCTTGGAGCTCGGGTCTGCTTTGTTGTTGCATTAAGAAGGCATATTGGCACACTTCTGAAGTTGCAAGAAATAGCGGTTTTGTTGCAAAACGTTGAGGTTTCGTGGTTTGAACTGCTAATGGGATGCTCAGAGGCACTTGGTGTTTTGGCAGAGCGGATGCGGCTCGGCCCGGTCCCCGCCCAGCAAGGGGGTCGCGGCCGGCCCCGGGCCCGCCCCAGCGCTGCCGACGTGCAGGCTCGGCTGGGCGCGGTGGCCGGGGCGGGGCGCGGGCTGGGCTGCCCCGATAAGGCGCGGGGCCGCTCCAGCGAGCCAGGGCTTGGAGCGGAATTTGCAGGGTTGGGAGCGTTCTGGAAAGCATTCCGGAGGCCGGGAATGGAAGCCTTGTTATAAACAGGACATTGTGGTATTGCTTCCTGAGCGCGGAAAGTAAGTGCGAGCTCATCTGGTGGGGGGTGTGCATCCCATGACGCACATGGCGGGGAATGGAGGGACCCCCGTGTGCTTGGAAACAGTTTGATGGTGCGGAAATGGCCAGAACAAGTGACTGTGTGTTGCAGCCGTGTGTCTTCTTGCAGAAGTAATTGTATTTTGTTACTGTTGAGCCGAAGTGTGTGATCGCGGGTGTTTCAGATCATGTGACCTGAAAACATCTTAAATTCCCAGTGCTATTTGGGAGTAACTGGGAAGCAAGGAAATAGGTGCTTGCCCCCACTTAGTTTTGTTAGAGGCTTGTGGAAATTGAAAAGAAAGGTGTATTGGCTCTCATGCTCAACATGGGAGTTTTACTGGCTAATTTTCAACAAAGCCTAAAAACAGCTATTTTAACAGGAGTTGGCTGGCTGGAGGAATGCAGCATTCATTCTCCCTATACATTCTGGAGAGAGTCTTGCAATCATCGAAAAACAGGAAAAGCAACAAACAATAGTTTCAGAGATCATTAGAGAAGCGTGTGTAAGCTTCTTTAACTTGATTGTGCTATTATGAAGCTGCTAATGCAGAGTGTGGTAAAGTAGGTTAACATAATTTTCACAAGAGTTGTAAGTACATTGTCTATTGTGTGGGCAAATATGATAGTTATATTTAGCCTTTCAGACTTTGACTTGTTGCTATGTAAGAATATAATAAATGCATTAATAACCAGTATTATTTTTTAAATTCACTTTTGAGTTTATGAGAGTTTTTAAGGTCTCTAATATCCTTGTTTTCTTAGCTGGGTGTATTGCTGTAATCTACTTGTTAGATTACATCTGAGAACTAGGGCTCCCGCTTACACTGTTGGCTCCTACTTCGTGTAGGTTGAACGTGAGAGTTGAAAAGCAAGATGAAGTCTAAGGAGTGTTGTGAGGAGAAAGCTTAGCTTACCTTTTATTAAACATGACTAGTGTGGTGAAGATGATGAAACCTTACAGAGGTGAACCTGTGAACGAGTTAGGGTGTGCAAATACCAGGACAAAACTGGCATTCATAGCACAGCATGGAGAATGATGTATTTCGGACTTCTGCACCCTGTCTGGTTTGGTACAAAATAACATAAGCTTAAAAATTACATTTGAGTTCTCTTCTCTTGTATTTGTGCTCTGCAGTTCCTAGAAGATGACATGTTATGGTGAGGAAGGGATTGAGTTGTGTGCAGGGTCTTGGGGTGGCTTCTGTGCCTAGTCTCTGTCTCAAGTCCGGAGGCACTGGAGAGACAGGAAGCCCATGGTGCTGAGGGAGCTAAGGGAGGTGCAGCCTCTGCTCCTGCCCTACAGTGAACATTGCTTTTTCTGTCATCTTCCACTTGCAAGCCACTCTTAGCCCTCTCCTTTCTGAAACACACACCTATATCTGTTTGGTGGATCTTGGCTGTAGAAGGATTTTTGGGTTGCAGTTTATATGATCATGGGGCTTGGAAGTTGCAGACTTAATAGCTGCTCAGTAACACAAGCTTGTGGTTGTCTTGTCGTATTCAAAACTACTTTCAGTTCCCTGCAGAGCAGTGGTAAAATCTGTGACATTTTAGATTGACATATGTGTACGCTTTAAATCTGCTGGGAATTTCCATAGCTGTCATTGCTGAGGACTTGTTTTAAATAGAGTGAATACTGTGAATGTTTAGTGCTTCAGGAATCCCATGAAACTGACAGGAGAATTCAAACTCTTCGGTAACAAAATAACCCACTGTTCAGGAAAACTGCTTACACTGATCCTTCCCATTTTTACTAGAAATCCATACTATCTTTTTCCCCTTACTTGCAGAATCCTTACCAGTATAACTTCTGTAGAAATTTTGTATTTGAGCCCCTTTCACTTGAGACTACGCTGAAGCTGGCTCAGTTACCACAGCTGTGACCAGGACAAAATAATGGGTAGCTGTTGAAAGTTCTGGCCTTTGCAGCTTAGTAAAGAGTGATCTTTGTAGCAACGTGTGAGTCTTCAGTTGGTGAAAATGTATTGGAATTTTATCATTTATGGGTGCCAGCTCATTTGCCTACAGAGGAAAAAAGGATGACTGAAATATTTCTTGCCCCTGGCCAGGCCATTCTCCCCCAGCGCCGGCATTGCTGCTGAACTTTCCCTGAATCAGCCCCTCAGCTCTGGAGTTTGCTGGCTAGGCATAAAAGCTGGAGGAAGGTGACTGGCAGGGGAGGATTGCGTAAACTTCTGCGGCTGAAGCTGTTGTCAAGTATCTGTTGGTTTTCCTGTGATTGTGCAAATTCCGTGGGCTGAGGTGTTTGAGAGACCGTTGTTGCTCCTGGAGGAGACCTTTATCTCTATTTAGAAAACTTGCATCTGTGCAGAGTCTTAAGGGGTTTTTTGTTCACCTTTATAGTGAAGTAGAGCAGATGGTTTTTCATATGATGCCCTTCCTCTTCTGTTAAAGAGGAATAGAAACTGTTAAGAAATAGTTTTTTCCATTGTGTTTTAGGAACACTTCAAGAATGAGTCCACCACAAGATAGAAATAGAAATTCTTGCAGCAGTGAGACTCTGGCAAAGTGCCTTCAAGCAAAGAAGGACTTGGAAACAGCTATATCTGGAATTGTCAAGGCTGAACAGCAGATTAAAGAAAACTGGCAGGAGGTAATTTAAAATTACTTCTTAAGGATGTTTTAATAGCTAACATGACTTCAATGAAAGTTTCTATTATTCCAGAATAACTACTATTGTCATGTTGGGCTGAAATTTTCCTAGCGATTTGCAAACACATTGCTGTGTCATTTGGCCATGCTCTTCATAAAGGTATTCCTGTATTACTAGCTTTGGCATGCAGAATTTCCAAAAGCTGTTGGTTGAAATGTCAGAATAGAGAGAGATTACAAATAACATTATTCTTTGATACCTCTTTAAAGGTAGCCTTGGAACTGTTACTGACCTGAGTCATGTGGTGTTGTGGGTGACTGTGATGAATTTTTGAGAAATAAATTGCTCCAAAAATACCACTTGCCCCTGACAAACAGTAGTTTGTAATCAGTGCAGCTCATGCTTGTTCACTCTGCTTGACAGATGTAGAAATGTGTGTGTTCCCTGACAGGTCAAGGCCAAGATCCACAGCCACATCAGCCGGCAGCTGGAATGCCTGCGCAGCCGTGAGGTGTGGCTCTTCGAGCAGGTGGATCTCATCCAGCAGCTCAAAGAGGAGGCCTTGCAGCAGCAGGCGCAGCAGCTCTACTGGGTAAGGCTTGGTTGTCAGTTGCTGCACTGGCATTTTCAAGCAAACTTTGTCCTTGCAAGTACTGTCTCACTTTTGATCCTGGAAGCTAGAACAATAACGTGTGTTTTGTCTTTCATGCAGTACTTGGGACAGTTCAATTGCCTTATTCATCAGCTGGAACGCTCCTACAGTAACGAACTGGCAAACCAGATTTCAGTTTGCCTGGAGAGGTAAATGTATTTTATGATGCAAGTTAACACAGTTGGGTTTATTTTAACTTATGAATTTAATCTGATTTTTCATTCTAATAGAACTAATAAGAGATCTCACTGTTCCTACATTTTTAATAGTTCCTAGAAATTAGAACTTTAAGAAAGTCTGAGGTGATAAACCAGGACTATAATGAGCAGGAGAGGTACTCATTTATGCAGATTATTTCAGCTATTAGTTGTTGATGGCAGTTGAAGTAAGAAGGTGAAACTTGAGTTTTGCTGGCAATTTGTTCTATTCTTGGTTTGTAGATAGCCATTTCTTTCTTGTATGCCACATTAAAAGTCTTTTTTGTTACCTAATAACTGCCAAGTAGCTTGAAAGCCTTTTTATGAAATAATGGACTGACTTCCAAAACAGGATAGATGAAGAAGATTGTAATTTCTTTTTCTTTCTGTAATTATCACCTTACTCTTTCAGACTGGAAAGTCTTACACTTAAACCTGAAGAGTCTTCCATCCTGAATTTTGAGGCTGACACATCTTACCTTCGCCAAGCTATTACCTCATTTGGTTCCATTAAAACAATGGTAAGCACCAGAACTTCCCTGGGTTGGAATACTTGTCTCAAATATTTATTTTCAGTAGTGCAATATATACCAAGTGCTATTTTTGCTTTTAGTGACAGCTTGAATCAATCCTGTGCACGAGTCATATAATTTTAGCTGTATAATAAATACACAGTGGTTTATTAATTGTTGCATGTAGTTCTCACTTTCACTGAGTTTAGTTATGTACGTGTTGTTTTAATGTATTTTGGCAGAGGCTGAGCGAATGACTACTGCATTCTTACTCTATTCCAGCAAATGAAAATTTGGTACTGTTCTCTTTAGATAGCAATAGTTAAAAGACTGTAGATGCTTTCTGTGATAAAAGTATTTTGGGATTCTTATGTAAGCAGCATATTTCCTGTATTAATGGAGACAATTCTGTTAAAGGAAGCAGACTCAAGGTAGTATTTTTATAGTCAATTCTCCATTCGGTTTGTAAATGTTGAAAACACTGTTAGCCATAAAGCACTGAGCAGTTGTAACTGTGCTTTACTTCTGCTTTATTGTAGAATTTGTCCTAGAAACTGGACAAAATGGAGATTTAAATTAACTTTTACTTTTCTTTCAGCAAACCTCAGAGAGAGAGAATGCTTCTCCCTGGTTCTCAGGGCAGAATTGTGCCCTAATGAACTGTGAGCAGGTAAAGCTTGACCTGTGTCTGTGACTGTTTAATTACATTAGAGGTAAGAGGAGAACTCAAGCACGTTATGTGAGCTTGAGTAATGGCTTGTGTTTGTTAAGATGTTTGAGTAGCCAGTGGCTGTGGTGAGCAGAGTGATGTGATACTGTAGCTGCTCCAGGAACAGACAGGCAAGAACATAGTATGAAAGTGTATGTGGAGTGTGACTGACAGAATTTTTTAATGTTCCTTGATGTTGGAACTATCCAATTTCGATGGGTTTTTTTGTAATTAGAAGGGACTGTTTTTCCTTTTGGTGCAGAAATAGTGATGCATGCTGAGTGCCTGTGTTGGTGTTCACCACAGATTGGCTCAGCAATTAGTCTTTCTCCTAACCAAGGACGTTCTCTCTCAGCAGCAGACACCGTGTGGGACAGTGAGTGCCTCGCTGGCTGACTGGTTACTCGGAAGCAGGCCTGTGGGTGTGCGCCAGGCTCCCTACGTTCCCAGCACCAATCTTGAGGAATGGGTCACACAAAAATGTGTGTCAGAGTCCAGCCAGGTAAACCTTGTGTGCGCTAACCTAGTTTTTAACAGAGGGCAAAACACAATATCTGATTGCCGGCAGAATGTGGTGGGAATGAAACCTTCCGTAGTACTCTTCATTCTGTCTCATGTTCAACTGATGCTTTGGCACTTAATAGCTGAATGCTCCGAGCTCTAACTATGCAAACAGTAACTGAACATTGTCTTTTAGTTTTAATAGATGTATCCCAATGTGTCTTTACTAGGACTTGAATTCTTCCAAAGTCTGTTATTTTGAGCAAGCCTGGGGAAATCTGAAGGATTTGGAGAACTGGCTCCTGCACAATCAGCAGCGTGATGTTGCTGGGAAGACAGATTCCCCTGGTCGCAAGGACTCCACCTCTACTCTCAACTCATCCTTTCCAACTATTGAAAAGGTGGAGGAATTAGAATCCCTTGGACAAGAAGAGATGGACCTTTCTGACTGGCTGCTTACTCCTGCCACAGAAAATGGAAGTATTGCTTCAGATGAGAAATGGAAGAATGAATTTAAACCTTTTAGGGAAGAATGCAATTTGAATGATTGGCTCCTCAAAGCTGAAACATGTACCAGTTGTCGTGGCAGCCAGAGCAAAAGTGTGGAAATCGAGAACCTGGGAAATCTGAAGTGCCTGAATGAGCATCTTGATGGAAAGAAATCACCCACTACATCTGCTGTAAATGCTTGGCTTCTTCAGCATCCCCAGCCCCCCTTTAAGGTGGAAGATGTGTGCAAAGCTAATGATCTCTGTGCCAGTTTTTCAGAATGTGTGTGTGATGAAAACTGTGGAAAAGAGGCTCTTTGCAAATGGCTTCTGAAGAAAGATGGGAAGGACAAAAATGGAGTTCCAGTCAGCCAGAAAGATGTACCAGACCCTGAGTATGAGAAGACCAAGTTTCCTGCCAGTTCCTGGCTCAGCCCCGCACAGCAGCACCCAGGGGAACCCGTGAGTGCAGAGAAAGCAGATTATTCAGCAGAGATTGCAGAACCCTGGAAAGCATTGCTCGAGAGGCCTCTGACAAGCTGGCTGGCCAAGGCTGAGCACAAAGCAGAAAGCACAGAAGAAAAGGAGAGTCGGGAAAAAGCAGACAAGAGTTTCAAGAGTCCTTTCCTAGACCTCTTGGCTCCATTCCACCTCCCCTTAAATGTAAACAGTTGGGTGTTGACTTCAAATGACCTACAAAATGCAAACCCGCCTCCAGCGGAAGATAAATGGCTTCTGCGCAAGAAAGCACAAGTGAGCATAAGTTTTTGATACTTTTGTGTCTTATGTGCCAGGTTTATTGCTTTACTGAATTTAATTACTTCCTTCTCTTCCAAAGTCTTAGCCCTTCTGGATAATACTGACTGAAGGTTTTTAGGTTTCTCGGCTCTTTTAATGCTTTCACAATTATTAGTTACTTAGCACTAAAGTTAATATGTTATACTAAATGAAGAAAGTATTAATCTCAAAGGCTCAAAAATCAGTTTTGGTTTTGTTTTTGAACACTTTACAGAAGATACATCAGAATGTAATTATGTTTGGGTTGGTAATTAAGGTGACTTCTCTTTCAGGACTTTGGCCTTCCTACAGTTTGTGACCTTTTTGCCTGTATGAAACTCAGTGGAGATAACGAAAAGTGGCTGTATCGGTCTCCTTTACAGGTAGGATGCCGAATGGATTAGAATAGCTAAGCCTAAACGTAACTTGGGGGTACAGAACACAGACACTGGTACCTAATGGTCATCTTCAATTCTTTAAGTGTGATGTTTAACAGTGTAGTAATTCCCTCCCCACAGACCTTTTTAACAGCTTGGACCATTCTCCTTTGTTATTATTCCTCCTCTCTTGATCACAAGCCAGGGAGGGAATTAGTTCTGTTCTTGTGTAAATCTCAGCTGATTGACACTTGGTAACTTCGATTGTAACTAAGATGTGGAGTCTATGTGTAAATCTCCAGGCAGCTTCTTTCTTATCTCAGTAATGTATTTACAGCTGACATCACGTTTTTCCTTTCTGATGATAACTCTTTCTAGTTGTTTTTGAAATTAATGAAAATGGTCCTTAGCAGGAGTACTTCAAACCCTAAAAGGCAGGATACTCAGTTCTAGGAGGAATGTATCACTTTTTTTCCAGGGTGTCTTATAGTTGTTTTTTTTTTTCCACAGTGTTGCTTTCTGTTTATCAAAATGAATAACCCTATTTTAAATTTGTTTAGCTGTGAAGAACTGGAAGTGATGAAATCATCCCCTTCCTGCTATCAGTCGCACATCATGCTGAGTGACTGCAGCCAGCTGAGTGCTTGTGTTTTGTGTTTGGCCGTCTGCTTTCTCTTCTAAAATTATAAAAAGAAAGGTTCCTTATCTAACAGAGTTATGGTGCAGAAGATCCCTTTTTGTTGTCATTGATTCTGAAATGTAAACCCACTGAGCATAAGCAATCTGATGCTATAGAGGTGTTAGCAAATTTGTATCTGTTATGGGGATACAAGGATCTTTAATGGGTTGTCACTTGAAGTGTGTTGAGGCCAGTGCAGGTATAAAGCAGAACCTTCCTGGTGCTATGGAATGTCCACCTTTGACAGTGACTGCAGAAGTGCTGCTGTTCCTTTCAGCTGCTACAACTTTGTCATGCGTTGGGTTCCAGCTTACTTAGGCTGTACTTGGAAGCAATTCGTTTTATGGAGCAGTTCCCAGCTGAGTATGTGTAGTTCAGACTTTGAAAAAGACACAGATTTATGGGACCTAAGACTCGACAGGAGAATTGGTAACTTACTTTTGTATCAAAACTTTTCTTGTGTATTTTTGAGTCTTTCAGAGAACAGTGTAGGATGTTAATTTTCATGCACCAGTAGATCAGACCCTACTGTGTCCCCAGCATTTACAAACTATTTGAATGTCACTGAAAAAGCTGTAAAATGAAATGTGTTTCTGTTAGTTCTAGATACTTCATAATGAATTTTTATTGACTAAACCACTGGAAAGCAGGCATCTTAGCCACATAATATTTAAGGGTAATATTTGGGGAATTAGATGCCTTTCAGCAGATTGATGTCATGCTGTTTAATTGGGAAACACTGAGTTGGCAAACTGTGGCTCCCACTGATGCAGTTTAAAGGTATTTAATCTGTGGTTTCCATGTGATTATGTATGTGAAATTGGGGTCCAGTAACTCAGATCTCCCTGAAGCTGTGGACATAATATGAGCAATACCTCTTCAGATATTTAGCCTTTTGAGCCTGTGGGAAAGAGTGCAAAGACATTAGAAAAATGTGGATCATGCCTCTCAGGCTCCATGGAAAAACTGTGAAGTTCCATAGTTTCTGGTGCAGCTTCTACTCACTTAAAAAATTGCTCGTAATGACTATGAAAATAGGCCCACCTTCTCCCCATCCCTGCTGCCTGCCTGGGAATAAAAGTGATTTGAGTTCTTCACAACCCTGTAGAAAAGAAATTATTATTAAGATCCAACCTTGATATCACTCTGCAGTGTGAACACATTCCTGTCTGACTGATCCCATGTATTCATTTAAAAGTAAGTTTTTAGTCTGAGAAGGGGAGACTGCACATCTGAAACCAGACCCTGAAAGGGCTTAACATCAGCAAAACACTTGGCTTTTGTACTTTCATAGGTAGGGCTTTCTGCTGGAGGCAGAGAGGTGTTTTAGAAGTTCACTTTCCCCTTCACGTGTCCTTGTTGCTGCAAGGGAAGACTGCACTGTGACTAACTCCAGTAACAGCCTAATGTGATTAGCAGTTGAACGTAATGAAGGTGATTGATGTGCAGCCCACCTCTTCTAATTAATTCCGTGTAGTTGTCATTGTGTGCTACTTTGTCAGTTCATTATGAGCCTTTAAAACTTGGGGGTATGTATTCCTTTACTTAACTGACTTATTGTCACTAATTGATATTTATGTAAAACATTGATTAGTCTTTTCCATTAAAAAATAATTGCAACCAAAGTGTGTGTTATGTCTCATTTAAAAGATGGTTAACAAAAACTGCTGTGGCATGTGTCCAGTTTGCCTCTGTCTGGAAGCTGCTGCAGTTGTGCTTCCATCCCGATGGGATTCAGGTGCTTTAGTTGATTTCACCACTGCCTGGAGCTGCACTGAGCTCCAGCACAGGGAAGCTCTGGGAGCAGGCACACCCCTACACACTTAGTAGGAAATTCCTGTCAGGCACTGCCTTGCAGTGTGACCCCCTGGATAAAGGGGTGGTATGTCTCAGTCACCTGGGGTTTGCTCAGCTGTTGGAAGAAATAGACTTGGACAAAATGACCCATTTGCTTCTTACCACTCTTGAATACTTCAGGAGGACTAATGGATTTTAGTAGCATGTGGTCCTTTTCTCCCATGGCTGAAGAACATCTGTGGTCTGGCTGTGTAATTGGAAGTGAGTTCCTCTCTGCCTCCCTGGTGTTTGACTATCAGCCTCCCTGCATGATCGGTTCCTCCACTGAGGATTTTCCAGTGTTTAAACTCCAGCCTGCATTGTTCATTAAGAGAACATTTGCAGCTGGGCCTGGCAGCCTTTCAAACTATGATACCTTAAATTTCATGTGGGGGTGTGCATACACACACATTTTTTTAAAGTGCACTGGAAGTTCTTTGTTAGAAGTAGTCACATGCAGAACTGAATGTGTATCCTGAACGTTTAGCTTTCAAAGACAGGGAAAAAGTACTTTTAAATTATCCCAAGACAGGAGGACAGAGTAGCAGGAACAGAGAATGGTATTCATGGGTTCTCAAATGGCTGGAGAACTTTCTTTGAACATGCTGAGATATGTGATTGATGCCCCATACTGAGGAATGCTTCCTTCCCTCCCACACCGCCCTGGAGCAGCGTGGCCACAGGTTCCTGGGGCACCAGCTCCCTCACCTGCTTGTCCTCAGACCAGCTGTGGAGTGAGTGGGGCAGCTGTTCCTACAGGGCAGGGAGAGAGCGGGGCTGACAGAGGGGGAAATACCCGTGAGGAACACACAGCAGGTATTAATCATGCTGGGAAAGTACCAAAAAGGGCTGGAGTACCCTCTGGTGTCCCTGCACTGGCTGGCATTCAACAGCACAGACCAATACTCACAGAGTACACAAAGCTCCACTTAAAACATACCAGTTTCCTATCTACAATTTATTAAGCATAGGGGTAACCTTCTGTTAAAGTATACAAAAGGATTTCCCCCCTCCTTTTGAAGTTCCAGATTAGATCACAGGAAACAGACTATGAACACTGCATCATTTTTCTGCCCTAACATACATTTGCCTCCTGCTTTCAGAAGCTGCTTCTGCTTCAGGGTGCCCAGAGATTTCCACCCTAAGTAGTGATTTTTCAACAAACTCCTCCAACCGTAAGACAAGTCACCTGCTGACTGGGAATGATGCAAGTGGATTTGCCTTTCTGTTACAAAGACTAAGCAAAACCAGCTTCACAAGACTCAAAACCCTTTCATTATACCTGCTGTCTCAGCTCTCTCACTGGGTGCCACAGCATGGAAAGCTGCCTTGTGGATTTATCAGCAAAGATACCACGACTAGCACCAAAACCCCTTTCTTCCAAGACAGTCAAGATCTCCCATGCTCACATTTATGTAACACTGCACAGGAGAGCTCTAACTTGAGCCAGATCCTGTTTTCAACTTGATTTTACATCCTTTTATTCCTACTCTACTTGGATATACTTTTGGTCACAATTTAAAGTAGCAACTTTATACTGATTGCCAGTAAACCGGGAACACAGTATGTCATGACGCAGAATATTGTAAACACGTTCTCTGTAATTGTATCATACAATTCACCTCCCTCACTGCTGCCTCGGTGCTGGTTGTGTTTCATAGCTCAAGCTGTAGATTACTCCATATACAAATAGATCATGAACGAAAACTTTTAACAGCTGTAACACAGCTATTTCAGGAAAATGCTCTCGGCTCTGCCCTTGAAGCAAGCAGTTCCAGGAAATCTGAGGGCACTGCAGACCAGATAACATGCTAAGTTGTTCAAGAGTCAGTCTAACCTTAAGGTTGTGCTAACTATGAACTTGAAAAGGCTTGTTTCTGTATTATCTCCAGTGCACCTGAAGAAGGAAAGACATTTGTTAAGATTTACAGTTTTCCCACTTCAATTAGGGCAGACAGCTCCTGGGTCACATTTTAGTCCTGAAAAAGTCTTTAGAAAACCTAAGATATATTGCAGAGTTCCTGACATGTAAAAAGTCACCCTTGAGCACCATCAACCCCCAAAGCAGTTCTCAGTCCTTCATCCAGCGTGGTCAAGAGTGCAGGAACACAAGTCCAACCAATGGTGACCAAGAAACATGCAGGGGAGGAACTCACTGATGCCAGTGGGGAGAGAAAAAGCTCAGAAGAAAGTGCACGTGTGTTCCTGATGTCCCACGTGACAGCGCTGTGCAGATGGAGCCCACATCACCTCTGCAGCCTACAGGTGGGGGACAGTTTCTTTGGTGGTGCAGCCCTTAAAAAATGCATGCTAGGAAGTCCAGCTCTCACACCACAACAGTAACATGCAGAGCACTAAAGACTGTGGAACGTAAGGCTTAAAAACCAGCATTGACAAAAGGGGTGAGAAAAGGCCTGTTTTCTTTATGCTACTTTAAGTGCTGGCATGAAGCATCTAATCTGACCTGGTATCCAAGCAAAGCTAATTGAGTTCAACTGTGAGGGCTCGTTAGCTGGAGTACTTGCTCTATAAAAAGCTGGTCTCAGTAATTATTTCTTCCTAAGGGGGCTTCTTAGTTAAGCTGCATTTCTTCTTAGGGGAAGGTAAGTGCTACTACCTTCCCTTTACTGTTTTTTGTCGTTTTTATTTTGTTGGGTGCAATGTAATTATCAAGAGTTGTTTCTGTAGTGAAAACTCAAAAGTAAACTTTGTTTCCATTAAGGTGTCTGCTGACCAGTAAGTTTCCTGTTTTTCCCTTGCTCTGCCTTCCGACTTCTTTAATAACTTACCTGTTTAATTATTTAAATGTGGAAGGAATGAGTTGTTATACAGTAACTCTAATTATTGAACTAATTCCCAACTTACTGTTTAATTTATCTGCAAATAATGCTTGGTACATGGCTTAATTTTAACACTGGAGAATGTGTAGGTTCGTCGTGGTCTTTGTTCTGCCAGTAACCTATATATGGTACTTCACGCAAAAAGTTTCTTGCTAATTAGAAGTCCTGTAATAGGTAATGAGTGGAGTCTTTATACTGTTTAGTTTCTAACTGTTGGCTAAATGAGTTCTGAGATATTGGAGCAGCCAAATGCTTTGATGATCCACTGGCAGCTGTTCTGCAACAGCAACTGTATTTCTTCCATAAACAACCAGGTCCTTATTTATTAGAGAAATAAGGGAGCGAAGTCAAGCCCTGGTACGCCTTACCATAACCACTCATCAGGATATGATGAGCCTGCTTGTCCACTTCCCCTCACCCACCAACTCCCCCAGGATTTCATCACAATGGTCCTTTAAAATGAATCCATAAATAGGTCACTGGATGCAGCACACTTTTGTCTTACCAGTAGCAGGAAGCGCAAAGGATAGAAATGGTATTGAGTAAGTACCACCCTTTTTATTCTGATGACGTCCCTTTTGATAGCTTGCCTTGTGCTGTCAGAATAGCAAGCCCTGCCCTGTGCCATGGCTGCTGGGGCTGTGCTGCCGGGCCGGCCGGGTGAGGTGCTGGGGCTGCAGGGAATGCTCTACGGACACAGACCTTACAGGCACCCCAACAAACCTGGCAGTGAGCAGGAGCAGCTATGGGGGCCCAGCATGCCTGGCAGCTCTGGCCAGGGCTGCTTGGGGAGCGTGGCAGGGAGACTCTGTCTCGGTGGCTGCTCTGATCACTTGCAGGTCCAACAAATGTTGTTGCCTCTCAAGCAACTGGCTGGCAGGAAGGGCCAGTCCAGCTACACGGTGTCAAGAGGTTCCTCCCAGCACAGCTTCCATCAGTTTCACACTAATTGTAAATAAAATAGCAAGGGGCACCAGATAGATCTCACAACTGATTTGATTGGTGACTAAGCAAGCGTGTCCTCTGCCCTGCTCACAGGGACTGCCGGGCTAGGGAGCCCTTCATGTGCTCCCAGTTGTTGTACAGGGCGTAGAGGCCGGTCAGCGTCAGACCCGCGATCCCACCTCGTGCTATCCCACGCACTCCACCTGCAAAAAACAAAACACATTACAGCCCATTAGTGTTACCTTGCAGGAAATGGTCAGTGAACAGCAACTTCCAAGAAGCTGTTTAAATCCAGAGGCATCTTAATGAACAGTCCCTTCTTGAGTAACTCTCCAGAAAGAGACCCTGTGCTTTTTCTAACTTCCTTTCAAACCTGCTGCCAGGCTCAGGCTGATTCTGGCAAATCAACCTGATCCTGACACTAATTCTGCTGGAATGACTTCCTCTCAAACTGTGTTAGCACTACTGTCTCAGGGAGTAGGGAACCACTATGGAGCACTGGAAGCCAAGATGGCTGTTCCCAAGTCCTACTTACTCTGTTCCATCTGTCCTCAATACAGTTGTTTTTACAGTTAGATATGCTCTCTTCCCGTTACAAAAACTCCTCCGTATACGTTTTCAACTGAGGTTTTCAGTTATGGTAACTAGCTCTGGGCAGAAGGAGAAAGGGCAGGAGGGAAATAAGTGAACAAAACAGCAGCTGATACGGACATGACACTGGGCTCCAGAGATTCATTAGGGCCATCACTCAGAACCTACCACTGCTTTTGTGTCTTTGTAACTTTAAAAACCTACTGATAAAAAACCAGGAAGCAGATGAAAGGGATTAACTGGCAACAATTTACTAGGGTGTATACTGAACAGCTTTCTTTATTCTTAACTTCTATTAATACTCAAAATTATCAACTTGCAATGGTAAAAATTGAGTCACACAGGTGTTTAAAGTTTAAGGTGCTGGTGATCACCTTAGTGTAAGGCAGAAATATAGGGCAAGTTTGGCTACTGCCTCCAGCCAGTGCACCTGGCTGGAGCTGGGAATCAGGTGGGATGCCACCTCCACTCCATCCACATGAGGCCTGGGGTGTACAGGGGCACAAGTAGAGACTTCTGTTGCTTTTACTGAATAGCAAAACACTTCTGTGCCTCGGCAGAGCTCCCAGAATGTACTATAAATGCACAGAACACCTGGGAGTATGACCCTCAATGCTAGGAAAACTTCAGTGAGTTTGATTCTGCAATGTTTATCATTGCAGCTGAACTAAGCTAGATAATGTGTACAGTGTATAGAACAAGGCCAGTTTCTGCTGACAGTGAGATAAAACCCCTGCCTCCTTTATTGGAGAAACTGGCAGTGCAGTTCAGGTTCCTCAAACTTGAAAACCAATGCATCTCAGTAATCAGAGAGATTTTCTTTTTTCTTTCCATTATGGGTCATAAAGTTGTCTCACAGAATTGCTTTTAGGCTTTTGTGAGGCAAGAAGCTGTTGGCATCAGCTAGACTGAGACTGTGTTATGTGCTTCAGGGTTAAATGGGTTTCACTGGAGCTGTTAAACCTCCCCATATTGCCCAGGCATGCAATGAAACCAAGAAACTGCAGAAGTGGGACTTGGTACTAGAAGCCATGTCTAGCCATAGTTTCTAGAAATTTCATTGCCAGACCAGTTGTGAGAATTTGAGAGTTTTTTAGGGGTATAAGGTTAACTGAGTTCACTGCTCTAACTGTTGAGAATTCAACAGCTCTAAGGAAAACCCTACTGAATATGCTCTACGTGCCTAAATCAGCATTTAGGAAAGCAAATGTAGATTTCTGTGTTTGCCAATTGATCCTGAATTTGTTGCACAAAAAGCTTTTCATATGAAGGGCTTGCAGCTGGGTACACAAAACTAACCGTGTGCAAGCAGTGTCTGGCAAAAAGCCACAGGTGAAATTTAAAGGACACTTTGTGCAAAACAAGTATTTGAGATAATCTGTAGAAATACTGACTCCTCATTCCTGCTGGAGTAAATTAATACAACATTAGAGCCCAATTTTCTGCTGTTCATATCAGGATTCAAGAGATCACAACAGAACCCCCCAAAGCGGATCAAGACCATCTGGTGCACAAGGAAACGTGGAACATCCCCACAGAATGCAATGCACTACAGACCTACGACTATTCCTGTAGGCTCTTCCCTCAGCTCCCAACTTCAATTCCTCTCCTTTCCCCTTAAAATACTATTCTTCCTATGCAAGAACAGGTAGTTGAAGGCTGATCAAGCCTGGCTCCAAAATCTGTGAAGCCAGGGTTGTACAAGAAAGGTGTCATCTTTAATTCGGATTGCTGAGCCGCTTTCTAGCACCCATGCCTGTGGACTTTGGATGTGCTGCTCCTACCACAACAAATGTTGGTGTTCTCATGTGCTGAGCCAGCCAGGTAAGGATGGCAGCTCTGAACCCACTGACAAATGGTCAAGTACAGGGCCTAAAGCCATCTGTAGGCCTGCAGACAACTCCAGAACATTGCTGGAGGTGTTTCATGAGCAGGGACTAAACCTGTGCAGTTGGTAGAGGTGCATGACTGAGAGAGAAAATATCCAAGAAAACACGCAAGAAGTGTTTCTTTACCAGTGTTTCTATACTATGCTTCTGCTACAAAATGTTTGTTGTTTTTTTGGGGTTTTTTTTAGTAATTGTTGCTCCTGGTTTCTGAACTACCCACAGTTGTTACAAAAAAAAAGGGAAAGAAAACTTTCCTTTCCCTAACTGGTCAGATCAGCACTGGAGTAAATATGTCCAGGTCTGTGGCAGTCTTCAAACAGTAATGCACTTTAGAACACAGCCCCATTGCTGGGCAGAAAATGTTAGGCCCTCTGAGAAAATTAACTTGTTAACAAAAATAAAAACTAAATTCTCCACTCCCATCCCAGCTGTGTTTGCATGATAGGATGTGTTCCCACCCCTCCTCTGCAATCACTCCCTGCAAGCCTTTGATACCAATACCACCCTGACAAGCCCTGCTGAAACACGGCCGTGAGCCCCTAATCTTGCACGTCCCAGTAAGATAAAGGTTCCAGCTGACAGACACTTCTGGAAGCAGGTATTTTGACATCAGGCACCTTGCACAAGAGCTGAGAACTGCTGTGGGTTTCCAAAGATAGATCCGATGCCCTCTAAATGGGAATTTAGTTCTCTGGCTTCAGCTGCTGCACCCTTTCACCACCAGGTATTGTCCCTCCTCTATGCACTTCGAGTAGGTTCCAGCTTGCACGGTGCCATGGCACAGCTCAGCATTCCAGTGCACTGTGCCATGGCACACAGCACTCCAACAGCACGGCTCTGCACTTCATCGGGGCAGGAGCCACTCCTAACACTGAGCTGCACTTGTCCCGTAGGTAAAACCATGAGGGCAAAATCTTCCCTTTAGAACCTTCCTGTCTCTATTTTCAGAATGTTACTCCAATGTCCTGGGATAGTTCTGGGATGTTTAAAGCAAGAACCATCCAACAGCAAACATTAGAAATACCTTAACCAAAACCTCAGACCCACATACTTATGCCAAAAGAAGAAGAATAATCTTTAAATCATGATTAGTCTTCTGTCTTCCAATCTCTCTCAGATACTCTGAATGAAAACAGTTTCTCTTCCTTCCAGGCTTTCAGGAACAAAAATACTTTTCAGTGGTTTAAAGGGCTCAAGGCAGGTGTACAAGGCAATCTCAATGTTGCTCCAAATTCAAGCCCAGTAACCAGACCATCTGAACCATCCAGCAGTCATTTGTTTAAACATCTGAGGGTGGCCCGATGTCATTAGAAAATATCAAGAGTTTCCTCCTATTGCTCCATGGGGTTCATTTTATGAAATCTTGTAAGTAGTGGGCAAAGCCTGTGGATACAGAAATGACTGAGGAAACTGATAAACTTCTATTTGGAAGCAAGATATATTCCAGAAAAGCATATTCCATTTTCATATTGCTGCAGCAGCGAAGGCAGTGTTGTGCTTACAATACAGAAGCAACAAAGCTTGAAAGAGGGCACATTTCCTGTAGTTACTGTGGTATGAAGGCTAAATTAGAAAAAATACTAGGAATCTACTATTTAATTTACTAGTTTAGAAGTAGTAGAGCTGTTGAAATTACTTTGCAAGCATGATTAAAATTTGCTGTCTTCTGAGTGAAAGCAGCAGCACCTGACTGACAGGAGGCTACTTCAGCTGGTACCTGCAAACCCTGAAAATCCCTACAGCTCTGAGTTCACTGCTCTTGCCTGGCAGAGCTAGGCAGCACTGAAGGCTGCACTGTTCTCAGTGGCCACACATACTCTTAGACATCAGTCCTTCCAAAACTAAGAAAGTCTTAATGAGCTGTTACCTATAGTGCTGCTTGTACATTATCCTTATCCCTTCCTTGTTGCAGACCTGAAATGAAATCCTTTCTCTAAGCACCATTTGATTGATAATACTATAGACTTATGTTAAAAGAAGTTTTAAAAGAGGTTCTTAATTTCCAAAATGCCTGATAGCCCTAAACTTGTATGCTGACAAGCAAGTTCTCTACTTTTCTACAAATGGTGCAGAAAAGTAAGATATCCCAGGCCTGTACCTGCAGCAGTCCCCCAAAAGCTCTTCTTTCCCCCTCCCCAGCCAAGAGAAACAAGAAAATAGCCCTGTCTGGCCCAAAGAGAAACATGGGTTGGGCTCAGAGAACACACTTTTTATAGCTCAAAAAGTTGTCAGCTAACACAACTGCCCTGAACTACCCACTGGATGTCACAATACTGATCTTTAGCTCCAGCCAGATTTTACTGCTGGCAATAAAACATTTAGCCCTTCTTAATTCATAACATATTGACTTTTCAGGGTTGTGTTCTGAAGTCTAAAAATGACAACTACTACCTTCAGCTATTGCTAGCATGCCATTCCCTTCTTTTCAGACACACACCATTTTCTGTACCAAAGCAGGTAATATCTGTTCTTCCAAAGGCATGAGATGCTGTACCTGGGATCGGGTTCCTACTGCACAAAAGTAAACAACAGAATCTAGTTTGTCCAAAGCATTAGTTTACTTTTGTTTCTGTTACCCCTAACCTCAAAGAGGAAAAAAATTATCCAAGAAAAAGAACATCTACAACCAGTGTAACCCTCAGATAAGAGGTAAAGGGTAGTTAACATTTTGCTTACTGAAGTCTGTCAGGAATTCCAGTGAGAAATTAATGGCTGTCACACTGGGTCAGGCCAAAGTCCCACCTAGCTCAGTATCTTTTCCTGAGTGATTAATCCTGCATGCTTGAGGAGGAGTGTAGGAGCCTCAGTCAGCTGTACCTTCGTGACACCTGGAACCACGTGCACTTTTATGGTGGGAGGGAGTAACAGTGACATAGTGCACAGTGACAATTGTTTTTGGTTTTTTTGTTACTTTCCTAACCAATACAATTATGAGAAAACCAAGTAAAGATGGTTGGTTTAGAAAAGAGGTTGAAAACACATGCAAGGAGACTAAACATTTGTTTTAAGATATACTTGTGCTTAATATTCATTTTTATCATTAAAAAAATGAATATTAATTTAAGATACTAATTTCTCCCTTTGCTTAAAATTGAAGAATAAAGAATAGCACCTCATTAAATGGAAAAGTCATCCTTGTGGACTTAGGATATCAGACCCTCTTTTAGCAAAACTCAAACTGAATTGACTTAAGTTGCAGTAACATTTCTATTGCACATGCTGCTTGCAGAGGAACCCAAAGGGTTTTCTTCTGACTGTTACCCAAACTGAATGTTCTGGGTAGAAGTTAAGTAGTGAGCTCAAAAACCAGCTCCCATGAAGTTATCAGACTGGTGTAACAAATTAATACGTACTCTTGTTGCTGCATTTGGGCTAAAATCTAGTCAGTAATTGTGGCATTAAATGTAAATTGAAATACATGTGAAAGCTGGAGATCACTTTGGTCAGATCAATCAAGCAGTAGATATTTCAAAACTCCTCATGTCAGTTCTCCATTCCCACTCGATAGGTGTCTGTTCACCTAAGCCAGGCAGCAATGCTGAAATAGAGCCCAGCTATCACCTGCTTTTAATGGGGCTTTAACTACTTCAGTGGGGAATTTCCAGTGACTGATGGCACTGACAGTGAACACAGGGAAGGGGCTGAACTGCCACTGTCCTCACTTGCAGAGTTTTCAATCCTCTCTTATCTTCTCCCATGCAAGCTATGTCAAGTAGCTTTGCACAAAACTGCCCACCATCAACGGCTTTAGAATGTGCACGTTCTGTTTGACTGCTGGCATTTTGGTAATGATTAACACTTCTGCAAGGACAAATTGTGAAAACTGGGACCAGTTTGGGGCAACAAATCTCAGCCTTCACAAAATCTTCCCACTATTTTTTTTTCCTGTCCACTCATCAAATGCTTCATCATTGGTTTCAGAAACCCAGTCTGGGCTTTGCAGTGTACATAGGAGATTTTCAGTGCAGCAGGGCTGCTGATGTGATTCCTCCATCAGTGCTGTGGTTAAACAAGAAGTTACAATGAAAAAACCTGCCACACATTATCTTGTTTCTTCTTAAGTATGTTCCTGATCCCTTTACAAAGCAGGAATGATGGAAGTGGATATCTGAGTGTTTGAACAGCACCGTCTGCAACTCTGTATCCACCTCTTGTGGACTACAGAACAGCCTTGATTTGCAATGGTGTGCTTGTATGAGCTTCCAGCTGATACTGAAATATGGAGATTTATAACTCAAGTGTCCTTGATAGCTTTTAAATTTTCCTCTTCTTAATGTCAACACATCATGGCATTCCATGTAACATAGGTAATTATTACAGTCTTAATATGTCACAGATGTGTGCTGATATTTTGCATGGTTTAAATATGGTTTAAATAGCCAAGCTTTTAAGGTAAATATAGACACTGATGCAGTGTAAAGGCAGAACTTAGAAGTTTTACCATACAGAATAAGAAAGGGTATTCTGGCATAAGGTGACAGGAGAGGCAGCGGTTCCTCTGCACTAGGGTTCCTATGCACAAGAGATACTTGAAGTACAACACTGTAAGGAATAGAGATTTACTGACTTCATTTGCCTTTATCAGGGCTACTATTAGCTCTGTAGGTCTTGTGTTACAAAACAAGAAGTCCCACTGTGCTCTGGTAATAAAAACTTGAGTAGTGTCAGATAACTGTGCATGTGACTGGAGTAGTTATCCAAAAAAAATGACACATAATGCCAGCTCTATACTTCTTAAAGGTAAGGGGGATGCTTCTCTTAGAGTATAAGACGACAATTCTCCTTATTAATAAACTCCTACAGAAAATATTAGGCCTCTATATGGCTGTTCTTGATCATCTGTCACATCATTCATGAAATCCCAAGGAAGTAATGGATTACAGAAGAGCTATGTGCCCTGGCAAAGTTAAGAGTCTCGTATTTATGAATGCTGCTCAAGCCAATTATTTTTGGCTTCAGGTAGTGTATGCCATCAGGAAAATAAAGTTACTCAAACTGTTTTGCCCCATATATAAAGCTGGCCTTCAGGAACACTTTTAAGAAGACACTGAGGCTCAGGTAGATATGCAAAAGTACATAGGTTAATTCTTGCATTATCTCCTCTATAAAATTCAGGTGAGTCATGCAGCCAAACTGAGTTTTAACTGAGTTACTTAAAACATAAGACTTTTTTCCATGTGGTAATGTCAATCTGTGGTACCCAGCAATCCTCTAAAAAAGATGATGCCTCCAATTGTTTAGCTTGGAACGTGTTGACAGGCATTTTGCTGATGAAGCTCAGACCTTCTCTCCTGTAAACCAGTTTTCATCAGCAAACTCACCTTAAATCCATGCTGTTCTCAAATAACATTGTTTGCTGCTTTTGACCACTTTGCCAAGACTAGACTCCTACCACAAGACAATAGTTTCATGAACACCTAAGTAATAATTTCATAAATACATCAATTTCTCTGTGTGTAGGGTTTTTTGCAGCTCCAGGTACCACCATCATGTGAATTACTATCACGTGAATCACTCGTAGTAAGTTTCATTTTCATGCAGTCAAGCTCTGTGTTCTGTGTATTCCTCCCCTGTCCCCACTCACTTTGGAAGGTAGTTCCCATTTGCCTGCAACCAGCCATGGACTTGAGAAACAATTAGTTTTATTCCTGCTATTGCTGAAAAATATGGCTAGGCATGAGGTGGGTATGTATTTTATACAACGTCACCATATATCTGGGGAAATAAATGAGTGCTTCTTCAGTATATATGTCTAACAGTCATAACTTGGCTCTCATGGTTACTGTCAGCCCTGTGCAGTTGGAAAGAATAAAATTTAATTCAGCTGGACTTTTTTTTTTTTGTGCAAGTTTTCCTTAAGTAGCTTTAGTTGTGTGAAAAACATTGTGGGTTAGGGGACATTGAGCTAATAGTCATTTTTACACTGTCAATTTTCAGAGCAGGACAGTATTTAGCAAAAGTAACGAGAATTCTAAGAAATAGGATAAGCACAAGAGAATGGAAAGGAGAAATATTTTGTTATTCTACCTGTGCTTTTGTATAGCATTCCTGTCAAGGTTCCAGCAGCTATAGTGTTCAGGTCATCTTCTGCACCCCGTGTTTTTTCAATGATGACTCCAAATGCACTGTAAAGTAGAGCTGGGAAAAAAAAAAAATTAAAAAAACCCCTTCCACTATCTGAGGCCCAAAGCTTAGAATTCAGGCTTGGTGTAGCATTTAGACTATGCTTTTGAAGCACAGACTTTCTGCTTATTTGAAGGGAATCCTCTGCTAAATCCCATCTCTGGTGTTTCTTTTCCAGATCTCTTTATAGCTATTCCTTCTTTCTTGAGCTATAATTTGGTTATAAAGTAGCATTCTTCATGACAGTACGTGATATAAAGCACTGACTGAAGTTTAAGCCTATTTTGCTAATTTGAATTTGTTTAAAAATTCAGGGTTTAAATTTGTACTGGCAGTTTCATATTGTCTTCTGTGGATGGCATGAAGCTAAACCCAACACTTTCTAGGTAGTAGAGAAAACTGTCCATGTGTGACAGTGATGAAATGTGAGTTAAGAACAGCATTCAGATCATGCTCCCAAGAGCTGGAGTATAATGGGCTATGTTTCTTTTAAAAATGACTATTAGAATGCTTGGGATTTGACATTTACAGCTGTTTCACCTCTGCTTGTGTATGAAATCTTTATCCCCAGAGGGCCTTTTGCTTTGGGGTAACTTTAGGAGCTGTCCTGGATAGGACTAGAAAGAAAAATGCATGGGCTTTTTAGTATGGATGCATTTATCATTTATGCTTTTTGATGAAGGGAAAAGCCCCCCACCCCGTCCTCACCCCTCACAATATACTCCAATTTCATGCTGGCCAGGAACAGTAGAGTATGTCACCATTTTAAAGTGATAAAGACAATGCCATTTAATTATTTCCTTGCTCTCCAAGAATTTGAAATCTTTCCTTCTGCTAAAAGGCAGTAAATCCTTCATAAGCAACCATAATAATGTCAATGAGTTGAACAGCAGCATCGTTCTCCATTCAGCAAAGGCAAGGGTATTTTAGCTTGTCTTAACAGCAAGTAGATTAACAATGAGGGAAGGAAAAGCTGAATTCAATACAATTTTTAAAAACAATTCAATACAGATGTTGCCTCTGTTCAGGAACAGAATGACAAAAACTGTCAGTAGTGACAGAAAGAATCTCTGAGGTACAGAAAGGCTGCACAAGGTGAAGTAACATGCAAAAATAATTCAGCTCCTTGAAAGGAATTTCTCTGGTAGCTAGGACAAGATAGAGCTCTACCAGAACCCCAAATAGAAGGTTCTGCTTAACTCTGCGATTTTGGAGGCCATACTTTGTAAGAAAAATAACAACTTGTTACTGGAATGCACAAACATTTTCTTGAGTAATCTTTCTTCAAACACAGCTGAAAAAACATGTTAATGTGTCACTTAAACTGAAACCTTGAACTGCAGTGTATCTGCATCTCAGTTCTCAGACATGCTTTCATTAGATTTGGAATTTAAAAAAAAAAATGAAAAAAAACCCATCCAAAGAAAAAATGGCCCAATAAAACTCAGTAGGCAACAAGCATTTCTCAGGGAAAAAGTGCCATTCCGGCTGTAGTTCAGAATCCTGTCTCTCAAAAGCTAATGCCTGAGTTAAATGGCAGCTAACCTGCTCCTCAGAAATAAGACAGAAATAAAATGTCATAAACGCAGCTTAGCCTATGCTTTGATGCAGTTCTCAAAAGTCAAACATATGTAGGGTTATAACATGATGTAGTTTCTGATTTAAATATTGCTACCTTCTATTACAACTTTGTAGGACAATGAGTTCCATCATTATTTTTCTTCAAAATAATTTCATCAATTTTGGATTTCTCCTTTCAAAGTAACTGCATCAATTTTCATGTTTTAAGATTGTGGAAGACTGGGGGGAGGTAAAAAAAGTTGTAATTTCTAGGGCATTAGTTATTTCACTGACTTTTATGAAATAATCTCATTTTTCTGAGGCAACTGAAGTGATTTTATTTCACAGCTCCCTCCCCACCAAACCTCAGTTCACAGAAGTTCCTTTCCCATACATCAGGCTATTGATCATTTTCTTTTCTCTTTTTTCCTACCCCATGTTAGTAATAAACAACATTTAAGTTTAGAGTCAGTGGTATCATGTGTGATTTTTCTAGCTAATGTACCATCATTTAAAGGGTAAATCTTTGTAGTGATTATCACATTTCTTCCTCACATAAACATTTTGTTGACTCTTTAACAGGAAACAAACATCAGGCAGTTGATCACACAACCACAGAGTCTCAATGTAGGTTATTAGTTATTTCAGAAATATTAAATTATATTTTTTGCCTTAAGTTATGAATTAACTGGAATTTATTAACAAGTTAACATTATCTGTAATTTCTAGTTATTTCTGATATGGATAGAGTTTGTTTGTAATATAGTAAAAACTTTGGGTTTTAATTAAAGGCTTTTGGCTCCTTATGCTGCAAATCCTATTTTAGCCTTTAATTTCCTTTTTGATGTCTATTGAAATACCCTCATGTCCCAAATAAAAAAAAATTCACTTTTTCCTGATGGATTTAATAATGAAAATTTAGAGAACACTAAATTCAGATAATACACAAATACACTTTCCCAACAATTACATCTTTAAATTGTTTACCCTACAAAGGAATGACTTTACTTACCCAGTGATCCCAGAGTGTTAGCCCATAACGCTCCTTGTCTTGTCACCATATTTAAAATTCTATAAAGGAGTCAAAGAGGTATGAAAACCTTTAGCACTCTGTGTTTACATCAAGACAGTGTTTATGACAGTAGGGCTTGTGTGTTTACACTATATATCTGGCTAACAGAACTGCAATAATGAACTAAAAGCTCTTGAAAGCAAATATTCAGTCCTGTCAAGTCTTAAGAAAATCTTTCTCTCTTTCCAAGGCAAACTTCACCCCCCACCAAGAGTCAAATTTCTTCCCTTCAAATGACTTCCTAACTCAAGTTGTCCCTCCTTACATGATGACTACACCCAGCTCCTGGAATGACTGATACACTTATGCAGACTTAGCTGGCTAAAAGATCTCCAGCAAAGCCTCAGTGCTCCTCTACGAGGACCATGTGCAAGGGAGTGTGGGGATGCCTGAGCGAACAGTGTGGGTAATAAAACAGGTCTGGACTGCAGCGAGTCAGGAAGGAAAGACGCAGTCCCTCACAACCACATCTGTCCACTGAGCACCCAGCAACCGGCCAAGAGGTGTGGCTGTGCGCAGGGGCTGTGTGTAGGCTTCCAGACTAGCACTAAAGAGGGCAAGAGAATCTTTAGTGCGCTCTCAGGGAAGCACAATGCCACTTCTTGTTGGCAGCAGCTGTCTCCAGAACGGTGACAACAGCAGCCAGAAGAAATGACTGATCTTTATCTCCCAGCAGTGTAACACTATCACAGGCACAGTATTGCTCTGGACAGCTGACTACCACTGGAACTCAGTTCAGCACTTAATGTTAGACACTTTCATTGCTTTATGTTCCTTCTGATTTAATTTTCTACTATTTTTCCCTTTTTTATAATTTTCATTAGGACACAAGTCATTACTGAATATGGTTAGCAATGAACTAAACAATAATGGGAAATTCCATTTTGAAACAAGAGAAATAAAAAATCTAAGAGGCTAGGGTATTGACAACGTCTCCTTAATTACAACCCCCACCTTTTAACTTGATATTCCTTCTGAACTGAAAAGAAAATTAGTAATTTTAATAACCATGGCATACTGTGAGATATTTGATGACAAGTGAGTAACAGAAAAATTAAAATTCATTAAGAAAGACATATGTGTACATTAAGCATAAATTGGAGAAAATCTAGCTAGGCAAGTCTGTTCTCTGCACCTGATGAGGGAAACCAGAACTTAATGCACTGTTGGAAGGTGATGACCTTCAGCAGACCTTTGCCTTGCAGAGCCAGGATAAGAGCAGCACGTGCAGTGACTGCCACCTCCTGGGCTTGACTTGCCAAAGTTTGTGCTTAACATCATGGTTTTGTCCAACTCTGCTCATTCCAAACACATAAAATACATTTCTGTCCATCTAGAACATTACGAAAGAGTCATAATTATAGTGGTGAATATTTTGATAAAGAAGGGGATGAATACAGAAACCATTTAAAAAGGAGCAGAGCCAATATAAGCTGTACCAGGAAATATTCAACTCCTCTTCTAAAATTCCCTTGTTCCAAAGTATTCTGGGTGTGAAAATAGTTTTCCCTGAGTTATTTTGTTCCTGTGGTTTCCTATGTCTCTTTCACTTAGGTTTTCCTATAGCTATGTCTAAGCCACCATTGTACCCTGTTTAAACAAACGTTTCTGTATTTACTGTGTTCTTTCAAACAATCAGGTAAGGTAGAAAACACAGCAATGTCACGGGTGTTCATGGATGCCATAACCCAGAACAGCTTCCCCCAAGCAATGCCTGCTCAGCAGCATGCACCAATGTCATCCCTAATGCAAATCCAGGCAGGCCAAACTTCTGCATTTGAATCTTTCCCTGATTGTGAAAAGCTTGGGAAAGAAGGGAGACTCGTGCTCAGATAAATTACAGCAAAAAATAGCTCAGAGCAAACACTGCTGCTTCTGGGAACATTTCAGCATATAAAAACACTGCTTTGACTTTGAAGTAGATTTTTGATAAGCATTGAAGTAGTAATTATTTCTCAAATATTTAAGGTAAGTCAAAGGATTCACCAATTGTGACTAAGTAAAAAGCAAAAGGTTGAACTGAACATCATTATAACTAAAAACACGTCATAACTTGATGAAGACAAATACTGACTCCCATTTGTCCCCACTAAAGAAAAAAACCCCAAAACATTTATTTTTGCAGTATATTTAGATCTAACCTTGTATAAGCTGGAAGAAACAACTCTGTCACTAAGAAGTAATGTTTTTTTTTTAGATGAAACACTTACTGTACGTTTCTAGGTTTTGACCACGCCATATTCTGTGTCTCCTTCAAGCCAAGTCTCAAACCATTCAGTGCACCAAATGCTGCCCCTAGTTGGAATAATATCAGTTGTTACTCTTTAAGAAGAAGAAGAACCAACAATACGAGAAGCAAATACTAAGAATAGAATTCAGCGTATAGGCTGAAATCAAATCTCTCTTTACTTAAGACTAGAACAGACAATGTCTTGCAGAACAAGACATTTACCATCTCATCAATCACTGTAGTGCAGAGGTGTCACCTGGACAGCCGGGAAAAGTGAAAACCTCAACCACCTACCTGTCATACAACATCCTCCAATGGTAAAAAAGGCCAGCTCAAATCTGCCTCGAGTTTTGTTGGCTCCTGTGGGCAAGATAAACTCATCTGTATCCTGGGGGAAAACAAAAACAAACACTTCTGTATTTTCCAAGTCTAGTTCAAAATGTAGGCCATATTCACTTTTTTCTCTAATCCACGCAATAAACTAAAGGTGGGTATGAGTACTCCTGGAAAATTCTTGCCTACAGTAGCACAGAGATGGAGTACACTATGTGTATACTTTATGGAGCATGAAAAAGGACTGTAAAAAGATAAATTGACTGAAAGCTTTTTTTATTTCCTAGCTGTCCTAACTTTTTATATATTACACCCTTCAGCCAAGGAACTCATACTGTGTGGGTTGTTGGTTGTTTTTGTTTTAAATGACTATTTGCTTAATTATTTATTACATCTTGCAGCAGGCAATACAAGCCTTCCAAAAACCTTCCTGTGGTCTGACTACACAGCCTCCTTTCCTCACTGAGCAACCTGGTCTGATACAATAGTGCATTAATTAAGGTTTCCCACTACTCTGATACTAAATAAAACCTGCCTTTACATGAAAAGAAGTATTTCCTTGCACTAAAATAAGTGACCTATTTTGAGGATGTGAAAAATGCAAGGAATATACTCAACACTAGTAATGATCAGGCATGAAATACATGAGGTTGGTTAATTTTTTACTTGTCCATCTTTCTCCCACAGGGATAGGCTTGTGTTCTTGTGAACCAGTGGTCTAAAAAGCTAGAGAAATGGCCTAGAGAAACTGGCACGTGCGCAGAGATAAGGTGTGCCAAGGCACTTCTTCAGTATGAGACATTGAAGACGCCTGTTCTTAAGGTGCTAAACCAGCAGATCTCTTTTAAGCTGCTGTGCTTTCCACAGTATTATCCACCCCCTGCTTAACTGATGCATGACTCCAACAGCTGCAGGCTCAAGCAAATGCATTCTAAGGGGTTTTACTGCCCCATGCTTGACACTAAATGTGAATGGCAATACAGAAAAAATAGCTTCTAAAATTGTGAATACTGTTATCAATAAAATGAACCTATAATATGACTTCTATCTTCCTTGTAACTAGACACTTGGAGAAATTCAGTGTTTACAGCAGTTAGCAGTTCCTCACAGTTTTCACTTCTGTCCCAAAAGACAAGATGAAGCAATCCTTGCCTACGTAAATCTAAGTTTCTAGAGACAACCTCCAAAGCCCATCCTCTAGGCTTCTGCCAAAGGCTGACATGCTCATTTGTAACGCGTGTCACCTGCTGCAGGCAACACAGCATTGCAGAAAACACCTTGTTCCGTGCCTGCATTCATGGACCAACCAAAAAAGTGGGGTTTAAAGTAATGACCCCACCATTTGTTATTACGGGAAGACCAGAACCAAACTGTAAGATTCTCAGCAGTAAGGCTGACTTTCCTGCTGCATTCTGAAAGCAAACATATAGTCTTTAAATACCAAGAGACCCTCACCTCTCCACTTGCACCTTCACAGAAACCCCAAATTTAAAGGCTAATAATTTAAGTTCTTGTATTCTGAAATATTAGCTATGTCTTTTTCCTTCAACATTTAGAATCCTAGGAACCTGTGGAGACTGTCTAGTGCAACCCCCACTGTTAAAAGAAGGGTCAGCTAGTGCTGGGCAATCAGAGCCATTCCCAGGTCTTGTGATCCTCTAAGGAAGGAGACCTCACAGCTAGTATGGGCAACTTGTTCAGGTAAAAGAAATAATTCTAACATTTAAAAGGAATTCCCTTTTATTTCAATGCACTTTCCTTTACTTCAACACATTAGTGCTAAACCTGAAGGGCAGTGAAGTGCTACAACACAGACTGTAGCCTCTAGTGTTACATCAACAGGTATTTTTAGAACTGCTTCATGACACCAATGCCAGCTCCTTTTCATTTAAAGCAAACTTCTCTTTTGTTTCTAAAATCTGTTAGTATACGCACACTTAGTTCCAAAATCTCTGCTATACCATTTTTAACACCAACATGTTCTCAAACTGTACTAACTGAACAAGACAACTTCAAAGTGTGTTTTTGGAAAAAGTCTAAATAATCTCTTAGCTTCTTTCTGACCGCTCAACAACAGCAACCACAGCAGTGAACCCACTTCCACCAGAGGCACAGCCACTGTTTTCTATCCTTATGGGAATGTTACATTGTAATCTGCACTACAACAGCTTCTAGGCCCCAGAACCGCACACAGAGCTTCCAGTTACAAAAGAAACAGTGACCCAGAGCACCATATAAACAACAACAGAGGTTAGCAGATACTATGCAACCGTTGACCTTAAGTGCTAATTCTACAAAATTTCATGTTCTCAGATAATATGAGCCATATACATAGAAAACTACTAACTAAATAAAATCACTGACATGCATCCTAATTGGATTAATTTAAACATTTTCAGCTACAGTTAATATTTATGAAAAAGGAAAATATCACTTGATTTCAAATTTTTTTTTTCTTATGATGGCCTCATTTTATATTAACTGATGTTAAGATGTGCAAGTGTGACAGCTACATTATTTTGTAGAATAAAATGGGAAGTTTTACTGATCGTCTCCCTTCAGCTGCGTAATGACATAAGGGAGAGTGATGTGAAATTTTCTGCTGCTGTCATGGCAAAGCCTCTTACCAGGTCTAGGCTTTGGCTGAACACCTCAGTAAACTGACTAAATTAATCACCATTCAGAAAACTCATCCATGAAAAGAGGGGAGAGATTCAGGCTGCTCTTAGCGATTGAAGGGGCTCAGTGGAGGCTGTGAGCAGTGCCAGAACTTTTGTGAGGGGGTGTTGGGCTGTCTGCCTCAAGGGAGTGAGATCTCTTTTCAGTAGCAGCAGACTTGTATTGACACAACAGCCCTACCTACACTCTGTATTATCACTGGTCACTTTCTTCTAGATGTCACAACACTGCAAGCTTTTTTCAGGGACAATACTGAAAAAATTATTTCTTTCCACTGTTCCTCAGTTCAAGACTTCAGTACACAGTGCCCAGCACTGCAGGAGGTTTAAGGTGTTCACATTTGGTCATGCAAACACTGAAATAGAGTTCACAATAAAAACAAGCCACCTTCTCACCTGTACTAGGTACTTGGGGTCCAAGTTTAAATACGGTGACAAAGGGCTCATCCCAGTTACTGAAAGGAAAAAAAAATAGAACACTTTAACACCAACTTCCGTAGGAACAGTTAACATCCTGTAAAGCAAAAAGGGGCAGATCTCGTGCGTGGCAGCAGGGAAAATTCTGCCGTGAAGTCGCCCAACTCCTTAAAAGGCGGCACCGGCCGACAACTCCCCCTCTCCAGGAAGCGGAATGGGAGCCGCCGGGATGAGGTGAACACGATGTCCCTGCGACACGCGGCCCCTGCCGAGGCCTGGCACCTCTGCCCCCACCCGCAGGAAGCGCCGGGGGTCGGGATCGGCCTCCCGCGGCCGGGCGGCGGCGGAGCCCCTCGGGGCCGCGTTGACTCCCGGGATCGGAACCGCCACCGGTCTCGGTCTCGGTCCCGGCCGCCCGGCCCTGCAGCGGCCGGTGCGCGGACACTGCCC
>VXBT01012736.1:336246-411586 GCA_013400235.1 Oriolus oriolus | reverse complement strand
GAAGAGAGCCCGGCCCGGCCCCGGCAGCCCCGGCGGCGGCTTCCAGGGAGAGTGGCAGGAGGGGCCCGGGGGCAGCAGCTCCGCCACCGCCGTGGGGAATAAAGGTTTGTACCGGCCCCGGGGCGGCGGGAGCGGTCGGGCGCGGAGCGGGGCTTGCCGGGGTCTGTGCCACCCCCGCCTCCTTTGGCCGCCTGCTCGCTGTCGGGGTGCGGGGACGGGCCGGCGGTGCCTGCAGGGCCCGGGGCGCTGAACTGGCCCGAGCTGGGAGCGCTGCTCGGCGCCCCCGCCTGCCCGACCCGCCCGCGGTCGCGCCTGGGGCTGGACGGGAGGAGGAGGAGGCGACCGGGCCGGGGTCTCCGCCGAGTCGCCGTGTCCCTCTCTGCCTGTCACGGCATCTCTGCCGTACTGCTGCCGGCGTGGGCAGCGTGGGACGGCGGGGGCCGCATGTGCCTGTGCACGGAGTCTCCCCGGAGCTACCCTTCCTCGTCGGGCCAGAATTGTCTCTAACTTCGCTTCCCGGTGCCATTGTGTGCCCCATATCCCAGGCCGGAGGTCAGTGCGCGCTGCTTCCCCTTGGAGACGGCTTTGGGTGCAGGATCTTTACATTGGTTTTGTGCCTGATTCTTTGCAAGTTTCCACTAACGGTGCAAAATCATTGAAGAGAGGTGTGAGCCGCTAAAGGTAGCGTGTTCCGCAAGAGAGGGGACGAATACTTGCTGCGGGAAAAGGGGCTTTTAGCGGGGGTTGTGCCAGGCTGTCACACAGGGAGAGCTAAAGGTAATGAGAGGAGCTCACATAAGCACGTGGCTGCCAGCCTGGAGCGCTGCTGGCCCCGTGGGGTAGGGTGGCTGCTCCTCCTGCCGTCTCACAAAGCTGTGTAGACGAAGTTCCCACGTGGCTTCCTTAGTTTTGTTTTCTATTTGGAGCTAACGCTGTCAAAATAAAATTTTGATGCACGATAAAATACCTCTTTCAGGAATAGAGAGGAATGCATGGAAGGGGAAAAAGACCACAAACAGATTTGCTGTCATCTGCAGCTGATGCGTTAAACCTCACTAACCCCTAACTAAGAGGCAACTTTGAGTAGATGATAGTTTGGAGTTAGAGGTGTACACTCCTACGGAGTAAATGAGAATCTTCTGAAAATTAAGATGTTTCCCTCAAAGGTAGATTGTAGGGAGTGGTTTGTTTTATGGGAATGATTAGGGGAATCTTGAGTAGAAATAAAGATGATACTTTAAAAAAATGGCAGCAAAGTCTGGTTCTGTTGTTTACGCTGAGAATAGGCATGTGTTGTCGTTTGTTGCCTCTTGTTTTCACCACCTTATCTGTAGTAAAAATCCATGCTGGAAGTATGAAAGTGATGTGTGTTTTGTTGGTTGGAGGGCTTATATGGCTGCTCAGATGTTGAAGTTCAAACTAAAGCCATTTTGTTCTGTTCTGGTGCTGCTGCCATAATTTCTATTTATTGTGCTAATGAATAAGTATTTCTTCCTCGGCACAAGTTTAAACCTCAAGAAATAGTCAGCTGCCTTTGAAGAGGTTTATTTGTCCCGTGTTTTAACATGTCTGTTCAGGTTTTTTTGTTTGGTTTTTTTTTTTTTATGGCTGCTTACCTGTAGGCAATTTGGATTAACACTTCAAATGTAAGAAGGTGAAATTTGCTAATCAGAATGACTACTAGATTTAAATTTAGTGCACCTTTGGCAGTAGAAATATTTTAGTTCATAGAATCTGTCAGTCTGTTATTTTTGTCTGAGTGGGGTGAAGCTGAGTGTTTTTTGTAATGCTGTTTTTTGAATGGCTGATGATGGCACAGGTATCTTTGTGCTTGGAGCCTCCATCCAGCTTGGCATTGCTCCCTAGTAACCCAGTCGCATGGTGGCAGTTTTGCACTATTGTTTGTGCCATTACACAAGAACTAAAAATGATTTTAGTATTTTCTGGAGATTACTTCTCATGCCAAAAATTCCAGTATCCTCTGATGAGGGTATTTGATAAGTAGCTGTATAGAAGTGTTCAAGGCCTTGAATGTTAGGGAAAGTGTTTATGAAACAATGTCTCTTAAGTTACCTCTGGCCTAAGCTGTCTTTGTTACAAGTTACACAACCCCCATTTGCCGAACACTGCTGAGGCTTCCCGTACTCACTCAAAATCAGAAAAGCCAGATCTGCTTTACTGGTTTTTCAGTTCTGCAAAACTATTGTTACAGCGAGGTACTCCAGCTGTTACTTACCCAGTTGAAAGCAGTGAGCAAGCACCTTGCACAGTCAGCAGTGGCTTTCTCTTGGTGAATGGAAAGAAAGGGAATTGAAGCTAGTTGACAAATTTGCAGAATATCTTTAAATAACAACAACAAAACTAAACACCCCTTATACAAGTAAAGACTGTTTTCCAATTTTGAAAGAATTGCTTTGATTTTTTTTCTCCCTGTTCCCCAAGTCTCTGCATAATTAGTTCATGTGTTGCTGTTCTGTTGAAAGCTTGTCTGAACTGCAGCAACACACAGATAAGACTGGAACTGTGTTGTTGGTAGTAAATCTGAAAAAACTGTGTCCTTCATTTTGTTGCTGTTTAGGGGAATAAGCATTGAAAAGCTTTTCAAACTGTTTCTGGATGGAGGAGAAAAAAAGTCCTTTTCTGAGTGCTTGTCACTTCTAGTGTGTGCTATGCTGATATTGAGCCTTATGTTTCACAGTATGCTACATAAAGTTCTTGGATGGGTCCACAAAGATGCCTTGTTTTTTTTCTTTTTTGATTTTAAGTTATGTCAGGTTGTCTCTTCATACCAATATTCAGCAGACGTGTTTGGCGCTCACTGTGGTGGTGATTAAAGGTAATGATGAGGGCTAGAAAGTTCAAGTTTCTTTAGGCTTTTTTTTTGAATTCTACATGTTCACTGTATATTTTTAACCTTTTAACTGTGTTTTAAAAAAAGGCTGGATGAAACAAATCCCACCACAGACCAAGCCTGGAATATATAAAGATTATTACAAAACCTACAGCTGCTGACTGATGCAAATTAAATATTGCATCACATGTAGTTTTAATACTGCTAGTGTCTGGATCCTCCCTGTAGTAGAGATGCTGGTGAGGGCTTGATTGGAGGTGTTTTTATCTTCACTACTACCTTTTTCATAGGCAATGATGTTGCAGTTTTATCATGTTTCATGTAATAACAGTGAACTGTGGTTTTTTCAGTTTGTAAACAGCGGACAATTACCAGTTGGTTGGAGAATAAAGGACCCAAGACAACGGAGTCCAAAAGGTAAAAAGCACAACATAAACCTGTTCAAAAGTTGTGTTCTTTGAGGGGGCCTGGTGGGAGCTAAAAGTGCAGGTTGCCAGTACAGCTGGCTGAATGGAGGCAGCCCCATTTCTGCTGCTTTCCTTACCTTGGCACATCCTCTTGAGTAACAAACTGAGACATTTTCACTACAAACAGTTGCCTAGTCCCCGCCATCCCCTCTAAACACCCAAGCCCAAACTTACTGCTGGCATAGATTACTGAAGCACCTCACTGTTTAGGTGAATAAATACATCTCCTCTTTCAAAGGAAAAGGTGGGAACCTGGAGCAAGGGAAGGCCAAGTGGGAGCGTTGCTTCCAGTGGCAGCCAAACACTGCATCAATTTAGTTGTAATGTCAGACTATGTCTTTGGTCAACAGTTCTGCTTTCATTTTTGTTTGACATAGGACACTAACAGTTGCAGATTTTCGCTGATAGTCCTGTGATCAACTCACTCTTTTTCTGTTAATTTACAGAAAAAATCTGTTTTGATTTGTCTCATTGGACTGTGATTGTAGTTTAAACATGTGCAGCTTGATTTAATACAGACAGAATTTACAGGTCCTCAAATATGCATTTTTTAAATGAAAGATGTTACAAATTTTTGCTGCTGAATGGTATCAGGTAAAGTTTGATATTTTTGGCTAGTGTGGTCTGTCAGGAGCAGTGATTGCAAGGCAGCATTAAAATTATACACCAAAGAATTTAACTATCTGGTGCAGGGGAATATCAGATATTATTTTTTTGTAGTTGCAATTGTAAATGTGCTGGTTTACTTTTCACTGATGTTTGCTAATAAATAGAGGTCGAAGTCCGTAGCAGTGTTAAAAACAGCTGGGAAGACTTGTGATAATGATTAATACAGAAGTATGTAGAGCTAATTGCAGGCTTACAGGCTGCACTAAATCAAGGATGTTAAGAGGATTCTTAAGGAGGGAATGAATTATTTTATTTTTTTAAAATTCCTTTTAGAGTATTGCTGTTCTACGTCCTCCTCCATCCCTGCAGACAGACTAGAGCCTAGGCAGTTCAAAGAAGCCTTTAGTTGTGTAAACATTTCATATGCCTTTCTACTGCAGTTAACATCGCAATTTGAATTTAAATTTGCCTTTGTGTTAGGTTTAATTTCTCAAGATGGCAACAGATATTGTCAGTACCTTTAAAGAGTTATTGAGATGGCAGCAGTATTGTAACTCTTGTTTTTGTTCATCAAAATTTGCAGGAATAAATGCATACATGGGAAGTTAAATTATCAAGAAATAAACCCCTCTAAAATCCTTTTGTTTTCAAATAGTCATCCTATGGATGAAGTTCCAAGCTATCATCTCTCCTTATCCTGAGTGGTCTTTTAGAAGGGGATCTGTTACCATTCATGAAGCGAATTAATGCCTTTAGGAATCTATAATCTATTAAAATGTTCAGTGGCTGAATTAAGGATTGTGTGGTAATTGTATATTTTCTTATTTAGTGTAAATGGGAAGCTGGGCAGTGCCCAGGCATAGAGAGTTTAGTGTGCTCAGTTTGCATTGGGAATATGCTGTGTTGTAACAATACATTCAGGAGAAGATATTGTTTAGAGTGATGTATTCATCAAGATTAGTCAGGGTTTTTTTTAATATTCATGTGTCTTCTAAGTAATTATCTTTATCAATACACTGACACATTAATATGTAAATGCGAAACGACTTTCTGACATCTGGTCATACAAAACTCACTTTCCCTGTGAAACCATTAGGACATGTTTCTATCCTGCACTGCCTTACACGAAGACAAATCAGGTTATTTTTCCCTCAAAATCCTCCTGATTTAGTGCATCTTTTAATTTTTATTATCAGTTTGAAATATATTTTACCCTTGAGCTTTTGTATGGAGTTTTTTTCAAGAGTCACAGGCTGTTTACAAGAGTAAGGGAGTAATAGGAGACTATGGACCAGAGCTGTGCCCTGCTCTTCTGAAAGATGAGTTTGTAGCTCTGAGGGAATGGCCGTAACACCACTGATTTCCTTGCTCATTTATTTAATGGATAATAATGAAAGTTATGGAGGACTTTATCAGAAGTTCTAATTTTTTTTTTTTCATCTGGAGAAAATATCTAAATAATAGCCTAGTTCTGTTTATATTTGAAAATAAGGATAATGACTGGAATAGGTTCCTGAGGTAAGCTACTGATTGATCATCCTTTGGAGCCTTTAAATGGAAATAGGTTGCTTGTGAGCTACATTCCTTAGTGCAGTAAAACTTGTTGATCTTGGTAGTGCTCATTTACAGAGTAGAATGAGTAAAAATTTGCACTTTCTATTGCTTGTTTATCATTGTTCCTTAAAAGAAATATGCACAGAAATTTCATTTGGAAGTTAAGACATTAAATTCCCTTACTTCTCTTCCACAGCTTACACAGCAAAATTAATAACAATACTGAAGCAAATCCTAAGATGACTTCCATTAAAAAAGAGAACTTTTGTGAGCATGATGTGAAAAAGATAGAGAATACTTGTCAGCAAAATTATGCAAAAGTATCTGTGGAAGTTGGTGCAAAGCAAGTAAATTCGCCTCAGACAGGCAGCATGTGTAACTGGGAGGCTGAGGACAAAGATGCAGTCTTAGATACAGATCCCGTGAAGGGGCCGCAGTCTGGAGACCTCTTTAAAAATGCCAACATTGATCAGATGCACAAAACTGGCCAGCAGAGAGGCTGTGAAGAAAGTAGTGCCACTTGGACTCAGAGGAAGTTATCATCAGGACGGGCTTCAAAAACAGGAAATTCAAAACCTTCTTCAAAAGATGTCGAGACGGATGGACAAGTGGCTTCATGCAATTCACAGAAGCCGAAGAGTTGCAATTCTGCCTGTTTAATGGGTGAACAAGGGGAAGGGGATGTAGTTCCAGAAAGTCCACTTTCAGATGCTGGTTGTGATGCCTGTATATCTGATCTTGGAGATCCTGGGAAACTGAGCAAATGTCAGAGCAGTTCAGGGGACTCGCCTGCTTTTGAGAAAGAAAGTGAACCGGAGTCACCGATGGATGTGGATAATTCTAAAAATAGCTGCCATGGGTCAGAGGCCGATGAAGAAACAAGTCCATTTCTGGATGAACGAGAGGAGATTAGTATGTCAAAACCCATAAACAAATCTTTTAGAATTCAATATGGGGATGCTGAATTGGAGTCAAGGAAATCACGTTTTTCTGCCAAGGGCTGTGAAAGCTTTGAGGAAGTAGATAATTCTGTTAAAGAGGACGGTCTGCGTACAAAGTCACCTGGGGTCTCTCCTGCTCCATCATCAGAATGCAAAGGTGCAAAACAAAGTGTGAAGAGAGACTCCAAAATCACGTCTCACTTCATGAGGATACCTAAAGTAGAGGAGAAAAGGTAGCATTCTGTCTGCCTCTTCATCTGTTTTTTTCATGCTTGGAAACTTCCTCTTTGGTGATAGAATTTCAGAGGCTGGGTTGTATAAAGAGTTTTGCAAAATGTATTTTAAGATACAAAGACAACTGATGTAAGATTGAAATAACTTATTTTAATGGGCCTATTCGTGGGGTTTTTGAAGGATATGTTTGTCCAGTGTAATTACAATTCTTATTAGTTTCATTTGCCAAAAATAGTGAATCTATTTTCTTAAACCATCAGTGCTATTGATGCTTTGATTGAAATAGGCATGGGAAAATTAATTTTTGAGAGCCTTTGTAGAGATGTTTGGGGGGTTTTGTTCATGTTTTTGGGTTTGGGGTTTTTTTTGTTTGTTTTGTTTGGGTCTGTTCATAATTTGGGGGAGAGAAGGACTGGTAATTACACACTGCAGCAATAGAAGTAGGAGCCCTGAGCATGACCCAGGACTCTGCATGCCAGGTGTTGGTGGAAGGACAAAAGGATAATCTCTGCTCTGAAGACCTTAGATTTCAGTGGGAGCTGAGAAAGTGAGTAAGCACCTAAGGAGTGAGCAGGAACAAAAGGACTGTGTATATTGGTACAGCATGCAGTTATTTCACTTGACTCAAGTCCTTGAAGTAGGGCAAGAAAGTAGTTTTGCACATCTTTTCTGGGGCATTGTCCAGGGATAAACAGACCCTGTTGGGAAGGAGCATGGCTCTGCGGAGGAGTACCCTGCCTTGTTAACCCACTGCGGTTCTGTGAAGGGCTTTGTCAGCCTGGTGGGAAGAGTGTTTTGGTAGACACGTGCTTGTGTATATTGGGGAGGGGAAGGTTGGTGGTGGTGGTGGGAGTTTTCCCTAAATAAAGCTTTGGCCTGAGGCCACAGCAAAGGCTGGCAAATAAACTGACTGCCATTATTGTAACCCTGGGGTGGAAGTTTGTGTATTTGCCTACCAGTTTTTTCCATGGAAATAAAAAGTTTCAATGCATTTTATTTTAACAGCAGGAAAGAAAAGTGTGAATTCAAACCCCAGCGGCCAGGAAGGAAGATTGCTAAATATACACCACCCTCTCTTCCAACCAACAAGAAATGGTTTGGAACCCCGATTGAAGAGATGAGAAGGATGCCGGTGTGTGGGGCCCGCCTGCCTCACCTGCGCCCCTCAGCCAACCACACCGTGACCATCAGGGTACAGTAATGCCGTGTGTTGCCTCAAATCAGAGTTCTGCCTGAAGCGTTCAATAATATGAAATGCCACACGTTAGTGTTACGTTTTGACATCCTGCTTGTACTATTTCTTTGCCATTCCTTGCAAGCAGACAGGGGCAACTGATTTTCTTGAAAACTGGCTATTCTGGTGCATAGAATTAGGATATTAAGATCCAGAAGGAACATAGTCGTGGTTTTACTGCCTCTGTCATGTTAGGGGCAAGTATTTTTCTTTTGTGTGGGGGTGTGTGTGCTTCCTTGACTGAGTTGTAAAGTTTGGGAATTTAAATATGTCTACAAGTAAAATTGGTACTTCCAACACTTCCATGCTCTGTTTTCATTTTAGTGTGATTCTGATTTGGCTTCAAGACATACAAAAGGCTCAAGATATTCAAGATATGGAAAAGAAAAAGAATGAAGCGGAGTTTCTAGTAGTTTTCCCACTGCATTTTTAGATCCAATCTGATATGTTTGCCTTTAATCCTCTGGAGTAATATGCAGCCTAATTATTTTTGAAATAAAATGTGACCAGAAACCTGTAAAGGTCATGGATAAATCCCAACCAAAAGAAAGGCACACTGAGTTTAAACACATACTCTGAAAGACTTAGTGCTGCCAGAGAGCTGTATAGCAAGTTAGGTCTTTAAGAACATGGTGTTCTTTATTTTTACTTTTCTGGTGTTCTGTGGAGTAAATTTGAGATATTGCTCTATCTATAATGATTTCCCATCCCTTTGAGTGTTAAAGTTAAAAAAACTATTTCTGCACACGACTATGGTTATATTTGTTACTACATTTTGAAAATATTTGGATGAAAATATGTAGGTTCTTAAATTGATAAATGAGGAAATCTTTAGCTGGTGATTGGATATGTAGTAATTGACTATATTACCTTTATTTGAGTGTGTTTTGAGAGGTCAAATGATAAAGTGGCATTCTTTTCAGCAAGTATAATGTAAGATTAACAGATAGAGTTTTTTCTAACTGAATAGCTATCATGTGGTCAGTTTGTAGCTTTCCCCTTTCCAAAAAAGGTGGCTGTAGATGAGAGCTTTTTAAACTGTATTTTTGCTTACTTTTTATTTCTTCCATTTAAAAACTTGAAAGTAGAGTCTTAATTTTTCTTTCAATTTCCTTCTGTGTTACAGGTAGATCTTCTGAGGGAAGGAGAGGTACCTAAACCTTTTCCAACTCACTACAAAGATTTGTGGGACAACAAGCATGTTAAAATGCCCTGCTCAGAACAAAATTTATACCCTATAGAGGATGAGGTAAGATTAAGTATTTACAGTTGTGTAATCAAGTAAGTTTGTTTACACGTAGATGAGTTTTCTGTTCACTGCATTTGCTTAATTGTCAAACTGACTATGGCATTAGAAAATCAAGCCTGAAAACTCGGTTTTGGGTCATGATGCTTCAGACAGAGCAGAAGACTATTTTTCTTCCTGGTCATTATTTTGCCTAGCCAATTATTTGATGATACATATATTTCTATACTTATATGGAGTGTAACCTTGAACTCTTTATAAATGATGTATTTATTTACTTACATATTTATATGTTATATATTTTGTGTGTGTGTGTGAAGCAATTTGCAATTTCAACAGATGTGAGTGAATTTGTAAACACAGTTTGTGATACTCTGTCAGGTATTGCTGATAGTGAGGTGTATCTGACTGTTGTTCTGCTAAAACAATGGCAGAGATTAGAGTTGGCCCTGCATGGTTTGTTGATCTGGTATTTCTTGTCACTGCTTGAGGCTTAAACATACCCACTGAAGTACTTCAGACTAGGGTGAGTATAGTCAGCAAGTGTGTCCCGTAGTAAAAACTCTATAATGGTTATTGATATTTGACTCAGGAACAAAGAATTCTTATAGCCTCTATTAAATACACTCAGTCTTTTCCTTAACCAATTTTACAGATGACAGTTATTAAATGTGTTCTTTCTGTTTCGAATAACTTAATCTGACTTTCTTTTGGGCTTTTACTTTAAAGAATGGAGATAGAACTGCTGGAAGTCGATGGGAACTAATCCAAACTGCCTTACTTAACAAATTTACCTGCTCACATGATTTGAAGGTAAGCTTGTCAGTTTGAAATCCAGTCTATATGCGTATAAATACATTCAGGTTGTCTGTATACTGCCAGTGATTCTGGCTTGGTCCTATTCATTTAATCACTTAGAAAAATAAATTGAATAAAAAAAATCTCTGCTGTTTGAGGGATTCCCTAATGAATGAAGGTTCTTAATGAGTATTAAGTATTACCACTGAATTTATTCAGATTATTAAAATAAATTGCCTTTTTAAAGTCTACACAAAACTGTGTTTGTCCAGCAGTATATCCTAGTCTGTGGTAAACACAGTGTGCAGGTTTTGTGTAGCCAGATGGTCAGGGATGCACAGGGGAGAGAACTGGAAATTGTAACTCTTCGCATCAGTTCGCTCCACTAAAATCACAATTCAAGCTGCTGACAAAAATCTGTAGATTTTGGTGACTAATGCTCTTTTGATAACTCCTACAGTTACAGTAGCATGAAGTCTTACAGTTACATTGCATGAATTGTGATTTGGAGCAGCTTAGAGTTACTGTTATGGTTTTTTGTGAAGAATCATGTAGGACAGGGAAGAAAGAGGATACAAAAGCCGTAGATAAACTTTAAATGAACAAATAGAGCTTCCCCAGCAACTGAGGAGACTTCCTTGTTGTTATTTTATTTGGTATCTTTTTCTTGTGAATTTTTTAAGGGTGTTGTTTTTGTAAATGGTCTATTTAATTTTTCTGTGGTTCTGATTCTTTAAGTTCCTAAACTGATGCAACTTCTGCTGTATTGCTTTTATACCTCAAATACCTTTTATTGGTACATTTAACAAGAGCAAGCACAGGGTGGGGAACATTTATGTTGTTTGTTGGGAGATACAAGCATGCTTTGTCTTGTTTTGTGTTAGGAGAAAAAACCCCATAGACTGAAGCTTATTCACTGCTAAACCCAAAATAGAGGGTTCAGTATCAAGGATTTGCACTATATTAATAGAGTGTTATGGATTTTGGCAGGCTGTGTGGCAGGTTTTAGCCACCAGATGGTGCTGTTCCTTCAACAAGGAAATTTCCTTAAATGGTTTTTCTTCCATTAATAATTACCTCTAAGCTCTATTTTGTTGTGCTACTCCCCTAGGAGGCCATATTGAGGTACAACGTTGCTTATTCCAAGAAATGGGACTTCACAGCTCTTACTGACTTCTGTGAGAAGGTAAAAGAAGTTGATTTAAAATAGGAAGAGAAGTAATATAAAAGCAACTACTTTGCCTATATGTCTCAATGCTTTTAGCTTTATTTCCATTTTCAAGAGGAAATGTTTGCAGTTGTCATCTAAGTGAGCAGCTGCTTAGCTGGTAACTTCAGCTGAAACAATAATTATGCTTTATAAACTGGCTTAATTTTAAATTTTATACGTGTACTTTTGGTGCTTCAGTAATACCTAAGCTTCCTGAAGGCAAGGTGAGAAATGCCCTTTTCCTGTTTTATGAAAACCGGATTTGTTAAGAAATTGTATTAACATTTCCAGTGTAATCGTTTTTTTACTTTAAAAAGTGTTTGTCTTTTTTTCCTTTTTTGTGAAACTTTGATGTTATATTGCAGTGGTGTTTGCATAGACTGTGCTCTGCTGGTGTAGCAGGAAAATTTTCCTATTTGGTGAGATGGTGAATTTAAACTGTAGAGCCTTTGAGAGATTGGAGTGGGTTTTATGGTTTCAAGTGTTAGGTATTAGTACTTCCATGGGGAGGATGGAAAAGAGAAATGAATAGTAGGTCTCAAATGCAAGTTGGACTATTATTAATGTACATCCTGACTGACAATCAGAAACTGTGTTAATTAAAGCATAATGAAAGATTAAATGAGATGCAGTAGAAATTGTAGTATTTTCCTTCAACACTTCAGAAGTACTTATAAAACACACGTGCTTGTTTTCTTGGGAGAGGCTTGCTAAGCTCTATTATGATTCAGTGGAAATTAAATTTGATTTGAAGTGAATTTTGTTCATGATGTATGTAAATAGATGTCTGCTTAGGCCATGTGGTCAGAGGAGCTGTTCTGTTCTCTCATCTCCATTGCATGTGGGGCCTACCGTTTCACAGAATGAATTTTCTTTTGCATGAAGCACAGCATTTTTACTTCTGGGCACCTATAAAAATCCCAATGGTATTGTACTTGCAAGCCACGAGAGCTGCTGTGCTCCCCCATCTTGCAGGTTTAGTGCTCCCCCCTCTTGTCTCTGGGGTCACTGACGTGGCTCCATAGTAGAGGCTGTGGAGAGTTGGTCTCTGCTCCTATTGACTCTTGTGCTAAGCTAAATTAACTTGGCCTGTTCAGCTGTTCACTCGTGTTACTGAAGTACTTAAGTTAGAATGTTTTAAAGTATGAGTGCTATTCAGTTAAAAATCTGACTCAGGAACATACCAGATTTGCATCATATTGCTACAAGCACAGCTGAGCTTGTCCTGATGTGTTCACACTGTGCCTTTGGGATTTTGGAAACTCTGGGTGATTAGATTCAGAGATCATCAGCCAGAGAGCGTAAGTAATATCAGCTGTCTCCAGGGGAGAGAGAACAATCGGGAAATAAACTATGGATTGGGCATCAATCTTTCATGAGGATGAAAAGGAAATTTCTGTATCCTGAGAATGATGATTTATATGTGTGGTTCTCAGATGAAGGGAGGAGATCTGTTTCATACACAGATTTTTGACCAAGTTAAAAGAGTGCGCGGCAGTATCTTAAATAAGAAACAGCGAAGTGCTTGTGACACAGTTGGCTCTTGTAGACCACAGGAGCAAAATCTTACCTTGGCTTGCTTTGTTGAATGTATTGAGTTTAGTGAACAGGACATGTGGAGTGGATAGATTTTGCAGAGAATTGCTTGAATCTTTTATATTATAAAGGGATGTGTGAACTTTCCAAGTTTTGTAAATTAACAATGTATCTGCTTTCAAAGATTGCTTGTGGTCTGCTTAAGTGAGCAGCTCTTCTGTGAAAGCTGATCACCCCAAGACAGACAACCTGTGAAAATGACCTACATATACTGGTTGTAGTGAGCTGTAGTGCTTTTGAATTTAATGTATTTGGGCGTTAATGATTAAAGGCTTACCACTCGCCTGTGTATTTTCTTGTTTATCCTATAATTTTGAGGCTACAGGGGAGCTGTTTCAGGTTTGCCCAGCCAAGGTTGAGGGGGTTGCTTAAAAGGAAAGCTGGCCTGAGTAATCAGCCCAAAGGGAGTGGCAGCAGCTCGACAGAAGAAGTGATCACAAATATATATTAAAAGAAAAAGATTAAAACAGAGTCTGTGATTGTCAGATAGGTATTTATATCGTTGGGCACTATTGACTTTCAGTGCCTGCTTAACCAAGGATTTTGTGGTCTGATTTAGAAGAAAGCTGTCTCCATGAATCTAGTGGTGTCTGTTTTAAGGATTATTCAGATATTACTTGAATAGGTCTGTGTCTGGTTTTAAGGTGGCATTTGTTGTTTTATTTTCTGATTATTGACACAGCTCACCTCATCTATTAATCTATTGAATACTGTCATGTCAGTCTTGCATTGGGTTTTCTATTTTAGGTAGTTCCTTGCAAGTTATACTATCAAAATATGTATTATTTTTAAACGCTAGTTTGTTAGATTCAAGTAAATTTTCTTATAATAAAAATAATTACTAGTTTCTTGGACTTAAGTTTATTTTCCCTTAAGATTAAAACTCTCTCAGCTTTCTAAACTAATAAATAAATATCATTTATGTGAGCCAAGATTTTTTTCCAGAACAGCACAGCCTACAAGTTCTGCAGTTTGGTCAAAGTGTTGTCAGAAGAGGGAGCCCTCACTCCTTTCAAAAGATTCTCTTGTATGTCAGTTAATGTGTGGAAGTAAAATTCCTGTTTGTACAGTGAAGTAAATTTGGAAGTTTTGATTTTTATTCTGTTTCTTTTGAAAACTTCATAGAACTTGTACATAGAGCATAGAACTTGTTCGTAGAACAATGGATGTAAAGATCTTGGTGGCTGTTTGCTTCAGACATCTGACTGTTTTGCTCTTCTCTATAGAATTTCCACAGTGTTGTATTAATATGTTTTGCCATCTGTGTGTTGATATTGGCATACATGCTTGGGATTTCTTTAAGTTATTACTTAGTGGATGAAAGTTATTAGTGCTAATATTTTTCTTTGTGTGTGCAAAATTCTTGTCACTTGGAAGTCATCCTTGCATCTGTTTTTCCAGAACTTACTTAGAAGCCAGGAAAGAGTAAGCAGCAAGCAGAAAAGGAAATGTGAGGAAACCACTATGGATGGAGCTGTATTGGAACCCACAATGTGTTATAGATGAGCTTTATTTCTGGGACCGATGATGGGTTGGGTATTAATTACATGCTTTTGCTCAACAGTGCTATGTACTGTAGTAGCTTTTATTTTTCTTTCTTCTAGATTTGCCATTCCACTTCCAGGCAAAACCAAGGTATTTCTCTTTTTCCCAAGTGCATGAAATAAAAAGTCTAGTTAGGTCATTCAGGGCTTATGCCTTGGACTAATCTGTGATAACAGCAACTTTAAAGGGAAAAGTAGGGCTCTATCATTTAAGAGAATCATGTGGTCTGCTGCTTTAGATTGGGCCTGCTTGTGCTGGACATGCTTTGTTTTTATTTATATTGCTTTAAAGGCTCTTAGAGCTTAAGCATAATTCTTGTCAATGAACTCTTCCTCTTGTTGCTTGCATCTCTCCTGCCCTTTCAGGAGCAGAGGAGGGTTTAAATCTGGAAATGGCATAGACCAAAGATTGAGTTTAGGTAAATTTGTGAGGCATAGGCAGTGATAGTCTCTGAGCTTCTGCAAGTGGTCTGAAAAATGGATCACAATACATCTTGCAGATACTATGCAATGAATCTATAATTATAGTTTGTTTGTCTGGACTCTTTGACCTTGATCATCTCAGTGGAAAGTTTGGGAAATGGAGAAGATACAGGGAGAGGGGTCAGGACTGGTGTAAAGGTGTGTAGTAGTTTCCATACGAGAAATGTCTAATTAAGTTAGGATCATTTCACCTTTTCATCTAGTTGAGGGACATGAGTAATGGGTATAACAGTGCTGTCCAAAAGAAATGTAAGAGAGGGTGAAGAGGAAATGACTGTCCAGTCTTCTAGTAGAGCAGTTAAGGGACACCAGATGAGTGTTCCTAGCAGGTAAGGGTTTTGACACCAGACAAAACTAATTATTGAGATACTGAATAGAAGTGGAACCCCTTGTCAGGGGAGCTGGAGGATGCTATGGCCATACATCAAGTTTTGAAGGAATTTGGAGAAACTGCTGTTAGAAAGATCTCTTTGTCACCCACAGAGATATTTTGATGGACTCTGGGAATTTCTGAAGCTGATTACTGCAAATGAGGAAGTGCTGCTGATTACTTGTGTTTCTTGCTGTTAGACTTTTCTAGGAATCTTTTGTTAATGTGCTTTCATTGTACTGTTGTTCTGTTGTACATGGAACTGTTGTCCATTTTTACATCCCTTGGATTCAAGCTGAGAATTGAGACAAGTGACCATGTCATACAGGGTCTGTTGTTGCATAGTGTGCAATATGGGATGTTGCTGACAGAAAGGTATGGCATCTATACAATAGATTTTTTAGAGGAAAAAATACTAAAGGTCATTGACATTTTAAATGCTTGAATCACTTAAGGCATGTACGCCTTTCAAAATTTGCTTTTCCAGGCTCTCTTTAAACCCTTGGTGCCTACTTGACTCAAGTAGGAATACTTGAGGGGGATATGCTATCAGTATCTTTACAAAGGCACTCTCCACTGTGTAATACTCAAGTTTCCAACTGTTAGATTTGCTTCTAGTGGAGAAAAGCGTGTGTGTGTCTGCGGTGCCTGTGTATGGATGCCTTGTGGTCTTTTTGTCTTTTGGGAAAGCTGTTTGAAGCCAATTTAACGGCCAGTAATTGCACATTTGCTGTTGATTCCCATGTAAATTCAGTATTCAGGAAATCCTTTTATATTATGAAAGAAGCTATATAACTTTTACCTTTGGATTTTTCTATGAGATTGAAAGAAAAATGATGATGATGATGTTTAAAAAGACCAGTCTCTTCCCTGCTTGTACTTAATTACAGAGAAGGACCTTCAGCATGAGGGAAGAATGTACCAGAGTACTTTATCTGTGCTCCTCTTTCTCCTTTTCCAGTCAAGCGTGAGTTCACCAGTTTTAGCCTCAAAACTGACTGTTAGCAGATGGGGGTTTTTTGTGGCACAAATCTCAGTTTATTCTAAAATCTGACAGAAAGCCATGTAGCAAGAAAGCAAAGTGACTTGTCAAACTGAAGGAATATATTGCTATTTTTCTTCACCCTTTAAAAATATTTGTCTTAGAATTACAGCTGTGATTAGTTTTGATACAAGATTAGAAAAGGAGTTCCATTTCTCACTTCTTTCCACTAAAACTTACATGATGGATGCTACTGGATGCTGGATCCTTTTAGAAGTCCAGAACAGCTGGGAATATGAGACTTTGTTACCATCTGCTTTTACATGCAAGTCTCTATTTGTAAGTTTTTAGAACTTCACTTAAGGCCTTTTTAAAATTTGCCATGAATGTAATTTAAAAATACACAAACGAAGTAATAAGATAAATATGTAAAGAAATTAATTTATAAATACAACTTTTTCTATTTTCCACAAATACCACGCATCAATATAATATGTGTTTTGGTCTTCCAAAAGTCTGGTTTCCTTTTCCTGCAAAACTGAAGTTAGCTATTGTACTAAATTGGTATTTATTTATTGTATTGTAGAAATTGGTTTTTGTTTTCACAAATCCTTACCATTTTAATTTTGGCCTAGCAGTATATATATGGGTATGTGCACAACCACTTTCTAAAATACCACTTTTTCTACTGCAGGTGTTGTGTGCAGATTCCAGAATATAAGAGAATATTCTGAAAGCAAGGAGTGATGGAGCTTGTTACAATGAGTCTTGTTCCAGTTAGTCAGTGCTTTGCACTTAAGGATAATTAAAATAAATAGAAGAACACTAATGTGTTACAGTGAGACAGCTAGCACGTGTGTGTTACTGATTGTGGTGCGAACCTTTAAAACTTGGGATAAGATCTACAGAATGTGCTTAGTGCATTTTTTGGCCAGTGTCGTTTCTCATTTAAATGTATGCTCTTACCTAGTATACTAGCACGTTTGGCCTGAACTGGTTACTTTCAGAAATGTCAGATACGAGTAATTGAGTTAAGATAGAGCATACTAAGTGATAGAGAAGTGAGCAAAACAATCAGACGTGCAAATATTGGCAGCGTGTCTGCTTCCTCTCTGAGAAGAATTGGTTGCATTTTGAGATAACTGAATAAGATTAAGAACTGTCTTGTCAATTAAATACTCTACTTCAGCTGCAGAATTGCAAACAGCCACAGGACCACACAGCCTTTGTCGGTGTATAGTCTTATATCTTTATTAACCTCAAAATTAACTTGAGAAATTTTTCAAATTACCTGGGCAATTTTGGAAATTATGGTTCCAGGTTTTTTACCATTATTTCAAACTTCTGTCTAAAAAAAAGACTATAAATGCAACATCTGAAGGTGATGCAAATGCAGTATAGTCTAGTTGGATTATGGTTGAGCTCTAGATTTTCACTCATTTGAAAAAGACCAAACACAAAACACTGCTACAGTTAAGTATGTGCATATCTTGGGAAATCTGTATGTTCTAATAAGGCTTCACCCCACTCCTGCCTCCTTGTAGGTCTTATGAGCCATGTCAGTCTTTCCTGTTTGTTCTGTTGTTTGAATGACCTGCTTGAAAAAGTGATTGCTGTAATCAGTGAAACTGGAATAGAAGGAATTTTGAAGTACTAAATTGTTCTGGTGACTGAGTTTTTGATAAATCATTTTTATAATTGTCTGGACAGTACTAACAGAAGTGAGCATTGTATAGAGATGTCAGCACTACAAATGTAGGCTTTTAAGCAAGAAACAGAATGTCCCAAGGCTGAAAATAGCCTATCCATTGCTCCTTGTTGGATTTTACTTTAGTCCAGATGTTTTCAAGCAATTTTCATTACATCAGATTACCTTTTTAAAATCTAAACTGAAAGGGTCTTTTGAGTGTGCCGTGAAGGGTTTTCTTTTCACAGCAGCAGAAAGGAATTTATTCCCATGTTGAACAAAAGGTGAGCTTTTCTGTGGTGGGGGGAATATGCATCTTGTACACATTCAAAACATTAGAAACTAAGCATTGTAGAGGAGAAAGCATTGATTACGAGCTTATTCTTAGTTTTCTGTACTTTCTTGACAGAACAGTTGAGTATTTTTTAAGTGGTGTTTTGTAAGCACTGTCGCAATGACTGTTGAGTTGGAATTACCGGGGAAGGGATATCTGCACATAGCAGGTGCAGAGATACAATTGTACTGTGTCCCAAGTGCTTGTGGATACTTAATGCTTTAATTAAGATCTGTGTAAAGACACATTCTGAGCGTCTCCTTCATAGTTTTCACCATATTGAGAACATTCCTGTTTGAAAAAGAAAAGAAAAAAACCCTAGTAAATATAAAAATTCTGGGTTTAAAGGCTGCCTTCTGATATTTGCTTTGTTTTATTTTGGGGTCAGAGGACTGTTGAATAGATTTCTTTAATTCCATTGGATTATGTGTAAGTCATCATTTATCTGTGCTTGCCTATGTATCCCAAATGACTAAGAGGAGCTTCTTTTGGTTGTGGGGCAGGGTTTTCGTTAGCTGCTTTGTGCTTCTGGATTTTTAAAAAATTTTATTTATAATGTATTGAGCAGTTAGAATAAAAAAGCCCCACAAAACAAACCCTGATGGTCAAAGCTTTCAAGAGAAATGCTCACTGAAAAGGTGTACGTGTAGGTAGGGAAGTGATAAGGAGGCACTGCCATTGTTAGGATGACTGTGAAGTATAAATGAAGTGGATTGTAACTATATTCCTGGGTTTTTTTCTCCTTCCTTTTCATCTGAAAAACTGAATTTGCTTATATTGCTTCCTTGGAGAATTTGTTACTGCTGCCATGCGTTCTTTAAAGAGCAAATTTGCAAAGGTGGCAAAGTGTGTACCCTCAGGATGGTCTGAGGGTCTTATTTGGCCAATATAATAGTAATTACTGGATAATTTTCTTTAATTATTGGTCATTTTGAGTGTATGTAATACTGACAGTCAAGCAAGAAATGGTCTATAGATTTGTTAAAATCTGCAGTGGTATTGTGATTTTTTTTTTTTTTTGGCATGTTACAGAAAATACAGTTTTCATAAGGATGATAGCTCTGTTGTCTCATGAAGCTTTTCAAAAGTGCCAAGGTTTCAAAAGTGGTTGCAAAACGTATTTACTATCCGATGGCTTTCAAATGCTTCTGCACTATGTTTTTTAAAAATGTTTTTTAAATCATAGCAGTAGTAAATATTTTTCCCCTATCACTACATTGAGAGAGATACAAGTTTTGATTAAGCTGGAAACAGATCATTTTCATAACTTGTATCAAGCAGGTGAAAGGTACTTTATTTTTCCCTCATGTTACAGCTCTGCTGTAGAGACAAGGTCGTTGTCCTCTCCACTGCTCTACTTCCCAAGAATAACTTGAAAGTAGCTAGAAAGTAGTATTTGACTTTTCATCCTAGGACTCTGCCACTGCTTTGGAAATGGTTGTGGTGCTTCTGCCCATGGCAGAATCACTCTGCAAGAGCGTACAGGTAGAAGTTATTGGTGGCCTGAAGGGTAGTGAAAACAACTGAGGTTAGATTTCCAGTTCCTTGGAAGTATAAACAGGGCTTCTAAAACCATTAAGAGGAGATTGAAAAATCAACACACATTTTTCTCTAAGATTGTATTTAGAATGTTTAAAAGCTTTGAGAACAAAGCAGCAGTTGTTAAGGATGATACACCTCAGAGATTATTCCAGGGTTGGATTGGCAGAAGACATGAATGAGCCTTTGGGGGGAAAAAATATTAAACAAAACCAAATTAACCTCTGCCTTGTAAGCTGTCTTCCTTTTTCCTTTTGAAGTGTCAGTTTGTGATTTTGATAAATGTCAGAAGCATTCTTGTTCTCAAATAAGATTCTTCTCTGCATAATCCAGTGTTACAGTTTTTTTCTTCTTTCCTCCAAAGATTACTTAGTCCTTCCTTTTGTTTCTAATCAGACAAGTGCTCAATAAATGGGATGGATTTGACAGCTAAGTGTGTTTCCTACTGAATTAGTTTTGTAAGGGAACTAGAGGAGGCAGATGAGAGTATTCTTTCCTGCAATTTTGGAAGTTCATTGACATAATAAAATGGGAACTAGAATGCACACACACACACACCACACCCCCCGTCCCATGTTTCTTCTATATTTCAGTCTTGTTAATATGTACAGTATTTGATATTGGGATGGGTCTGTTTTACAGAGGCACATGAGTTACTGGGCTGCAGCCCCGTGTCTCTGTCTGGCTATGAGTACGCTGATAGTTCTTACAGAGTGTCTTTGAGCTGATCTCCCTGTTCAGAAGAAAAGGCTTTGTAGACAGTACTACTTAGTGAAGCTTGTTTTGGGGGTGCAATTTAAATAGATTAATTTTTAAAGTCACCCAATAAGAACTTGTGTGGGCCTTTTTGTTGTTTGTATGTTTGTTTGTTTAGTTGTTTTTCTCCAGCTGTTCCAAATAACAGCTTGAGAAAGTCTGCTTTTAGGATTCTGTAATGTTTAAAGGCACTCATGACAAGGATTAGAGCAAGAAAGGGAGTACAGATTGCCAGTCTGAGGCTGGTTACTTTCAGGTGAAAGACTTCAATGTCATAAACAGTGACTTCATTGTTTTATTGGCACTGGGGACTTCTAGTCATGAATTTAGACTTCACCATGTTTAAGTATTAAATGGTATGCAAAAAGCATGGGACTTCTGGATGAGACAGGAGAAAAAGTAAGTAAGTACAGGCTGCTCTGGAAGGAAGAGAAAAGGAAAACAGCTCCTGCAATAAAGGAGCAGCCCCATGTTGTGGTTGTCTGAGCACACTCAGGTGTTTAAGTGTCTCAAAATCATAGAACCATTTAGGTTGGTAAGGACCCTAAAGTTCATAGAATCCAACCATTAACCCAGCACTGCCAAGTCCACCACTAAACCATGCCCCTAAACATCATATCCACACATTTTTAAAATACCTCCAAGGACGGTGTTTTCAGCTTTGAAGTATTTAATGTACCTCAAAATACCCTATAAAAATATAAAGATATATTTTATTTGAGACAAATTGAAGATTGTGAAGAAGGAAAAAGAAAAAAAACCTATTCCTGAAATTAGGAGAATTAACCTACTGTAAATAGAGTATATACAAGTTATTTGGCTTGTCTGATTACTTAGTTCAGCATTATCACCTCTAACCATATGATATCTTACATTAAAATCATTAGGAAACTTGTTACTGGAAAGGCAGTTCAGTAGTAACTGTAGATGGTTCAGAGCACTGACAGCGTGAGGCATTATGGCAGCTGTGAAAGAAAAAGTCAGAAGGTCAAAGTCCATTAGAGTTAGGAAATAAGAGACACATAGTCTGAAGGAAGCACTCTGGTTTTCCTCTTCATCCTGAAGAACATGATTCAGTTGGTCCTTGTCCTGCCACAAAAGTTAATACGGGTATATAAAACCAAACAAATTGAAAGCATTAAGCCATTGCTGTCTTAGCATGCTGGCTGCCTGTTGGCATGATGGCTGTGCCTTCCCATGTGATAGATGGAGCTGTCCAAATTTGTGTACCCTTTGTGCAGTTTGTTTGCTTTGATGAGCTGTCAGATTTAGATTTAAACTCTCTACCATCACTATCACCGCATGCTACCTCAGATCCTTCTTATTAGGCCTGTCAGGCATATTCGTCTGCTGCGTTTTGGAGGACTGGTTTATAGTGACAAGAGGCCATTACTTATAGCCGTGTTTAGTCAGGCCTCTTTGCTGCAGGATAAATGTTCATTTTGCTAAATTGCAATGCAGGTTTGGCCAAGAGCTCGTACCTCTGCTACGGCTCGCTAAGCCATTTGCATCTTAGGAATTGGAGCCCTAAGTCCTGTTCATTTAAGCAGTCACTCCAGTGAAAATAGTGATGGAATTGCCAAATTATTTGTTTGGTAAAAAGCAAGTAGTGCTTTGCAACTCTGACTCCATATACTTTTCCCTCAGGGTATAACCCCTGCATGTATTTAATTCCTACATATTTTGCATGATTGGAGCACTGAATAAAGTCAACACTGTATTTATGTTTTTGTTTCAAATACTGAACGAATCTGCGAAGGACAATAGTGCATAATAAGGAAAGGAGAAACTGATCAATTGTTATAACCAAAATTGCTACAGTACTTAAATGTATTTTCCTTTATCAAAACTTGATGACAACCATTTCATATTTTAGAATTCCTTAAGTTCTAAACCAGATGTTAGTTCCTTTAAAAATGGAAACTCAGTCCTTTCTCTTAATGTTTGCAGAGTTGTAGCCTTGAAAAAGTTGTACACAATTAAAAGTATATTGTTGAATTCATACAGACATTCCTGTCCTAGCAGATTTACTCCTAAGTCAGGCGCTTGTTTTAACAGCTTCATTCTGACTAGCACATTCCAGCTTTCTCAGTGAGAAGAGCTGCAACTGATACCTGCCTTTGTAGCCCATTGACAAGGGTCACGACCAGTTCTTTCTCACTTACCGCCCACTCTGCACATATCTAATAATGCATGACTTTTTGGTAGGCTGCTTCAACTTATTACTTCATAGGAAGACTACCCCCACCCCTAGGTTATTTTCCTGTAGAATCAGCAAGATGAAGGATCTCAGGAAATTGTCAGGTGAGTATGGGAACTGATGAAATGTGGGATGTGTGTGTGTGTGTCTGTCTGTGTGTATGTGTGTCTGTGTGTTTGAGCAGATAGAATGAGCACATCCGTCTTTCAGGGGCATCAAATATGTAGAATGTGTAATGTCACTCTAAATACGCTGGATTTTACATCAGTACAAGTCACTGCTTTCCAAGGAGAGTTTCCTTCTAAATAAATCTTCCCTCAGTTCTGTGACCAGGTGTTCTCTGTGCTGATGCTAGGTTCTCCAGGCTGGCATTTGCATTGTGGGATGTCTGCCAGATGTAGCTGTGTTGTCAGCACTCCACATCCTGGAATCCTTTTACTTTCTGTGACTGAGTGTTCTTTTTTTGCTGCTTTCAAAGCCTGAAAAGACTGTCACAGGTAACACCAGGCTCTGTGTTGCACTCAGCATAGCTGAGAGTATGCAGTGACAGTGGTGGGTCTACAAAGCTGCACCTGTGATGGTCAAAAGAGGCTGTGAGGGCCAAGCAGCCAGGGATTTGCAGGTGTTCCTTTTCACAGAAACCTCAAAGGAATGTTACCTGTACAGGAAGAGTCTGTGAGCGGACAGGGTTGGCTTTAGTTACATGGATGTGGCCATTTGATAGAGGGCAGTGCTGAGTTAGGAGTTTCTTGACAAGGTCTGTGAACTCACAATGATTGTATTTTTGTCTTCATGGCACCCAGTACTTTTTAAAAAATCCACTTCATTTACATGTAAGAATAATCAGAAGTCAATGAGAACACTTCTGGGCAGTAACAGCTCCAAATTTTGAGGGTTTTTTAGTGAAGGTCTAGTAAAAGTCATGCATAGAAATACTATAGAAAAGAAAGCATACTCTGGTACATCATTAGAAAGGTAAGAAGAAGGAAAGGTAGGATTTCAGAGTTGAAGAAGTGTCCTTTATAGTTAAGTATTCTGCATCAGAGCTGAGCTGTGCAATTGCTGGCCTGCCTCTGTTTTGGGAAGAAATTGTCTCATACTATTATTATGTTGTTTTCAAAGAAGCATAAAGAAAAGGTTGAAGTCTTGACAGCTATGACAAAGTCCGGTGCCATAATGTGTCACCAGATAAGTGATACTGTATAGTCTGTGGCAGTCAGCAAAGCATAGCAGCCACTATTTATATGTCAGCTTTAAAAGAGAGGAAGTGCTACCCGAAGGGAAGAGAATATCAGAATTTGACAGCCTGGTAGACATCTGAGGTTAAATGTCAGTTTTTGAATAGCTATAACTTACGTATTCATTTTATGGGTTGAGATCTGAAATTCCACACTTTAAATGCTCATTTTGTTACTTAATGGCACTTAAAAATGTTGTGCCTAAGAACAGAGCAGTTTCCTGCTGGAGTAGATAATGTTAAAGGTTAGGTCATAGTTTTCAGTGTTTCATTTATCCTGTAGGTGCATATGCAGCCAGCAACTGGAGCGATGTATGTCGCTCATTTCCTATCTTAAAAATAAATTTACTTTCAGAAGTAATTTGTATATTACTTGGATTCCTCTTCATATCAAATGATTTTCATGTTTCCTGGGCTTGCTGTTCTTTGTAAGTTCTTGTTTCATTTTAAAACTTTAAATTTAACCTTCATTTTTCTGCCTCCACAAGCAGCATACATAGTGCATAGAAAGTAACTGTGTAGGTCTTGGCGTTGTTATGTTTTCCCCCTTTTCCTGAACAGAAGTTGTTTGTGCTTTGAGCATTTGTTTGTGTTTTGGTTTTTAACTTCCTGAGTACTCTTATCCCTTTATATTACATGGAGCAGGAGACGACAGAGCCAAGATATTTCTATAGTTATTTTAATGATCTCAGAAGAACAGAAGTTGTTAGCCTCCAAACAATATTTTCAGTGTTTATGAGGAACAGTGTGTCTTGAGTCAGAGGCACTGTATTTTCCTCTTCTCAAGAGAATTGCCAGTGTCTTTTTTGCATTCTGAAGTCTATGTGAAACTTTCCATTGAAATGTGAATTACAAAGCTCTGATAATATGACTAAAAAGATCTCTTCCTGTGATTTCACAATTAGTCTTAAGTGTTGCAGAGACAAGTTGCTAATATCTTCATGCTGTTTCATCCATTCTGTCTGCAGCTGGTTTTGTGCAAAACTGGTAGCAAATCAATTTTTTAAGTGTTACTTGAAAAATAATATTCTGTAGTTTTAAAGCCACTGTTTCAGAATTTTAAGGATTTTAGTCTAGAAACTGGTGGAAAGTGGTGGTCTCAAATACAGATTCCCTGGACACAGGGGAAGGAGGGAGGCAGACAACGGAGCTGTGACCTTTGTCTTCTGTTCCCCAGCTGTAGTGCAAGTCTTGTGTTCTCTTCTCCCTGCTTTTTGCCTTGAATGCGGCATGCAGATCTAACAGCCAGTCACATCTGAAGCCTGTATCCACAGATAACGGGAAAAACTTCCACAGCATAGGAATGTGCTTTTCTCTACATCTCTCTTCAGCCTGTTCATTCAGCAGAGAGTGAGAGTTTTAAGGCTTTTATGCTGCTTCACATATTGCAACTGCGCTGCATTATGTTGCGTTTCTTTTTATAACCTCCTGTCCCAGCTTTTCTTAGAAGAGCATTGCCCACCATAAAGAACTTCTTGCATCTTTGAAAAATAGGTGTGTGATACGTGAATAGGTGTGTGGGTGGGTTCATCTAAACCCTGATTGCGGGTTGTTGAGCTCAGAACTGGCAGTTGCAACTGGAAGGGAGATCCTGGGCTTGCTCTGAATATATTGGCTTGGTAAGCTGTGGCAGCCAAACACATCAACAGTGGGCCAGACAGCGTTGGGTGGGGGAACTGAGAACAAGACAAGAAGGGTTTGATGTGACTTGTTCTTGGGTATAAAAGATTTGAGAAGCCTTGTGGAACACTGGTGTGCCCATTTGTCAATTCTGGTCTCCCCTTCTCAGAAAGTATGTTAGAAGAGAGGGAGAGGCAGCTGAAATAGTCATAGTATTAGCTGTCCTACAGGAAGAGACTGAAAAGATTGCAGCTTCAGTATGTGGGACCTGGCAGGCTCCACCCATTATGGAACAGTGGCTGTGATTCTTGAGGGAACATAGTGGAGATGGATAGCAGAAAATGCCCAGGATTGCATCCTGTTGCATAGGATTTCCTGTTGCTGCTGCAGAGGCTCACTGATCTGTGCCAGGAGTGCATTTTATCTGTCCTTAATTGGGGGATGTCACAGGAGCTTGTCTTGGACTATGACCTGAATATGAAATTCAAGTAAATCGTTCCAGTACTTCTGTGGTTAGGTAGTGATTTTTCAGATGGAAATTTGGTTCATTGCCTTGGAAAGAATAAAATGATGACTTATTCAAGCTTCCTTTAAAGGGCATTTGGTGACATGTTTTTCAACTGTAACTTTTGAGACTTGTTTCTGTATCTCAGTCAGTGGATTATTGCAAGGTAAATTCAGTGAGGCACTACTGTGAAAATGTTACAGATTTGGCATGAAGCTAAGAGGACCTGTTTTTTTCTTGTTTCTTTTGCATGGGTCCTGTTTTCACAAACTTTTCATTCAGTCGTTATTTCTGAGATATAAAGCTTTTTTTTCTTCTTTCTTTTTAACAGGTTCTTGAAGATGCAGAGGCTCAACATCTGTTCCAGTCCATTCTTCCTGATATGGTCAAGCTGGCACTCTGTCTCCCTAATATCTGCACCCAGGTGAGCAAACACAGCTAGCAAGCGCTCTGTGGCAGACCACTTCTCTGCAAACTGCAGCTGATGGCTAGGTCAAAACATCGGGGTCATGTTATGTTCTTAATAAAAGCTGTAATTTTTGTGTTGAATGCAGATGAGACCTAGGGAGCAGAATGGACAATACACATGTGGAATTATGTAATAGAATGTAAAAAAAGTAAATCTCCCTGTCACAGTTTTAGCCTGAACTTCAGTAACACTTTCCTTTCTATATGCTGAAGTTGCTTCTTGCATTTCTTAAATGAAATGACCATGCAACATTCCAGGTTGTAAAATAACACTTAGAAACTGGAACAATTGAATAATCTGAAACCATCTAATTTTTTATTTTAGAATTTTTTTAATCTTAGAAGTGGTATTTTCATAGAGCTTTCATTTACTTGGGAACATACTTTATTCTGTTTAGAGCATATAGTACTTGCACACGTACAAACCTTAAGTAATTCTATATTAATGCTGTGGGAATTAGTTCTGTAAGGAGTAAAGCTGATAAAAGTGAGTAGGGCTGGTCAAGTGAGGATGTATGGTAGGCAACAACAATTTGTAATTTCCTCTGTTACCATTTTCTAAATTGGTTCTGTTGGGAATCAGCAAGGAAGATCTCTCACTAGTTTGTTATGCTGCAAGCGTCCTGAAGTAGATACCTAATTTCAAGCTATGAATATTTCTTATATTTTTTTTGCTGGTAACTCGATGAGGGAAGTTGTTTGAGAATGCTATGAAGTTTCTGAACACTAAGTCAAGCACAAGACTTGCAAGTGCATGCAGTAATGCCTTTTATAAAGATCATGTACTGCTAGGCAATGTAAATTGTGACGATTTCTGTCAGACTCACTTTTTTGGTTAGACAATATAAGACTATCCAAAATATTCTATTTTTATAAGTTTGTGGAACTTTAATTAGAGTGAGCTTCTTGGGCTTTTTGCCCCTCTAGCTGTGTGACTTCAGACATCATAATGTAGTTTGTTAATTAAATAGCCAGAAGACAGAATGAGATTCAGTGAACGTGAATGTAGTAGTTACAAGAATGAAGGAAAACTTGTTTGCTTTCTGGACTAAACAAGGCTGTGTATTGAAAAGTCCAAATCAACAGCAGTTTCTGTATTTACAACTAGAAGGATGAAAATGTAGCTGTACTACAGCTAGGCTAATGATGGTGACTTAGAATTTTGGAAGGAGGTGAAAACTGTATTCTCTTTCTCCTGTCAAGTGGGTTCATCGTAATTGTTATTGGACTCCTTAGCAGTCAGAATGATGTAGCCCTGCCATGCTCCATATTATCACATAATTAAAAAGATAAATAAAATACCATGAATGTTGTGAGCCAAAGCTCCAAATCAGAAGGCTAATGCCTGATAAAATCAAAGGTGTATAATGCTTCAAGTTGGGGAGTTTTTTGTTCCCTCTGCCCCTTTATTTCTTTTTGTATTAAGGAAACCCTGACAAGAGTAAAATAAAACGTCACAATGAAGACCAAAGTGAAGCTGAGCTTTTTGTTCATTCTGATTAGAAAAGAATGGATAACTATACACTTTCCACAAATACCATCAGTGTTATTTCTTCAACTAGGACGGCAAAAAAATTCAAAGCAAGCCATCGAGTTATGATCTGTGGCATAACTTCCTTGTTTCTTTGGAAAGTTTAAAGCATGGTTATTGTGGTGAAAGCATTCCCGAAGGATTCTTAACTATACAGCTATTGAAAGTGGATTTTTATTTCAATTTTTAACATTGCCCAGGATTTACAACATCCCATCTATTTTTTTCCCTCTCCATTCCCCATGGTTTTGTTTGGTAAGTTGTGTTTTCCTGATCTTTCTTTTTATTATTGATTAGAAATCTACAGTTTGCCAGGCCAGCCCTTTTTGAATTGTCTTGAATAAACTGTTCTTGACTTTAACAGTGCTGCTGATTAAAGGCTTTACCAATAGCCTAAGTTACTCTTGCTCTAATATAACAAATGTAATTTTGTGCTTCTGTTTTTTCTTTCAAAAAGGGTGAGCTAATTACTCTTCTCTCTCCTTCCCTCCTTTCTCCCCTGCCCCTTCCTTCCCCTCACTTTTGTTGGTAGCCAGTACCTCTGCTGAAACAGAAGATGAATCACTCCATCACAATGTCACAGGAACAGATCGCCAGCTTTCTGGCCAATGCTTTCTTCTGTACTTTTCCACGTCGTAATGCGAAGATGAAGTCTGAGTATTCCAGTTATCCAGACATTAACTTCAACAGGTATGGCACTCAGCAGTAAATGAACCTGATAACCCTGCCATGAAAATATTGTTGTCGTTTAGGGGAGAAACTTGTTTGTTTCATGTTTCTGCCACAAAATTCACTACTTTGCTTTTTGTCTTTTTTCCTATTTCCTATTACTTTGCATCTATGTAAGAAAGGATCTTGTGCACAGGAAGATATGATTAATATTCCAAATATTTTTTTGTGCATGAGCATGCACAGACACACTCTTGCTCTGGCATAATTAGATTGATACAATTCCCTGCCTCCTCATAAGCCAATCATCTGCAAATGGTATATTTTAGTTGTGCTTCAAGTGTTCTGTGTGTATTTAAATAAAAGGCCTGTGTTTCCCCAGCTGCGTTTCTGTTGCCTCCTGTGTCATCAGTGGCAATCTGCACATTAAGTCAGATCTATAGCACTTCATTCTTCAGCATCCATGCAATTATTTTAAGGCAGATGTAGAGCTGCACGTTAAAATTAACCTTTCCTCTTTGCTACAAGTTAGACTAAAAAGGCCACAATAAGAATTTACTTAAAGATACTCTGGTATCTAAGCAAACATTTATTCTTTTTTTCTTAGTGCTAACTTACGAACAGATGATTAGAAATTTTTCTTCACATCTTTTTTATAATTTAAATGTGCTTATTTCAATTTTAAATGAGGGAAGTAGATGGAGACATTTTCTGCTGTGGAATTTTATGTTTCACATGGACTTGTAGATTAGAAATACGAGTTCATTGTTTCTTGGTGCTTCCATACAAGTCTGTGTAGATCAACCTTAGGTTTATTAGGCTGGAGCTTGGATAGATTATTGACCTAGAGTTCTTCTTATTCCTCACTGCTATCAGATGTAGTGTATGTGCTCTGACAGCTGAGATGAAGTATAAAAGCAGTGTTGCCTGTGATCCAGCGCGCTTGGGTGCGTGTATTATGAGAGCTGTACTAGACTAGAATTTCCCAGAATAAATTGTCAGGCATGCCAGTATACTAACAATGGTTTTGGTAGCTGCTGCCTTTAAGAGCTCTCACAGGTTTATCCCTATTGTGTGTTTCAGAAGAAAGACCAGGGTCACTGTCTTGGTGTTCATCCCAAGAGTGCAGTGGGTTGTGGAAGAGAAGTGTGGGTGGGCATTATTATGCCATACAATTCAGTGTACTTTTCTACCAGTAGTTCCTAAGAACAAATAAATGAAAAGTACCATCGGTGCATTAAAAATATTGATGTTCAGAGCAGTGAAAGAGGATAGTGAGAGGTCTGAAAGGAGTTCTGTTTGACTGCACACTTCTAGCTGTATTTTGTGGTATTTTTGTAGGACTTTAAGCTACTGGTTTTTGTTGCAACTTAAACATTTTATAAACCAATCAGTTAAATTTTGAAAGTTTGATAATTTCTTACCAGCTGCAGAATAAAATGCTGTTAAATAACGAGTAAATTAATATTCTCCTCTGTGAACATTGCAGAGCAATGTAAGGGGACAGTAATACAGTGCACTACTTGTGGCTGACTCAGGGCTACTTCTAAATAAAAAAAGCCTTGGCAAATTATTAGGTGAATATTTTCCTGCCATGGACTCGAAGGATGACCAGTATAAAGTATTAACCATTCAGAATTTTCTGCTCTATTCAGTCAGTGCAGCATTGTTTTCTGACTTGGCTGCCTGGTGCTAGCATAGTGAGGTCCAACAATGTTATTTAGAAGGGGACTAGAGCAGACAACCTTCAGGCCTTCCTTTTGCATTGTGGATGAGGCAATGCTCAGCTTCTAGTCACACAGGGTAGAAAGCCGTTTCTATTTGTGCAAGAACAACAATATTGTTGCCAAACTGGAGAAAAGAAAGGAAGCTGATGTCCTCTGGCTAGTGAGGATTAAAAGTGGCTCTTCCTCAGTGTTTGCCAATTTATGCATTTATTAGATAAGTACAGTTTCCTTTTCCAGTCCTTTTTTTTACTTAACCATTTGTTGCAGCAAATCTACACCCCTACACCCCCTATATTTTGAATTTGGTAATAAGCAGAGTAGTGAAATAGAATACAAGGTGTGACAGGCAGTGGATAAAATTTGGAGGAATGTGTCAGTTTGAGTGGGATTGGTAGGATAAAAGCAAAAGGAAGAGTTGTGGAGAGAGTACTGTGAAACTGTACAGTTTTCTGCTACTGTATATAACCTGACTTAGTTAAAATCTAAAATGAGGAGGGAGAAGGAGGATAGATAGTATCTTATTTTTTTTTTCTTCCTGTCAACCCTGTATTTTCCTGCCCTGCAAAGTTACTTCTTTAGTAGCAAAGACAGAGTAAACTGTCATGTTTTCTGCTGCTGTTTCAGACTTGTAAAGATGACAAGGTTTGGTTCACTGTAGTGTGTGTTTTTAGCTTTTTAAAAAAAAGCTTTTTGGGAAGCTAGATGCACTCAAAAGGCAGTAGGCAATGACTGAAGTTAAAATATTTGTGACTTTTTTTTTTCCTGTTTATAAAAATGTTTTGATGTAAAGGCTTTGGAGGCTGCTGCTCTGCTCTGTCTGCTTAGGGATGGGCATAACAGATTGTTCACACAGCAGCCTTTTGTCCCCACAGTGTTATGGTCTGTAGCTTTTTTTGACTTAGTTCTTTCCTCAGCATTAATTCATCTGCTACATGACTGTGAATAAATGACTTTGCTCTTTAGGTATCAAAAAATAATCTGCTGTTGTTCCCTAACAAAGCCAAATTGCTGAGTGCATGGATGCTAACATTTGAGGGTTTTTTCTTTAGCAAAGGTGGCGTTCCTCAATTCCTTTATCCATGTCCTGTCTACATTCATACAAAAGGCTCCCACTCCTCCCCTCAAATCTGTGAGACTGAAAAACTGAAATTTGTGACTTCTAAGTTAGGAACACAACTGTGTAAGTTTCCTTGTGGTTTTGGTTTTACACAGCAGTCTTCTATCAGTTCACTTTATGCGGACTGAAACATTAGTACATTTTTATACACTATAAAATAATTATGGTTTTTACATTTAAATGCTGATAGGTTCCCTCTTTCCTCCCAGTCTTCTCCCTGCTTTAGGTTTTTATGTGGTGTTAACTACCATGTTTTAAGTTCCACCCTTACTCACCCCAAGGTACAAATCTGTTTGACAAAACAAGACAGTCAGTGCAAGATAGTGAGACTTTACTCCTAGAGACATAAGTGCAGCTGATTGGGAGGAAGGCTATTGTATGTGTTAGTATCAACATACATCATCTGTGCTTTACCTCTCCTCTCCTGCTGTTAGTCTTGCCAAATGAGAGGAGAATAAAAGTGGCCATTCCTCTTTTGACACTGAAGCACTTGGTTTAATGGTGTGTTGTGACACTGACTGTCCATTTTGATTCCTCATCTTGTTACAGACTAGAAGTCACCTGTGTATAATTAAATGCTCAGTAATTTAATTGAATTCTTCCCCTTTTTGCTTGGCAAGGATGAGCCTATTATGAGTCTTAAGTCATTAATAACATAATTCATTTCAAATACAGTTGATAAAATGGAATTCATAGTTTAAGAGCTTTAATATTTATGAATTCTAGTAGATAGAATGACATCCATTCAGTGGCCAAACATGAGATCATACTAAATAGCATAAAATATTGCTTGTGTTCAAAATATCAAGTTAGAGTATTCAATTTTTCTTTTTAAAAAACACTTCTCTTACAGATATGATGACAATAGATTGGGCAGCTGTATACAAAAATAACCCATCACAAAAGAAAGAAATAATTGAATTGGCCATTTGATTTATCTTATTGATGAATTTTTCTTGGAAGTTGCATTCTGGTTGAATGTAGAGCCTGAATTGCATTGACTCTGCATTTATGATGTTGGTTGCAGAGTGTAAAGTAGTTGATTGTGGTAATAGTTATAATTACACCGTAGACACTACAGAATTTGGTAATTTATGAAACTGTCTAGTTTGGTTGTATGCAAAAGCAAAATGAAAGGAAAACTGTCTGCAATCTTGAGTCAGTGTTCTGGAAAGGGCACGGGTTTGTCAAGGACCTGCTTTGCTTCTGCCGTGTCTTTGACCTGCTACAGATCTGTTTTAGCTGTTGTGTCAAGTTAGAAGAACTCTTCCATTTTCCTTGCTCAGAAACTCTGTAGTTAAACTGAAGATGTGGTAGCTCCCATCAAAGCCACTGGGGTTGAAGTCATAACTCAGGGCAGTAAGTCTAATGGCATAAGCCTGGCAGATCTTCTGGCACATATATTAGTGCATGCTCTGGTCTGAAACCACCAGTATTCCGCTAGGACTGAATTTCTTCATTTTTATCAAACAAACCTTTAAAGTAATTTCAAGTGATTGGAAATGAGGAGAAAAACACACTAGTTAAGATATATTTCTTTTATGGAATATATAATATATGAAAGGAAATGGGAAACTGTGTGGTACATTTATGCAGGAGAATTGAAATCTAATTTACCAGTAATGCAATTATCTCTCCATAAACAACATCAGTTTCACAACACTAATGAATATTCCCTGGGGAATAAATTATCTACTGACTTTGAGAGAACTTGGTTTGGACTGAGATGTATTGCTCCTCTGATAAGTCGTTCTAGATTTTCTGAGTTAAAGGACACTGATCCTACAAAACTCATTCTGTTATGCCTACTTTGGGCATGTGAACTGATTAGCCTTGGACAGATTACTTTAAATCGAGTATAATTTTTTGTAAAAAAATTTAAATCAACATTTGTGTTTGGTAAATGTGGAAATACTCTTTAAGTAGGCAAGTTCAATAGGACACTATTTTTATTAATCTGGCATAATTACTTTGCTGTAGTGATTAAAACAGTGCTGAATCTGAATGTTTTTTAGCTTAGTAAATATAGTAATTGAGTAAGTCCAGAACTTAGCTGTACCATGCTGTTGGTTGTCCTTTGTTTTAGGTCCCCAGGGTAAAACATTTTACCCTGCTATTCCCTGGTGTTGAGCACTTGAGAGTTAGCATCTTATTATTTCATCAAGGTCAAATATCAACCTGATGTATTTTAAGGCTCTTAAATCACAAAAACCTTTTGTTAAAACTGATTTATAATGCTCCAAGTTACTTGCCACAATAAACAGAACTACAAAATGAAAAGTGCAGAGAAGAGAGATGTGAGGATATGGGAGTGTCTGAGATGAAAGATAGTTTTTTGCATCTGGATTTCCCAACAAAATTACATTGTTCAATTTTTTTGTTTACACACATATTAAAAGTCATTATTTAATCTAGAGATGAAGCTCTAATTCAACATAAGGTTGTTGCATAGTGCAGTGTTCTTAAATAACTTCTCAGATGACGACAGCTTGTACCCATGGCACATCACAGTAAATAAGAAATTGCCCATGAGGTTGAAATACTGAATGTTTTGTTTTTCTCCTGCTTGATATAAAGGAAATTAGAAAACTCTAAAATGACGTCCCTTTATAAGCAGAGAGAAGGAAGGCAGTTGTAATACAGAAAGACAGAATTCATGTTGAGCGGAAGAGGCCTACACCAGGCACCAGAAAAGCAGAACCAAGGTTGCTGTGCCTGACTTGTGTATGGTTGTGCTCTGTTTTCCTGTTGGGAAGTGCAAGATGTGGACAATGGCATTTCCTTTTGTTTTGTCAGAAGGATGGTTGATTTGCCTGCCTTTCATCTCTCTGGAAGGAATTTCTTATTTGGATTATTCTGCTTTTGATTTCCATTAAGTCCAAATTTTATAAAGTGAGGTGGTGATATTCTGAATAGTTTTCCTTCTAATTCTCACTTAAAGTATTTTCCATGACTGCAGGACTTTCTAGTAAGGGTTTATATTTTATGCTGGATATAAGAATGCCCCATTTAAAATTTGCTAAGGTTTCCACATCTTGCATTATCTAACTGATGTTTAAGTATTTAAAACTGTCTAGGGCTGTGGTCTCCAAGCTTTTTTGATCACACATGCCTGTCAGTAAAACGTTTTTGAGCATGCACCCCCAATGTATTCATTTTTATATTTACTTAGGAATTACATATGTGTGATACTTTACTAATATATTGCATTATAAAACATGCAAAAAAAATTAGAAAGGATGAGATCAAGATGAAATAAACACTACTATAAAATGTTTTTTATTTAATGAATGGGACAAAAATATATTCTTCCTGCAGCCTAGTGGATTGTCTTGCACACCCCTCGGCGTACTTCAGAGACCAGAGTGGGTCTGGGGTATTGCTGTTCACAGAATAGGGCTGTGTAAGCAAGATTGAAGCATTGTGTAGTTTGTTTCCCTTGGAAAGGGAAGCTTAAATTATAGCAATGAAACACTTGTTGCAGCTCCATTCTTCATGAAAAGTCCTTGACTGGTCCTATCTCCTATCTTTTTCACTGAAGTGAAGCTTTAGTGATTTAAATTTCATTTTAAAAGGCACGTATATGTTTCCATATGGGTAGAGCCCCACCCAATAAATAATCAACCAAAACAGCTTTCTCAGAAAATACTTGAGGCAAAGGATATGGGTAATTAATGTAATTCCAGTTATTCCTGTATGGTAAACGGGTTTGCTTTCATGTGTTTAGAGAATGAAATGGTTGTCTGTCCCATGCAGTTGTATGATAAGAGACACAACTATAGACACATTCCAAATCCTACATGGTGGGCTCCTCTCCCTCTGTGTGCAAGGAAATGCACCCAGCTTTCCTTGACCTTAGATACACCAATATCTATAGGCAGTCCTTAATGTGGATGTGACTAAGGTTGCCTTGAGCCCAAAATGAATAAAAGACAATAAAAAATGTCGAATCATACTGAGAGAGAGTCCTTTTGAAACAGTGTTTTGATAAGCTGTGCTTAGTATTGGAAGTCAGAGCTCAAAAAATACTTCATTAGAAATATGATACTGGTTTTGAAAAAGAGAGAATTTTATATTTCTCTTTTGTTCCTGGAACTCCACTTTGTTTTTTGGGGTTTTTTTTATTCCAAGAGGTGGAGAATTGCAGGAGAAAGATGAAAGAGACGCCTCTTATGTGCTCCCCAGTGCAACTAATGCAATCCTAAATGATGAGGTTATTGGGCCATTTGAAACTGTATTAGTTTTTCCTTTAGGGTGCTCTGTATCAGCATGAAATTTCAGTAGTTCCCACTGAGGATGCTCAGCAACTGAGGATGCTCAGCCACTTAATCAAAATAGCCCTCAATCATATGGAGGGCAATACAAGTTTGACAGTAACATACTTAAACATATTATTTCCACCTCTACATGTCTATATACATCAGGTAAGGATAGGCTTGAAATGCAGCAAGATGGAAAAAGCAAGATATTTGGTTTATTCTCTTTTCCAAATGTTTTGCCATCCACCACCTTAGACTAAAACTGTTTAGTGATTAGCTCTGTTGTTGAGGTCGAAGGAAAGGTCTATTCAGTATTTTCGCTTCTGCCTTAACTTTCCATCCTTCCCCCTGCTCAGTCCCTTTACTGGGTGAAATTCATCTGTCCATTTGACTTCTGTGTAAATCCTTCTTTGGCTTTTATTTGTAGGAGAAGATCAGGTTTTAGTAAAATGTTTTGTACTTGTTTAGATGTTATGTTATCTTCAGTGAGATCTCATTAAAATACAAGAAACAACACTAGTGTGTCTTCAAGTCCAGTAGTAAAGACAAAGACACTTTTTAGTGCCTGTGGGGTAGTGGAGGAAAAAGTACACATAGTTAATTGTAGGGCTCACAAGTACAAAATTGTGTATCCACGCTTGTGCAAAGAGTACCCGTGGAATGCCATGGATTTATGAATGGGAATTGTTCTTTGAAGTATGATCCATACTGCAAATTTTTGCATATTGTTACAGTGTGTACACCTTTCTGGGCCTTATGATAGGTTCCAAATTCAATGTAAAGACATGATTATTCTCTTTGAAAATAAACCCAGCCTGGGTATGGAAATACCATTATGAAATTATTGAACTGGGAGATTAAATCATGTGATTGTAATGGCTCCTGCTGGAGCCAGTTCTTAGAGTAACATCAGGGGAGCAATTTAACTCCTTGGAAATTAAATTTTACAAGTATATACTGTATTTTAATTTTACCTTAATCAGAAACAATGTATTTGGGAGTTGTACTTAAGCTGGTTCAAATTCTCCCCAGTAAACTCCATGCATGCCAAGGTCACTTTTGTGAAGCTCTTAATGTTTTTAAATAATTTTTCTCTTGCATCATTTTCAACACACCTTTTTGAAGTTCCATGCAGGTTTGAAGTCCACTTGCCTCAGCACTGGAAGGAGTTTGGAACAGGTTCTTTGGAGCTTTTGACTCCAGCTTTAGAAGGTGGAAATACTGGTTGCAAATATGATAATTTTGAGTTGACAGTCAAGACTGCAAAAACCAGAATATTGATTGCACTTTCTAAAGTGCTTTTTTTCCACCCCAAATTTTTTAGGAAAATGCTAATGCAGAAAAAATACATGTTTTTGTAATAATTGTTGAAGTGGTATTGATGCCATGATGATTTTTTTGCTTTTCTTTTATACCCCTTTTATACACTCTTTTATATAGCTTTATATATTCCTTGTTCCTTTAGCTTACATAGTTATAATTCTTTAAGTTCGATAACTCCCCTTAGACCTAGTATTTCGTTAAGTTCAGAGACTAAACATTCTAAAAACCCAAAGAAACCAAGGTCCTCTCCAGAACACATTCTGTAAACAAAGATAGGCCCATCCAGGGGGAGGGTCCCTTGGGTGGGGGGTCTCATCCGAGTCCCTCATTGGGGAACCTTTGATCGATATGCTAATTTTTGCAAGGCATATAATTGTATGCTCATCACATCATCGCTGGCCATTTTCTTCGGTGGGGACATCGGGGTGCCTTTCGATGTGCATTTCATCACACCTAAGGATCCTTAAATAAATACCAAGGTAAAAACCCTTTTTCCCTCCTACCTGTGTGCAGCTCTCCTAATTTTAAGACCAGGTGAAGGCATCATTAGTATGAACTAGTATATAGTTCATACTAATAGTATGAACTATTGCCTTGTAACTTTACTGTATATTTACTGACAGTTTTACGTTTTCCCAGTATCAGTTTTTACTGTTTTTAGTATTTTATTTCTCATGTATTGGATTTCTCTTCAGAACAATTAAGTGTCTGAGTATTTGCTAGGAAAGATTTTTTTATTTAGCTACAATGACTTTAACAATCTACAATGTCATAAACACAAAGTTCACCCCTCTAGTTCCTTATGTTTTGAAATCTGTGGCCTCGAATGCTTAAATGTACCTCTGTGGAGGTCTTCTGTTTGATTAACGTTGCTTCTACCCTGGCTTGGCTGGAGAGCCAGAGATGAATTTGCATCTGTGTTTGGTGATCAGTGCTGGAGGCCTTCTCAGCTCCTGTAGCTGATAAATTGAAGTTACTGCATGGCAGTGGGAACATCCTGTACAAAGCCAAACAGCTTACATATGCAGTTGCCAGTAAGAGTTCAACTACTTCACCTGAAAGTAGACTTGCAGTGCTTTGCATTTGATTTACAGTGCACTTCATTTGGATGAGTTCTTTAATTGAAATTAATGGGTTTTGGCCCTAGGTGGTTCTGTCAGGAAATTATGTGGTTCCCACTTAGATTTTCAGGTGGTTTTTTAGTAGGATCTGTATCTCAGCACTTGTAGAAGAATTTTATTTAATATCTTAGTGATGCCTTCATATAGTTTTATTCTTTAAAATATTTGCTTCAAAAATACAATTTTCATAATTCTGCCTAGTTTATTAATTCAGAAATTAGGTTCGAGGTAAAAGGTTTGTAACTTTCTCGTGTTATGTCTTCAGTTAAATTAATGGAGTAGGACCAGGCCAGGATTTTTGAATCATGTAAATATCCCTTGCTTTTCATGTTGCATTCACAGATATGACTGGTTTTAGCATGATCTATCTTACTTCAGGCATACTTCTTCAGCTTCTTCACCTTTGCTGCCCAGCCTGCTGTTTATACTGAATTACATACTGCCTTTGTGACATGAAGAACTCTCTCCTGAGAGTTTGCAGCATAAGCAAGGTGTCACTTTGATGTGGAGAGGCAAAAAAATTAGTAAAGGTGTGATCAGGCTGATAGATAAATTCACCAGTTTAAAGGCTTCATATGAAATGAGACTTCCAGATAAGAGATTGAGGGTAATTTAGGCAATATGGGCACACACATGCACACATTAACTGCTTTTAGGAACCCCTTTTTACCTGTGCAAGCTCAAGGCCTCGACAGAACTTGCATATAGGCCCATTTTAGAATAGACTGTTTAAGTCTGGAGTTTACCTTCTTAAAGTCCTGATTCACTGTTCAAAGAATAACATGTTAATAAAATTAACTTCTGTGACTTGTTAGAGATTTTGGATGCAATTGATCTCTTCAGCCTGTATACATCCTAAGAATTTTTAAATGCTGAGAAAAATCTAGTTCACTTACTTGCTGAATCTAGTTTGATTCACCTCCCAGCATTCTGGTTTTAAAGGCAGATTGTCATTCCTCTCCACAGAAACAAATGAAGAATGTTGTGTCATTCCTTTACTTAGACTGTTTATTGGGGGGAATCTTATATCCTCAGGGCTTTCAGTGGATCAGACATAATTTAGTAAACTTCCTATTCAAAGGGTATTATTTCTGAAGTCACTGCTGTTCTTCCTTCCAGATATATTCCATTATGTGTTGCCAATAACAATGCCTTGTCACTCTGTTGGAAGTGAAATTAAGTAATGCGTGTTCAGGTTGCTGGAAGATAGATGATGCAGTAAAAGTATTTCAGCTAGCCTTAAAAGAATACATTCACTTAATTGCTAAAAATAGGATCCTTCTTTTTAATGCTTCGTTTTTTTTACAAATGGCTATTAGAATGGCACTAGCAGCCCAGTGGATGGAGCCATTTCTTTTGGGGGAAGGTTCTTTTCTTTAGAAATGCTGCTGATGCAGTGCAGCTCTTGAAAGCATCACGGTTGCATTAATTCTTCTGAGCAACTCACTGAGCTGAAAGAGGGTAAGACATTTGGATCTTGGAGTACTCATCATACATGTTTTCACCCCTTGGTCACTTAATGGCCTACTAAATGTTTCCATTTGTTGCAAATAAAACTAGTAGCTTTCCAAAATGTTCATATTGAAATTACATTTCTTGGTGTTAGAAAATTGGTGCAAGTGAGAGAGGCACTCACTTGGCATCTTCGTCAGAAATATAGCAAGTCAATAAACTCATTACTCCTAAAATCTTGCATTACAGAGGGGCTGTCTAGAGTGTTCTTTCTACAGCACAGTACTTAAATGCAAGGCTAATGAAATATGTGCATAATAATTACAAAAAATCAAATTACAATTAGTAAGTAGCATTAATTCCTATGCACTGTATCTCTGAAATCTAATTGTTTGCTTTTATTTCTTGTTTTTCAGATTGTTTGAAGGGCGGTCACCAAGAAAGCCGGAGAAACTTAAGACCCTTTTCTGCTATTTTAGAAGAGTCACAGAAAAAAGTATATCCTTTATTCTTTTTTTGAGCTGCAAAGCAGATACATGAAAAATTTAATCCCATTAAATTTAGAAATGGCTGTGCAGCCATGATGGAAGTATATAACAAAAGCCAGCTTGCAAAGTACACTGATACTCATGTTAATGGCACTTCTTACCATATGTATGATGCATGCAAGCAAACTTTTTGCCCAGAGCTCATTCTGTTTTATTTTTTCTGATAAATACATGTAAATATATATGTATGTAGACATGGGGTGTGTGTAAAACACGGAGATATATTTTTAGCCCCCTGTAGATACATATTTATAAATGTGTGGGTATATCATTGTGTAGATGTGTAGATATAAATATATGTGTATATATAATACTTATAAGTAGAGGGAACTTGGCACCATCACAGTCATTAAAATCACAGGCTTAAAGATTTTGAGTCAAGCTTCAGATTTCCTGCAGAATGCATATTTGGGCTTTTGACTATAATGTTTGTAGTTCTGAGGGATTTTCCCATACTTGTGTTGGTATTTCAGGTTTTTCCCTTCCATGGTTCCAAAGCAAAACTGTTTCTAAGTTTGCCCACTTCAAATAAAACAAATGGTAGCAAGACATGAGATACTTCCTGCTCTTGGAGGATTTAGTGCATAGTCAGATCTTCTGTTATTATCACAGATTTGAACATTTGCATAAGCTTTCAAAAACAAATTTATTTTTGTGATAACTACCACAGCTTATATATTGCATTTTTGGGGAGAAAGAGATTTTAATGTAGTAGCATACATCAGATCTGCAGCAATACCCTTTTAATAGTCTTTTTTTAAAGAACTTTTTCTTTACATGTCAGCATTTTACTATTAGCTTCATACTTTCTCAGGAGGGTTTGTTTTAAAGGAAAGACAGATTTAAACTATTAAATGTAAAAGCCCCGTACTTGGTTCAGACCATCTTCAGTTCATCATTTTAATTCAGCACAAAGTAAATGCAGCTATATCCTATTTCAGCTGTCAGACTTTAAGCAATGTCAATAAAGCTAAATCTCTGAGGTAGAAAGTAACTTGTGATCTATGTGTGGGACTGAGAAGAGACAGTGTACAGCTTTTTTTAATTCTTGAGTAATAATGTTTTTGTGCAAACCAAATCCTAAATTTAGGCAGCTGTCCCTGAACTCCTGTGCATGTGAAATCTGATGGGAACATGCTTAATGGTACTACCATATTAGATTTCCTAACATTAAAACTTTAAATAATATTTAATGAGATTCTTGAATGCTCTTTTCTTGAATTAAAAATTCCTATCGTACCTTTAAAATACCCCATTTCTTCTTAATTTTTTGTCCCAGGAATTAGTAAGGCTGAAGTAACTTTCCTCTATAAATTACTGTAATAATTTTGCAACTCTTTTTATTGTAAATAAGAATTGAATTCTCTGTAAAAGAACACAGTGGAGACGGAAGATTTTGTGCTGAAAAGGTGAATGCTTGATTTGTAGAATACCACAACTGATACCAGAATTCCCTTGTGAAAGAGCACTTGATTGCTATGTTTGAAAGCTATGTACTTTTTTTTCAGAGAAAGTAACCCTTTTTTAACCTAAATTTTAAAGAAAAGTGTAGGACCATTTCAGGCTGTTTTAGAAGGATGCATTTGTGCTTTACATACTGTTCTGAGTGTTTTCACAAATCAGCACAGTAGACTTACTGTAGCAGAGAAATAAGTCTTAATAGAAGTTTTCATTAGGATGATATCACCTAATAAAAGGTTGATATTTTCTTTCTGTTGCAAAATTGAACTTTTTTGAGTAAAATGAGAAGAAAAGATGATACTGCATCCTTCCTGCAATGAGAAACTCTTTTTCCCTTGAGGACAGGAGTCTTTTCTCAGTTGGAATAGTGAATTTCACTAGCATCCTGGCAGGGTTAAAAACTGCTTGATTTGGAATCTGCTAACACTGCATCCTTATTGACATAGTTGGACTTTCTTGGAAATATGAGCTGCTGCTTCCTCCATCCATAGGCTGAATACTCTCTGGATTGTCTGTTGACACTGAACAGTTGTTGATTTTAAAGGTTTACAATCTCTTTTTCTCCAAAGCAGCACATTTTACTTAAACTACTGGGTCTTTCTAGTAGTGTTTAGTGTTGTTAAAGTGAAAATCACTTAAGAAATAGTTTTTCCTAGATCTGGAAAAGCCAAAATACCCAAACTGCAAAGTGGGAAGAGACGTAATATTTTGGTCTTCATGTTACTTGTCTTCAATTAGAGTCAGGGGAAGAATCAGAGTCACTCTTGAGGAAAGTAATGCTCTTGGTATCCACCAAGAATGATGTTTGTAGTTTTCAAAGCTTGCCAGTTAAAATAATCTAAGGGCTAAAGCTCCCACCCTTAATACATTTTCCTTTGGGGTTGGTTTGCCTGTAGAACCTACGGGATTGGTGACGTTTACAAGGCAGTGTCTCCAGGAGTTTCCAGACTGGGAGAGGTAAGTCAAACATCCTGTTAATGTAAGAAATTTCTTAAGTCCACAATAACTGAATGTCATTCATTTGGAATTGATTCAGGTCTGGAAGTACTACAGAAAACAGTGTTTGCTATGGATTGTTGCAGAAAGAAATAGAGAGGGCAGTGGGTGAATTGCCACAAGTAGTTTGTGTCCTGAGTTTTCCCATATGTTTGTGTGTAAAGCAAACAAGTCTTAGTTGAAGTTTTAAAACAGTAGAATATCTCTGATGCTGTTGCTTGAGTGGGAAAAAAAAAGAGAGGGATGGGTTGATTTAAGAAATGACAGGAAATAAAATGAAATGTGGGTGATAACCAGCATGACCACAAGTATTGCAGCTTTATTGCTGGTTAGCGAGTTAATGCGGAACAAGAAAAATGTATAACTTCAGATTTGGGGTTTTATGGTAAAAGGTGGAGAAACTGAACAATGGCTATGTTAAACTTTTCCACGTTGTGTCTGCAAGGCAAACACGTTTTCTTTAATCCATCAGGGTTTTTGTGGGTTTTTTTAAAGCCACCTTATGTTTAAGGTGTGTAAGCAGTTTGGGTTTGGGTGAGTTTTGTTTTAAAATTATTGTTTTTGTGAGGGGGTTCGTAATTTATCCTTTCTGTACAATATTCTTCCTCAATGGTAGATCTCAGAAAAAACTATCTAGATTGCACGTCACCTATGAAGGCACCATCGAAAGCAATGGACAAGGTATGCTACAGGTAAGTGCCTATAACAGTTAATGTGGCTTTTATGGTTTTGTCATACTCCCATGGTCTGCCAACTTAACAAAGTTATTTGTTTATCCTCAATTGACTTAAATGACAAGATGTTATGCAGCGTAAAAAAACCCATCAAAAGTAATTCCGTGGGCAGTCTTAGTACTGTCAGTGTTCCCCAGCTCATCTAGGTAGCACATGTACTTGTTACAGAAAGGGCTGACAGAAAATCACAAATCCTGGACAGCTCCAGGTCTTCTGGTTCAAGCCAGGATCAAAGATTGACAAGATAAAAGAGTCAGGCTGCGATCTTGATGACTTGTCAAGGGTTTCAGTTTATTTTAAAAAAAGTTATTCTTGTGCCCCAGACAGTGACCAGGTCAGTGCTCCAGGAGACTTTCTTGCTGCTGCCAGCACCACTGTTTCAGTCTGGGAGGCAGTCAGCAAAAGAAATTCATGAGGAGGATGTCCTGTCCATATCTGTAGGAAGGAACACATTTGAGTTTTCAAATTAGTTGTTTGCTTTCTGCCTTTCTTAAAAAAAAAAAAAAAAAGACAAAAAAAAAGAAGAAATCTACCTTCTAGAATTGTTTTTGCAGAAAAAAAGTAAAAACTAGAACTTTTTTAGCCAGGGAGAAGTACTTCATTGGAAGAGGAGGAAGGAGACTAGGAGGAATTTTTTTCTGCAATGCCTTTTGCTCACATTTTAAAATGTCTCATAACTTTATGAAACTTGAGCCCTCAAATGTGTGCTGAAATTATGAAGAACTCAGCGATTGCTCAATATTAACCATTTTTCTAGTGTTGCACTCTGTAAAAGGGAGTATTGCCTAGGATGTGATATTTTTCCTCCTGGCTATTTCAAGTCTTATCAAACAAAATATCTCTGCTCAGATGAAGAGCAGTCACTCCAGCAGGGAGCAGGATGGCCAAGGCCAGGGCAGTGCAGGAGTCCACCATGACCCCAGCCTCAGTGGGCAGGGGTGGTGACAGTCAGTTCCTGCTGACTGGCTCGTGGCCATCAGACCAAGGCAAGGTGGTGAGTCAGGGCACCAAGGACAGCGAGAGATGTGTGGTGAGCACGTGGGCATCAGCAGAGCACAGGGCTGGGCACGGGCCCACACAGGATGTGTCTCAGGTGAGGGCCGGGGCAGGGGTGGGTGTTTGTACGGGACAAGGATGGGCCCGAGGGGAGGCTACTCAGTACAGTTACAGTGCTTTGGGGCCTGGCACGCTGACCACTTGAGTGGTTTTCATATAATTTTTTTGATCATAGTCAAGTTTAGCAAATCTTAAGCAACTGAAATGTGTTGGTATTTCCAGGATAGACTAAAGGAACACATGCTGCTGTAGTGGCTGGCTCTTGGTGTGCTTTGGACTCTGCCTCCTGGGTCAGTTTGTAGTCTACATAGCTGTTCATGTCATCCCAGCAACTTCTGCCCCACTCCTGTACCTGTGCTCTCATCAGCTATCTAAGTAAAAACCAGTAAGAAGCTAATAGCATTTGAAAGATGAAGTAACTTTTTAAAATTATAAATTTATATGGGCAGTTAATTTGAGTGTATAGCAATTACTTTATTGAATAAGCAAACTCCTTTTAAAACTGTTGTCTGTATGAAAATGTAATTTGCAGAATATGTACTATTGCAGCAAAAAATAGTCCAGAGCTTCTCTATTTCAAGCAGAAACCTTTAGAGTCAAAATGATTTGCCTTCTTCAAGTGCATTTTGCATTTCAAGGAGAATTCTTAAGAGGGTTTTTTGGGTGTAGAACTGTTACAGGGGCAGTGCTAAAGATGCTCCAGTGTAGACAGTTGGGGCAGAATACTTTTCAAAGGACAAACTCATGATTTTTCAATGTCCCTAAAAAGAATGCTGTTTTCATCTTTCACATTTACTGAAATGTGTTTTATTCTGAAATATGTGCCTCTTCAAGGGAAACCCACAAAACTTGGATTTGGAGCATTTGAGATGCAAAATTTCTTTTGCTGTGTAATGTCTCATTTGTCTTAAGTTTTCTGAGAAGCTGAATGGCAAAAAAGAGAAAGGTACGATCATGTTAATCAGTCCCTCTGCTTGTAGTTTTAAGTGATAGCAGTAGATTTCAACAGAATAACTGAAATTTGTACATGATTTTATTTACCTTGGTAAATGAAAGGATTTTTTTTTTCTTATCCTAACATAATCGTCCTGGATGTACTTTTGGTAGGTTGATTTCGCAAACCGTTTTGTTGGAGGTGGTGTGACCGGGGCAGGACTAGTACAAGAAGAAATTCGGTTTTTAATCAATCCAGAACTGATTGTATCAAGGCTCATCACTGAAGTCTTGGATCACAATGAATGTCTTATCATCACAGGTTAGTCTTTGCAGAAAATATTTCACATTGAATTCTGATTTTATATATACAAAATACATTTCAAGTTGAAGTTTAGTATGTTTAAATGCTGGAAGGATTAAAAAAAAGTAAAAATCAAAAAGTTGATATTCATTCGACAAAGAGCCTCCTACTTCATCCCACCTCTTAACACCACAGGGTCACTGTTCCATAGATGGTTTGTGAATGGAAAAAAAAAAGTGACAGCAAGCAGAACTTTTTTTTTCCTCTGTAAATGTGTTTGAGGAGTTGATGCCTTTAGCTAAAGAATGCTCATGGGCAGTATAGGTAACAGCCACAATTTCCAGCTATTCACTGATATTGCTTCTCTTATGTTGAAGGATGCGGGGGTTTTGTTCCTCTCTGGAATTTGTAACATTTGATGAGGTCAGTGGGATTGAGCACTCTTAAGAAGAGGAACTACCTTCTGATTACCTAAAAGGGGAGGAAGTGGAAGAGTAGAAAATCTGCATCCATTAGAAAAAGGTAGAAAGCTAGGAACTGTCTCTGAAGGATTTTGATCTTGTAAGTTCCGCATATGTGTTTGTGTTATTTGTAAGTTAGTTATGGGCTCCTAATTACCTCAAAAACGACCTGTTTCTCCAGTATGTTGCTGAGGGGTTGTGCATGGAGATGTCCTGTCTGTCTAGAGCTTAGCTGAAAGAGTTTTTTCTTTTGTTTCCCACTGTGTCATAGAGCTTGGGTTGTTTTATTATCCATTGGATTAAAACAGTTAGCATCAAAAGACCAGATGTGACTGTTAAGAACTGGAGCAGCCCAGGTCATGCTGTGTGTCTCAGTTCTATACACGAGTGAGCATTTTTCATGACTGAAGAAATAAAATGATGCTGTAATATTACTTCATTTACACTAAAGAGCAACTATAAAGAAAAAATATATGATCAGAGAGATCCTCTAGGTAAATATTACAGAAGATTATGTTTGTATTTTTCAGTCTGCTATAGTAAAAATGTTGGGTTTAGTTACCTGAGCTGTCTCAAAAGTCAAGAGTTTCTGTAGGTATTAGAGCACATTTCTTGGAAAAATCCGTCAATAGCACTTCTTTCTCTCACATGCATACACAGTAAAAATTTGAGCTTAAATCTTGCAGGTCTTAGTCTGTCCTGAGTTATTGATTGTACTGGGCAGAGCACCTTTTGTTTTCAGTCTTATGCTTGGTAATCTTTTTAAGACAGTGTTTTATTTTGTTTTTCCATCCTGCCAGAATTAATGCCTCTTCTGTGAAAAGTTTTTGATAAATTGGCTTTTGTGATTACATTTTTTAAAAAAAAGTCAGAAAAGAAGTTCTTGGCCATCAGAGACTTCTGTTCTGTATTTTGGATATGATATTATATTAACATATTTTAGGCACTGTCCTCTGGGAGAGACTTCTTTGGGAAGGATAAAAACAGAGCACAGCTATGAGTCTGGGTAATAACTGACTGGGGGGAAACACTAAATTAGTGTTTTGAGAGACCTTCTTCCATTCCCCTGCAAACAAAAATGTTTATTTGGCATGGACAAGTAAAGGTGAGAATGTTTTCTCACTGCAGCAACATTTTAGTTTTCTTGAGTACTTCAATGTTTTGCAATTAGTGTTTGGGATATGGAGTTCTTCTCTAATGGAAATATCCATTCCATCATTTTTATTTAATCCCTGGAGCTTTTCCACCTTGGTTCTTAGCCAAGTCTCCTGTATGTCACGATCCTCTTGATAAATTACATTCTTTGTGATGCATCTTGACTCGGCAGCCTAATGGGTATAACTGTGTAGCTTAAATTTGCAGAGCAGTCCAAGAAATTGGGAGATAAATTAAATTTGTTGTGATTTCACAGTATCTGGTTAAGATCACTGCTGTAATGACTGTGGAACTGGTCGTGCAAACAGTCAAGTTCTTCAACAGACATCTACCTACAGAAATGTCAGCAGCAACAGCAGAGATTCCCACAGCTGCATTTCTGGTAGAGCTGTGAATAAGTGTTGAGTGCTTTTCATTCAGATTTTTTTTCTTTCTTTGTTTCTTCCCTCTGTTGGAGCTCACATATCCTCAGGCAGCATCAAGAGCAGATGAAGCTGTGTTCCATGTTTGTTTTAAATCTACAGATCTGTCAGTGGCCAGTCGGGACCACATCTTAGCAAGGCTGTTTTGGAGACTTCTGACCACATTATCCAGGCGGCAAATGAGATGAGATGGGATGAGATGAGATAATTGGTTTGGCTGAAAATTTCCTCAGAGGGGAAAATTGATTTTCAGCTGGATTTAGCAGGCTGATTGTGCCAGTGTTGGGAGAGCCAAAGACTAATGGTGGTGCAAGATAAGGATTGGAAGAACTGATTGAAAGGGAAAGAAGGACATTCCTCACTTATGGCACTAAATGTGCCTTCCTGTTGGTGACTACAAAACTTTACTCTTGCAATTTTCACATCTACTTTTTATTTAGTGCTAGTGCTCCTGCCTCTTCAGGGATATAATTTCTAGCTCATTAGAAATACTAGAGGAACACTTATGGTGGGTTTTTTTTCCCCAGTCCCTGGAAACATTATAATACTGTACAGATTATATGCAAATGTAAAGCTAGACTATGGAGTCTGAGAAAGCTATATTTATTTTTAGTAATAATGCAAATCTTTCTAAGTTGATGAGGTCCCATAAACACCAGCACTTGGAAATTTCACTTTTTGTCTGATGCTGTAACTTTTACAAGTCTCACAAAGGATGGGTTTTTGAACAGTGCTTGTATATACATTCTTTTGACTTCAGGTGGGCTTTTCTAGGTTTTGAAGCTTTTTTTAAAGTTCTGGTGGAACTTTATTTGTGCTTTGCCTTTTTTTACCTCTAATTTTTTTTTTAATGGGAAGAAAAAAGATTCACCAGAAACATTGCCATATCCAGCTTATCCCATACTGCTTCTGTTCTCCCAGCAACAGAAGTTTGTATCCCAGAAGTTCACAGGCAAAAGTGTTGCCAGTCGAATAATCATTTTTGTCTGACAAATTTCCAGAGCTTCACTTATGAAAACTCATTGATTTTCATTAACTTTGTGTTTCTGGGACATGACTTCAGAGTCTGTGATTTCTTTGAGTTTCTCCATTATTGATTTTTTTTTAATAGATATATGTGTGAATGTGTGTGCATTTGCTTGCTTGTTTGTTTGTTTCCTGGTGCTTTTGTCATCAAACGCTACACTTCCATAAAAATTAATGAAAACAATGAACCTTGAAAAAGCCAGTTTAATACTTTCACTATCATTTAATCTATTCTGGTACAATATCTTGATGACCTAGGGTTTCTTTCAGCATCTTAGACACCAAAGGAAATGCTTTCTTTTTGAAGCTGGAAGTTTTGCAAGGTTGTCCTCTAAAGAGAGCTCTCAAAAGAGTCACATACTTCCTTTGTCTGTCTTTTTTTGCTCTGTGCTCAGACACTTTTACCAAGCATATGAAGAGAGCTGAATTTTATTCATGTCAGGAAAAGTCTTCTTGAAGGCTGATAGCCTGCAATTCAATTAGGAGGCTGATTTCTGAATATGGAAGCTGCTGGTTGTTGTCCTTTGTCTGAGGGCATGGATATGTGTGAATACATAGGCATATTCTGTCATCCACATTTTTCAGATGATTTTTTATCAGGAAGTGAACTCAGTGAGGAATCTCTTACCAGTCCACTCATTTTGCATAGCAACTTTTCAAAATAGCCTTGAGTGAAATTTGTGTGCCCTCAGAATGATTGATCTTCTAGACTAAATAAATAATGTGTGGGTAACAGGGCAGATGAGTTCAATGAGCATTGATAAGTCTTGTCAATTAAAATTAATATGCGTAAATGGGGAAAATATCTTGAAGTATGTGCATCATTGTAAACAGCTTTTAACAGCTTGTTTTCTGTGCTTGAGACTACTGGAGGTAAACATTGAAATTTCCTTGTCAGTGAGGTTTAAAGTTAATAGTTTTATGGTTTTGATTGTTCAACTGCATTTTTATTTAGGGATTGGAAAACTTATATTAAATTTAAACATTTGTATTCTCAGGGTATTGCTGATCTGTGCAATAGTTAGGCAGTACTCTTGTTTTAGTAATCAGGTGTTTTGTGCTGTCAGCTTGCATTTCTTTAAAACCTGTTTTTTCCCATTCTATTTATAGGCGTAGCTGGTGTCACAAATTAAGGGGTTGCTTAACGGTTCTCTTCTCGCTCTTACTGTTTATAATTGTGCCAAACTATACCTGTATGAACCACCAAACAAGTCAGCTCAGCTGGGCAGAGCACCGTGCCAGTAATGCCAGGGTTGTGGGTTCACTGAAGAGTAGGACTCAGTGATCCTTGTGGGTCTCTTCCAACCCAGACTATTCTGGGGTTACTTCTGAAACTCAGCTGTTGTGAGCTCAGAACAGGGGGAAAAGGTGTGATTTTGTTGTGGCATTACTTCAGGAGTATTTCTCTGAATCATTTGTGCAATGCCCAGGTTTTGAAGCAAGGTCCTGAAGCTCTCTAAAATGAGGTGAAAGGCAGCCTTTTAGAACGTTTATGATCCTTGTTCTTCATTAAGATGTGCTCTTTCTTGGACTTGGGATAAACCTTTGAAAAGGAGTTGGTATAGCAGAGCATAGCAGCTAAAATTACTGCTGGCCTTAAGGAGCTGCTTTCTGACAGCATTTAATACTTGCAAGATACCCTGTTGGACCTTTCAAGAGCAGCTAAATATGTTCCAGACTGTGGTTTTTTGGGTCATTGTGCTTTTACAGAGGTAGTTTGTTGGTGCTGACCACTTCTCATTATACGCTGGGCAGCACACGTAGATCTGCACTGAGTGTTCTGTGGTGGGTGCTGCTCATCCCCTGTGGGAAAGGAGCTTTACAAGGAAATCTTGTATTCATAGTGCAAATATGAATTCTCTGTTTCCCATTGCTTCTGAGAGCTGCGTGTTCATTTGGAGAAGCAGTGATTCCTATCAAAGATTTGTCAAGTGGAAAAAAAAAAAAAAAAGGTACATATTTTATATGTAATCTGGAAAATCATTTGTTTCAGGTACTGAGCAGTACAGTGAGTACACAGGCTATGCAGAGACTTACCGTTGGGCAAGGAGCCACGAAGATAAGACCCCTAGGTAAAGTTCCACCTAAGCATTTTAAGTGAAGGAATAAATAAATGTTAGAAATTTGAAAACTTGGTACTTTTAAGTATTTCCTAGCATTTGCCTTAATAGGATATTTGCATGATGTTGCTCTCTTCAGTAGACCCAACAAGCTAAGAAAGTTGTATCATACTGGTAATGCCATACTAATGCAAATAAGTGGTACCTGCCCTTGTGTCGGTTCTTAGACCAATGTCTTTTACAGTTTAGAGATATATGTATTTAATGCACATTTTTGTTAAGATACTGACTTAACTGTGATTTGCAATGTCACAAGAAGTTTTGACAATGATACCTCAGATGCCACAGTACAACTGATGTGTGGCAAAATAAGAATCAATACCATGAATCTGAGATGAAAGCTCTGACCTCTTGAATTTATTTCTAGCAATGTCATTAGAGTGTTTACCCGGAATTACTCATTTGGTATAGAAACATACACAGTGTACTCTCATTTAAATGTTGGAGGAAGACAGAGGAACACTGACCTTGCAGTGTTCTTACATACTTGATAAATAGTGCTGTGTAATTAGATTTGTTTCACGTTCATGCCCAAAGTCTAGCCAGAGTATTTCTAAATTTATGGGGAGACCTGTCTCATTTCTGATTCTGCTTTCATTCCCAACCCACAAAGAAAAAGTGCTCCATTGTCTGTTGTGAGTTCACCTTTTCAGCTGCTTCTAACAGAGAAAGTCTGCGGAGAGTTGCTCATTTTCAACTGGGGTTGTATGGCTGATATTAAACAACTAATGTCATCTACTTTTCTCCTCCCTCCAATTTTAGGGATGAATGGCAACGACGCTACACTGAAATTGTTGCTATAGATGCATTTCACTTCAGACGCTTCCTTGATCAGTTTGGTCCAGAGAAAATTAGAAGAGAGCTCAACAAGGCCAGTAACTTCTTGCAACAGCCTGCAGTCTAATGTTTATAGAACCTTTTTGAATATTTTTATTGTCTTCATCTAAGGAAGTTCTTGCTTAGTTGTGTCTCATGTGACAGGGTTTTGTTGTCCAATGTTAAAGCAAAAAGATTGTCAAATATATTTCTTATCCTTTGATGTGCTATTCAAAGGTGTATTTTATATAACTTTCAAAAATATAAATGAAACTTGGATATACATTTTGTTCACTCTTCCCTGTCCTGCTTCTAAACAACAGGCTGAGAGTTGGGGTTGTTCATCATGGAGAAGAGAAGGCTTCAGGGAGACCTTATTTTTTCATCCATCCACTTAGAGGGGTTTATAAAAAGAAGTGAGAGGGACTTTTAATATGGGCAGATAGTGACAGTACAAGGGGCAATGGTTTTAACCTGACAGAGGACAGGTTTAAATTAGGTATTAGGAGGAAATTCCTTACTGTGAGGGTAGTGAGGCACTGGAACAGGTTTCCAAGGGAACCTGTGGATGCCCCATCCCTGGTACTGTTAAGTCCCAGGCTGGATGGGGCCCTGAACAACCTGATCTAGTGAATGACATCCCAGCCCATGGCAGGCAGGTTGGAATGAGGTGATCCTTAAAAGGTCCCTTCCAACTCAAGCTATTCTATGATTCTAAATTATGAGTTTAAGTTCTTTCCCTATGATTTGTGCTGTTGAATCCTACTCAGCTGTTCAGTCAAGGTGGAAAAGGAGGTGCCTCATGTTTTAACATGGGGCAGTTCATAAATATGGTGCCCCTTGCTTTTCTTCCACCTTTCTTCTTTGCTCTTGGGGTATTGACATATTGCCTGGGAGTTTACCTTTCCCTATACTGATGTCTTCTTGAGATCACATCCAGCTGTTCATAAATCCCCTTTATTTTCACAATAGCTGTAAGGGCTGTTGTAACTGCATATGTGTGTATACACACCAGTTAGAGCTTACAGTCAAGAAGACTGACAATGCAGGCCAGTTTTAATCCTTTAAACATCGCTTCTGGGCTGACATTCAAAACTAGCACACTTCCTACTAATAATTCTTGCCCATTATTAATCATTATCATTATATATTCAAAGTTATCAGTCCTTGACCCTGCCCTAAGCCAGCTGTGTGTGTCCAAAACTGCACTTTGCAGTGACCATGGTGCTTGATAATCTCACACATCAAAGTTGCCAGGCTGAAGAGCTCTTTGACAGGGGAAGCTGGAACTGTGGTGGTTTTTTCTCTTCTCTGCCAATCCCTAATTTGGGATCTTGTCCTTAAGTAAGACATTTGAGATGTTTCCCAGTCCTTGGTCTCTGCCCTGGAGTATGTGCCGCATGATGTTTGGGAACATTGGGTTACTTTCCCAAGCTGTGGCAGGTGCTTTATCATCTGCATAGCTGAGGTTTTCCTGTCACTTGTTCTTCTTGTTTTGCTGCTGCTCTTTCGTTGAAGCTAAAGCAGTCTTTTCCCAGCTTTTAAGGCTGTTTTTTTTCAGTGACTAGTGATTGCTGTCAGTGAGCTGTTTATGGTTATGAGACCTTAGCTTTCACCCTGTGCCAGTGTTTTCAAGGCTTTTGCTGTTATCCCTTGCATAAATTTTATCTCCTAACATGCGGTGTCTGGGGTCAGTCTCCAGTTCACAAAGCAGATTCTCCTAAGTTAGTAAGAAGGTTAATGGGCCAGGATTAGGGCCTTGCATGGCCAGTATAAGGCATAGGTAGTGAGAGGTGTGTGGCCTGTTCTAGCAGTGGCAGTGCTGTTTTTACTGGGCAGTGGAGTACGAGAATGCTAATTCACTTGTGCTCTACTAGTGTGCTTATTTTTGGGATCAAAACATGCTAATGAGTCTCCTTAGTGTGATTGTGGAATCACACACACTGTAAATGTGGATTTACAGATGCAGTGGGCCTCTGCTTTAGCTTGAGCGTTGAATATAAGAACTCAACACTACTCTTGTTAAAGCCTCCTGCTTTCTGCAGTACAGGAGGGTATAGAATATTATAGGATGCATTTTAAATAAATTCAAGCATAGGAACACAGTGCCCTAATTCTCAGCTGGAAAGGGAATACATCCCCTCAAAATGATGTACAGTGCTGAAGGACTAATTTAAATTAGTTGTAAAACCTTAGCATCTTGACTAAAGTAACATTCATCAGCTTGTTTCTTCATGGTTGGTAATGAAATTAGCCCTAAAAAAGATGGTTAAGTACAGTTTGTAAACTTCACTGATACCTTAGTACAAGATTCTAATTACTTACATTGGTGAATTTATGATCTGCCTACAATTTTGAAGTTATTCATTGGTTTAGATTTTTAAAATACATTATGGTAGATCACTGCAACATTTACAAGGTGTGTTGGTTTGGCTGATGTATTTTTATGAGGACTGATTGGTATTTAAAGAAAATTTTAAGTCTGAGTTCATTTTCTGTTCAGGCTATCCTGAACAGTTTCCTGTACCTGTGATAAAATGCCTCGGACTCAGCACCTGTATCTTAATTTTTAACTTGGGTCCAAATAAGGCAAAAATCTTCCTGCCTTAATTTTTTTGTTATTGATGTTAAATTTAAAGGAAGACTAATGGTGTATTGAAGTAGTTTGAATTTGGTATTGCTAGAAGACAATACTGATTTCCGTTATCATTTTATTGTTTGAAAGTATGGCACCAGGTTGCCTCTCACATCCATCTCTGACTCTTGTCTGCATGCAGGCCTACTGTGGCTTCTCTCGACCCAATGTTCCACCTCAACACCTCTCTGCAATAGCCACGGGAAACTGGGGATGTGGTGCCTTTGGAGGGGACTCCCGATTAAAAGGTAAATTGTAGCAATTAGTTAATGTTCAGATTAATCTAATAACTTATATTTTGCTCCTTGGCCATATGTTTTTGTTCAAGTACTTTTTTTGCTTTTGTTCTGATTAATACATTTTTGCCAAGAAATGGCATTCTATAGAATTGGTTCATTAGCGCTGATCTTTAGGCCATGAATAATGTGGCCTTAAACAATAAAAAAACATTTTATGCTCTTTTCAGTTTAAAGTTTGAGACAAGCACGTGATGGTGAAATGCTGGATTTGCAAGGACTTGTAGCACTGAAACCTTCCAAAGCACAAACATGCAGCTTTAGTTCACAGAAGAACATGCTCATTGCAGTTGTCAGTCACATAAATCAGCTGACCTTTCTGGAGCAGTCTTTTTAGATTCTGACTGAAATTCATGTCTCTGCAAAGCTGTTTGAAGTACCTGGTAATTTGCAAGGCTTCACAAATTTGCTGGCAATGCTTAACGTTTAGTTTTGCTCCTTAATATATTGCTGTATGCCAGAGAGGTTTCCAGTCACTCAGACGTGCTGCTTTCTTTCCTGACTTGCCTGCTATATCATTCACTTTCTCATGTTCTTTTATATTTAATTAGAGTATTTATAATGCAGCAGATACCACATGCCTACATTCATTTAAGACCTTTTCCATCAATTCAGGAACCTATGGATCTTGACATGTAAATTCATATCCTGGTTCATAAAATTCTAAATAGATATTTACATTTTTTTGTTGTTTCCAAGCATTTGGGGAGTATTTAAAATTTGCTTTTCAGAACAGCTTTAGGTAGTTACAGTGAGACAGTCATCAGGCTACCAGCTTCATTAGTTTTCTTTCTTAATGTGCTTAATTCATAAAGCATCTCTTTTTTTCTCAATGCTCATTGAGTTCCTGGCAGTTGTTTTTTGATTTCCATTAGATAAAATAGGCTGCCAAATGCATATCTTATCAATATCAGGACTAGTATTTACTGTAGGATCTGATCATATTTGATTTATGTTAGGAAGGTTTAATAAATACCTTAATTTGCATAAGGGCTTGGATCTGAACTGTAATATCCCGTGTATATTTTTTTAATGTAGAAGAAGGGATGTCAGTACAGCCATTGCCTCAGGTGCAAGTCCAGAAGTTAAGTGGGATCACATCAGCTGGGTGCAAAGGGCAAGAGAGCTCAGACCCCTGCAGACCCTGGTACCACAGGCTCTTCCTGTGATGCTTCTTTCTGTATCAGTAGCATGGAAATCTCACGTGGTATTATGCCATTAATGTCCAGAAGATTGTGAAGTCCGGTTCTTGACAGAAATACTGATCCTTGTTTCATAAGATCTATAGCAATTCAAAATAAACAGTAGGATATTTTTAATATCTTGTAAAGTGAAACTGCATTGTTTGTTGTGAATGAATAATAAGATTCATTAGGTTCTGTTCCCCTATGCAAGCTAGTTAATTAGACTCTTTAAGAGCTGAACTACTGAAGCTTTACTAAATCCACAGCTGGTTCAGTAGTTTAATTAAAATATCATTCCCAGATTGAGATTAATTTCACATGTGAATCATGTAATTTATAGTTTTGGCTATGGGTTTACAAGAGAGGGTTTTTTTGATTAAGGAATGCAGTGTTTTAATAGGTCTCTGTTTAAAAATGTGAAAGATTCTTGAGCTGGGCTCTGAACAGCTTTCTATTTAGCTTCCACTAGCAGGTGGTAATGCAGTATGTACACTGTTTTATTTTAAATTAATCTTTACAAAGACAATATTAATCACATTTTAATTAACTCTACTTACTGGGTGGAAAAAGGAAGAATTAATATCAGAGCTGCACCAACAGGCTCTGAAGTAAGACAAGCTGCAGCAGATGAAATAGTTGCTGGGATCCATTGTTTGGACTGTTGTAGTTCCCTGAAATGAACCTGTGATTGATTACATGCCTCTGTGGCACTCCAGCCTGGCAGTGCTGGCTGGTGAAAAAGCTGCACTCTGGTAAGTTTGGTGCTGTCTAAGGGGGTCCTGGTTTTTCTTCTTCCCCTCATTGTTTCTCTTCCCCCTTTGCTGTTCTTGGCTCTGTGGTCTGGTGCCCTCCCTTGCCTCAGCTCTGGCTCCTAGCAAACCTTTCACTTTGCCAATTCAACTGCTGTTCTAGCAGCAAACCGTTAGCTTTTATTCTTCATCTGTAACTTTTCTGCCAGTTTGGTGAATGGAATTGGCACAATGATATGTCTGATGGGCACCAGAGAGTTGCAGAAAAGTCAGGAGCTGGGTGAGAAGTGGACCAGAGCTACTTTCTCCAATTGCAGCAGGTTATTAGCTTGGCTCAGCTGCACTACTGATCAATACCCGAGATGATTTCTCAAGGTGAATCTTCAAAAACCTGTTTCCAAGATAGGAAACATTTTTCTTTCTTTTGCTTATAGAGGAACAAAATCTGCCTATATTGTAATGTTAGCTGTTGGCAGAACTTGGGGTGCGGCCTGGGCCAATGAGTTTGACAGAAAGCTGGAAGTTAAATAACATGAATTGCATTGCTGATACCACACTTCATAGGTCAGAGTAAGCCAACGTATTCCATGCTGCATACTTCTATCATAGGTGTGGTGGACACCTTAAATGATGCAGGAAGAGGCTGCAGAACCATTGCTCTCCTCTTGGAGCTAAATTTGGGTCAGCTCCCACTTTGCATAGCTTACCTAGTGAATGGGTTGGCTCCATTCCTTCTCACAAGTGGCACAGAGGGGAAATTGCCAAGTGCTCATGGATGCTTTTTACCTCACTGTCTGTGGCTGTACAGGCAGCTCAAACTAGGAAGGAAGGTGCTGCTCTGTTGCCTTTTGCTGCCACAGGCATTTATTGGCTAATAAATGGCTGCATGCTGCTTGAGGGCAGACATGGACCAAAATAAATCCCTGTCAGTTTTAAGCACATTGTTTATCTGGAAGTAAGGGTGTGGATATCAGTAACAGCTCTAGCAGAGTGCTTCAGCACTCTTGACCTGCAGTACCCAGCATTCTTTACTTAATTTAAAAAGTGGAAGTAATACTTATCTACCTGTTTGTACTGCTTTGCATTTTCCACATGGAGATGGATGCTATGGTTGTTTGCTGTAAACTTATGCTGTGTTTTTTCCTTCAGCAAATTGTTTTATCCTGTGTTCATATGTAATCTTTTTTCGTTGTTTCAGCCTTAATTCAGATATTGGCAGCTGCTGAGGCTGGACGTGATATTGTTTATTTTACCTTTGGAGATGTGGAGCTGATGCGGGACATTTACAGCATGCATACTTTTCTCTGTGAGAAGGGCCAAACTATTGGTGAGCAAAAAGAAATCTTTGTGTGCAGAAAAGAGACAACCATCTCTATAAGTAGAAATTTTCCAAAACTAATTCTTGTCATCAAGTCCTGAACACAAGCAAATGGATCTTGGTTTATGTGTACCTGTTTTCAGAATGGGGAACTCTTCTGATTTGGGATCAACTGCACAGTGCTAATCAATTAGAAGACTTCGAGAATGCTTTTCTAATTCCTTGGGAGTTATGCTGTAGAACTTGAAAAATGCAGATACATGTGGAAGGTAGAAGATTTGCTAAAGCTGTTGATATAACTCAGTAATGCTTTGAAGAGGGAAAAGCTGCTTAGGCATTCTTGATAGAAATTTGTCTTCTAGTGGTTCTGTCTTGATCCTGCAAGATGTGGTCTGATGTGTTATCCAACCTAATGCTGGGATAGCTTGTGCAGGAAGTTAAGGGAGCCCATCCTATGTTCTGAACAACCTACAGACATTCCCATTACACAGTTGTCTGCCTCCTCTGTCACTGCTCATTTAGAAATGTCCCTAGCCACTATCTCAGTGTGCACGTGCATTTCTAGCCTTCCTTTGCAATCATACATTGCTCATATGGCATGTTCTTACATGGTGTTTAATGATTTCTTTTTGGTTTTTGAAGGGGACATTTATAGGCTGTTGCTGAGATACTACAATGAACAATGCAGAAACTGTTCTACTTCAGGACCAGATGTCAAGCTGTACTCTTTCATATACAACACCATTGAGTCCTATGCAGATTCTACTGATGATGATGATGAGGATGAAGAAAAAGGATTGTGTTTTGAAGATTAAAATAAATATATTTGATCAGAATAATGTCTATCTCCTCCCACTGGTATATTGTGTGAATTGCTGGACATAATGAAATGAGCTGGCTTAATTTATATTGACTGCATTGGTAGGTTATGTATAACACCCAAACAAAAAACCCCACAAACACCTTTGAGAGAGAAGAGATTTATTTGTTGATGGTTTCATACATGAAAACCTTGTTCATGTGTGTACAGAAAAAAATTCTTCGGTAAGTCTGGTTTGCGTTATACCTTGTTAAGTAGAATATTTTGGTACACATGTATATTTCACTCGAGATTGCTGAAAAACTTCAGATTTCCCTGTACTCTTTTACCTTTATTTTTCAGAGCTCTTATGTAGATTTCTCATGGAGGCTTAGAGCTGGAGTACAGACAGCCATGTAACTCCTCGGATGATGTTAGAGAGAAGCATTTTAATGATTGTTCTTACTGAAAATTGTCATAATCCTTAAGACTGCCAAGGTAACATCAGTGTTCTTACCAAAGTTTTTGTTCATTTAACTTAAAATGTCCTGGGTCCAGTTTATTTTGTTAATAAATTGTTAAAAATGGAAAAGTTCTGGGGGAGCCAAGAATGCATTTCACAACTGCATGGTCTTTACCAAATTAGACATAAAAGTTAGCATAAAGAAGTAGAGAAACCAAAGCTGGAAGCAGAGGGAAAGATTTTCACATGAAACTCTTCAATACCATTTTGTTGGTGCTATCTGTTACCACATTGAACAAGGTCTTAGACACGTTAGTCTACTGGAAGTTTCTCAATGTTCAGTGCTGCTGGCAATATTTGAGTTAAGGTCTGCTAGTTGTGTTTATATTGTCATATCAGTTCTCCCTTATCTCAGTATGCATATATGTGAGCATAAGATCCCCATGGGATACGTGAGTGAGGAAACAAATCACGTATCAGTGGGAGGAAAGTCTGCAGGCTACAGATAAGAACATGAGGTCTTGTTAGGAGTTTTTACCTGTGTCATTTTAGACATGGGAATAACAGTGAGGAGTTTGGCAAAACATCTGTAAAACCCGTGCTTTTACTATCTGTGAATACCAAATTAGTGTTGCTGTAGTACATAAATAGTTTACACAAAACTGCAGATACATCTGTGATAAAACTTTTTCAGGTCTATGTACAGGGCAAATCCAGTGAGACTTTTGTCTGTTAGTAGTTTAAACCCAGTTTAAGTTTCAGCCAAGATTCCTAAGTTTAACCTCTTCTGTGTTAGATTTTTTTTGTCTGTCATAGTTGCTATTATGAGTTAGCAATACAAATAAAAACTGCAGCAGGATATGTAGTGACCTAAGTCTCTTAATCAATGAATCCTTTTGAGTTATGTCGGATAAAACTTCTCCAAGCCTCAAACACACTATGGTAATTAAATGCTGGAAGCTGTTGGCAGTCTGGCTCAGAATAAATCACTCACTGCTTGAGCTGCTCTGGGGGAAGCAGTAGGAAAAAGTTTGGGTCATTTATAAACACCTTCAGGGTGCTGTACCTTGGTGTTAATTTTAAGTGGGCAGCTTGCAGGTGTGTTACTTGGCAAGTGATGGACACAGAGGTTTCTTCCTGTTCTTCCCACTAGCTGTAGTTTTCTCCACCGCCATCCATTATAAAGGAAAAGATTTCGGCTAGAATTTCAAGCTTTTTTCTGTGTTTGCCCTTTGTGTCCTCAGATTTAGCAGAAGTCTTTTCTCCTGCTCCTGGTGTGTCAGTGTTGGTTCAGATTCTGGCAGTAGGAATAACTGTTTTATTAGCTCTTATTTGGGCATTTAGGCCCAGGTATGATAGTGCTTCTAGATGCATTGCTGATGATAGATGTACCCTGTGAATTATGACAAGTGATGGAAAACTGGTGCTATCTGCCAAACCTTCTTCACCTTACTACTCAGGATCTCCTATAGAAGAGATGAACAGAATTTGTTCCTAAACAACTGGAAAAAAATATAACAAAAAGCTTTAGATGGCTAGACATGACCTCCCCTTTATTATACATAAATACTTCTTCATTAGTGCAATATCAATTGTCATTGTGAGAAGTGATTGATCAGGTATGAAAAATGTACCAAAATATGATGGAATGGAATTCTACTTCAATTCTAGAAACAGAAAAATTTAACTTTGGAGAGATTCTCTGGCGATCATATTATAGGTATGCAGTTAAAACAGTTCTTGCAGTGTCAAGTGCTTCCAGGATAATCCTAGTTTTTTTATGCAGTCTGTGGTGTCAGTGATACTGAGCATTTTCTAATATGGGGAAGAATGCCTTTTGTTTGAGATCATTCATTAGGATATGTTTACCATATGTTTTTCTCTTGTGAATTATGCTTGTATGGACAGGAACAAAGGAAAATAACTCCTTTTCCATTTCATGTGTTGTCTGAAAAAGAGTGATATATCCTGGATTCTGTGGTGCGTTCCTGATCTTGTAAAGGGCAACATTGTAAGAATACTTTGAATATGATTTTGATCACAGGCAGGCTGAAGATTATTTTTTTGTTGCTGTTGTTTGTTTTGGGTTTTTTTTTAAGCAAAACAGCCCAGAATTAGCTAACAATGGTGTTACATTCCCATGATGTTCTAATTCAGTAAAGAGCTGAACTTCCCAGATAGCTGCATGTCAGCCCAATATGTGCTCCACATCTTTCTTTTTCTCCCCACCCACCACTCCCCATTTCCAAACTACCTGAAATGTTTCCCTTAGCTGGCGATGCCTTCGGTGCTCTGGGGGAAGTAGAGTGGAATGGAGATGCCAGCGATCTCCTTGTGCAGCCTTCAGTTTCACTCTTCCAGAAACCTGGTGATGGAGTATTCCGGGTTTGGGATTTTGTATTATTTTAGGGATGTTTGCTATATAATTTCCAATAAAAATAAACTTCCTACTGAAACTTTTGTTTTATACTTTGTAGCAGCTAAATGGAATGCTTAATATGAAACAACAACAGGCAGTCATGTCGATTGCAATGTTGCCTCATAGTCAAGTTTGGTGTCTGAGCACTTCTGTTGTTCTACAGCTCTTGCACCTAAATCGCTCAGTTTTGAGGTTTTCTTATCTGATGAGGAGTATCCAATACTGTATATATTAATTTATAAACTGTTGAAGTGTTCCTGACATTCTTCTAAACTTACAGTTTATGCACCCTTATATTGTATTGATTTTTCTGGATCTGTATGCTAATGTTTACATAATTTTGTAGGAATACAATTAAAAAATTCTGACTGAAGCAATGTTGTGTAATTTGTCACGTAAGATACTTTCCAGGACAGAGGAGTTCCAGCACATTTGAATGCACAGGGCACAATACTGCAGATAGTTCTAGCCGTAAACTGACACATGACACAGAGCTGAGAAATTTATTCTTCCTGTACAGTATTTTGGTGGTTGCTTCTGTCTGCATAGCAATGTAAAAAGCAATTAACTGCTGTAAATTGGAAGGGTGTCAGTGTGAGTGTGAGGTTTCATCCATGTGTATGGCCATATACAGATATTCTGATGTTGCCAAGCTTTTGGTAAGCAAGTAGATGTTGGATTATTCATTGAACTTCATGAAGGAAATGTCACTAAATAAAAGCAAATAACCCCCTAAAAATATATAAATAACATGTTGTCTAAGGGTTTATATGGTTTGTAAGAGTGGGGCTGAGATCCTCCTAAATAAAGCCATTTCAAACATTTTGAAAAATATTGTTTTAAGCCAGTAAGGCATTAATTTTTTTAGCATTACAGGAAATTAAGATAAAAATATAATTTCATTGCTCCTAAGATTTTATATGTAGCTGTGCTTATGAAGTTTGCAGTGTTGATAGTAAAGGATTTCATCCATCAAACAGCAGCAATGGAAGCAAAGACGGTGACTGACAGGCACGTCTAGGGGAGCAGGAATGAGCAAGTGGGTTTTGGCTGAGCAGGGAGCTCCCTGCACTGTGCCCAGATAACTCTGCTCATGGACATGGCCCAAGGATCCCATTCTCCACGAGCAGTGTTTGGCTGAGTGCTGGATGGGCTGGGGGTGGCGGCCTTTGGTTGCGTGACGACTGGGTAGGGAGAGAAGGGTTGATGCCCTTTATGTTGTACCTTGGAAAGCCCAGGTGCAGGGGAGGCAGAAGGTGCTCCCATTGTGCTGCTGCAGTGCGGAAGCAGCTGCCAGTCTCTCCTGTCCCAAGCTGTCACTGATCTCACTGTAATCAGCAAACACCCTCAGGAATACACTTTATTAATTCTTAAAAGCAACTGTAGCCTGTGGAGATAACCCTGGGGATAAAGCACAGTTGCAAGGGCTGTTTCGCCATGGACTTTTCCTGGTTTTCTCCATTGTTTTCCCATCTATGACAGTGGACAGAGGAGTCCCAGACACCTGAATTTCATGACTTTTCATGTTTACGTTCAGTCTGCATCCTCTCATCCTGAGCAGCTTTCTATGACAGAAGGATGGACAGATGGGTGTCAGACCTTGGGATTCCAAAAGCTGTTACAAACTCTGTCAGGTTCACTGAGGTAATTGTATATTAGGCAGTGTAGGGTGATGCAATGTTTGCTCTGGATGGATGGGTTGGGGTTTTTTTTGGGGGGGGGGGCAGGGGGGGGTTGTTTTTTTTTAATATCTGCGTAAAGTCATCTTTTGCTGTTTTGTGGCACCTCTGTGACAAGAGTGAGAACATCCATAAAATCATGGAGACTGCAAGATGCAACAGCTGTCTGAAATTGTTGGGTTTTTTAAGCTCAGAATTGAGTATTTATGATCTTGTTTTGTGCTAACAGTGTTTTGTGCTCATTTATCATTGCTTAAGTGAGTGTGACCTGGAAGTTGCATAGGAGGTATTTATCACTGATAACTCCATTACAGCAATACCATCAATTTCTGCTGAGCTGAGCTGTCAGCTGGGGTTTCATTGCATGGTCCTGCTAAGTGGCACTCGGTCCACAGTTAAAGGAGGCACTGGTGTGTTCCAAGCCCTCTTGGTGACACTGTGGGACACTGTTGGGATGTGTGTGGGTGTGTGCACTCTGTGCTGTGCATGCACACACATTGAAGCAGCTTTAAAGAAGCTGCCATGAACTACTGGAGTGGGGATTATTGATAATGTAGCTTTTAGCTGTAAATCTGGGAAGCAGGGGACAGGAACCTAGAGAGAGCTTGCACTGTCTTTACAAGCTGTGCTTGCTGGCTCTCTGGTATCTACAGTTCACACACCTCAGCCTTCTGCAGTCAGCTGTCGTCTCTCAGATGGATTGTACTGAAAACTTTGCATAGCTGATAAGCCAAAAAACAGGACAAGTTTTTGTGCTGATTTTTTTTCCCTGAGGTTTTTATTCATTAATTAATGGTAAATTGAAGAGGTGATATTAAAGATATGAGGTTTTTTTGCCCTTTTTTTGTTGTTGAGTAGCTAACAGGACCACTTTCATGTTCAAATTTTTAAAGCAATGGAATACTATGAAGGAATTTCTTCACTGGGTGTAAAACAGTAACAGTATGCCTGGTTGGGTAAACGTTACTGGAAAGCCTCATCTCCTGCCCAAGTGATAAACATTGTTTTGTGTAAATCTCCTCTAGGAGAATTCATGTAACATGGAGGTAAGAACCTGCTGTCTCTGTGCAGAACTTTCCACACAGGCTTTGTCTATCCTGCTCTCAGTTGTTTTCACTTGGAAGGCCCAGTTCACTAACATCTTTTTTTTGTTTATTTTTAGAGATGCCTTCTACAAATCATTGGAATTTTTTATACCTACTACAGCTGCCTGCTTTTGTAATTAATATTATCAAAGTGAGATTCTGCACAGATAAAAGCAGCATTTGCTAAATAGGAAGGGAACAAAAGACCAGTGAGGCAGGTTTGTTTTAAAAGTCCATGTTTAGAGTTAACAAGAAACAAGAATGTAGTGCCACACATGTTACCAGTTTGGATCCAAGACATATATATATGTGTTAGCATCTAATCACTGTCCCTATGCAAATCCTGAACCTTCATTTTAAGGCTATTTTTGTAGCAAGGCAGTAATGACAAATTACAAACTGTTTGTTTTAATAACTCTGTATGTCATCATTTTTTTAACATGTCTGACCTTAGCTAAATGTTACGGGCATTATGGGTGGTTTTGCGTGGAAGGACAGTGTTTGCTAGCTTTTGTAAACTGTAATTTACACTCAGAACATCTGGAGTGTGTAAGGAACTAAACCCCTGTAAATCCTGTCTGGATGTGCTCTGTAATGGCTATTGAGCATCTGAAATCTTTTCAGGTGGAGGAGTGTGCTAGGAGACTACGGGGGAAACTGCAATCTTCTTGCTCAAAGACAGTGCTTTCACCTTTCTTTTACACTCATTTGATGGAGATAGAAAATTATTTTGATTGTTGCGGAACTGTTATATTTATTCTCAGAAATTGCTAATAGTAGCTGTTAAAGAAATAAACCAGAAAGCAAAGACAGAATCAGAATCAGGGGCAAACTTCAATGTTTTCACATTTATTACAGTAATCTTGTATAGTCATGCTCTATGATGCTTAGATTGTCTCAGAAATCATCATCAAGACCAGCTATAATAGAGGCAGGGATGTATGTTCCTGTTGCCTTGATTTTCACAGTTCTTCAATGTTTTTAATCCTGTAGATAGAGTTCTCACGCACTTTCTGTAAACATAAGCCATGTTATGCTAACTGGCTTGAGATGTTTTCATTCTTTCTCCTAAGGCAGAGAAGTTTGATGGATTTCTCCTTTGACCTATGTGGTTGAGGGGTGGTAATTTCACCCTCCAATCCATGGTGTTTTCTAAGATTGTATAAATAAAAGAGTGCCAGCCCTTTCTGGGCCTTCTGGCATCCTGATCCTGAAACTGGCCTGCATGTCGTTCGTTCGTGTCCACGTGCGACATGTTCCCAACTAACCTTTAGTTTCAAAGTTTGCAGGTCTTTGCAAAGAAGGCAGAAAACACTTTCAGGAGGCAATTGATTTTTGTTCCTGTGTTCCAATTTGCTGGGTTGCCATCTCCTACATGTTGGTGTCCAAGCAGAAACACTTGTATGGGTTTCCTTTGGTGCCTTTGTGATTGATGTTTTTCATTCGTGAAAGACTGTTCTGACTGGATCCTGACAGTAATCTTGCTTTGCTTATCAGGAGAGAAAAAAAGAAAGGTGATGTTTCTCTGAAAATGCCAATGTGAGCTCTGACCGTAAGTGTCCAAGTAAGTCGTATCTGTTTTGGAGCTATGTGGGGAAATGACAAAGTTAAGCACCTTACATGTCCATAACCGTGCAACTTTAGAATTGGGAATCAGAAAAATAATGGAAAATTTTCTCCAGGCTGCCTGGTTGGTTCAAGTTGTTTTGCTTTGTGTACCTGGAACACCAGAGAGTAGGTTTTCAGTGACTAATTTCCAGAGGCTTGTGTATCTTCATCAGCAACAATGTTCCCATGTTAATGGCGTCCACTTTTGTGTCGGTGAATAACTGGGCCAGTGAGGAACTGGATCTGTGTGTAGGGAAGGCAGGGTGCCCCCTCTGGCACTCTTGGCCTTGCAGAACTGACCAGGGAGAAAAGCACTGTATTAAAGATCTTTTCCCAGGAGTTTAACTCGCTCTACTCTTGTGCTATTTCTACGTACATCAGGTGTTGCCTGTAAAGGGGTGCTTAGGAAAGTTCATGATCCTGAACTGTCTGAATTATCACTAAGCAGAGAGAAGTTTTGTTTACTTCCATTTGAAAGGGAAGGGAGCTAAATGAAATCAATTAATTGTGTCCACTCAAGTTATGACACCTGCTTTAGAGAAGCTTCAGAAGAAACCTCTTCCACGGCCTTGCATCAGTGAGGACTTGGCTCCTCTGCACATGTACAACTGGCTTTCGGCTGGAAGTTGATGGGAAGTGCTGAATTTGCTCATTTTTTTTCATTCTTCAAAGCATCTTGGCATACCAGATGCAATAAAGGCACTGTATAGATCAAAGTGTTTCATCATGGCACGAAGTTAATTTTGCCAAGATTTGAAGGCTTACCTTTTCAAAATTAAAGGTTAAGAAAATTGCTGTGAATAGCTAAATTCTGTTATTGAATAATGACAAAATTTTCTTTAATGTACTAGGAATTGATTGGATCTAAACCAAAATGTCATGAAAATAAATTAAGGTAATTGTAAGTGTTTCACACCCTTTTCTATAAAGGATAAGGTCCTAAAAATTGTATTTTCAAATCCAGAGCTAACTCTATCTTCAAAATGCCTGCATTGTTAGGTAATTATCTTATTGCAGTTTTAAGTCATTATTTCGCCTGTTGCCTGAGGAATTTTACAGCAGAGCAGTATTAATAAGATGCCAGGAGAACAAATTTCATAACTTAATCTCTGTCATAAACGGAACTCATATAAACAAAGTGGCATTTTCATTCATAATTAAATGACCTGCAGCAAATGTAGGTCAGGAGCGAAGGGATGTTTGATTTTACCTTCTGTGGAAAATGAAAACTTTTGCATTTTGAGGAGAAGGGTGAGAAAAAATACAACCAGTGTCTTTTGGACATGGATTGAACATACCACAACTTTGAGAAAAGGAGGTTTCTAATTCATCCACATGGTAAATCTCAGCTAAGTGGCATTTAGACTTTACTGTTGGTGATAACAATTCCCTGAGCATTCAGATGAAAAAAAAAGACCTACTGATTGATTGAGTCCGCTCCTCCCTCATTCTGTCTATTCCACGTACACAAAAACTAGCAGCCAAACCTAGCAGATTGAATTTAAAATGCAAGAGATTTGGAGCTTTTTTTTTCTTATCTGAAATCGGACTACTTGATTGTGAGCAATCATAAGGATGAGATGTTTATAATGACAACTAAGTACCTCCTAAAGTCATATGACTTCAGCATCTGCGCCTCTAAATCTTTTGACTGAATTTTTTTGGGTTGATTTTGTTTTAAAGTTTTTGAAGTCTTAAAATTGTTTCCAGTCATTGGCATGAGCTGGAAACACTCAGATGAACTTGCACCTTCTGCATGTCAGTTTTGGAAGGAGTTTGTTACCCTGACTTACATCAGGAAACTCCTTTACCTACTGGAAAAGGCTTTGGCCCCAGTAGTTTGAAGGGTTTCAAGGCTAATCAAATTTCTGTTTGCTTTAGACAAGCATCCCCTTCTTTTTGCCTCAAATCTTGATTACATGTGACCTTCATAGAGCCTCAAAATGTTAATAAATTCCTCTGAGATTGGTTTTTGTTACAGTCCACTGTAAAAGTGTACCTGTGAGAAATACTTAATATGTGACCAAAATAAGGCATTTGTATACTTAAATGAGCAGGGGAAGTCTTTGCTGTTTTGAAAATTCGTGTGGCAGTGACTTGACAGAACTATGTCTTAAGGGAGTTAAATCCAACTTCGAATTCTGATCTCCAGGTCAAATAACTCCAGCTATTCTCTGCTGCCTTAATATTTCCCCAGGGCTGAGACGTAACACAAGCAGCAACTAGTGGCCCAAGTATCATAATGTTGTATTTGGTAGTTTGTGTCTTAAAGCCTTTCCAAACCCGAGTATTGGTAATGTGCCCAGGTGGGGGCAATTCTCTGAGGTGGGCTGAAGGGAAGAACGAGCCAGGGGAAGGTGAGGGACCCCCGTGAGTGTCCCTTGTCCCTTGCTCAGCCAGTGCCCAGCAGACACAGGCAGCACCTTTTCCTTACAGAGGTCAAACACGCTGCTGTAAACCCAGTCCCGGTGGCTGAGACCCGTGTGTGTTTTGTCCCACGCTTGAGAACGTGTTGGTTTCTTGCAGAAGCCTCTTTGTTTACTGCAGTGCTTGCTTTCTATTTGTGTTCTGGGCAGATGGCTCCTCAGCAGCGCCTGGCCGATGAGCTCAGCCTCGCCCGAAAGCTTCACCCTGTCTGCAGGAGGAGTCGTAATTCAGCCTCGAGGCTCGCTCCCGCTAAGCCGCTGTCGCAGGCGGGCAGGCGGAGCGCCGGCGGGGACAGCGTGTGCCAGCCGTGCTTAGTGGCTTTAGAGTATTGACTGATCTGCCAGATCCAAACCCATTTACTTAAGGCTTGGGCTAATCACAGTTCCCAAAGTGACGTGCAATCCTTGCTCTTCGTAGCTGGATCCTTCCCGTGCTACAAGCTTCGAGGTGGTGATGAGAAGGGATCATGATTTGCTAGCGGGACTGAGTAAGAAATGACAGGTAGGATTTATTTCTCACTTGCCAGACACCTTTACAGACTTTTCAATATTTTTTTTATAATTGGCTTCAGTGACAGCCTCCCACAGGCACTATGCACATCCAGGGAATGGGTCTATGCAGGAAAGGTCTGTTTGTTAAGGCAACATCTGTAATTGCCTTAGGCTGCCACAGCAATAGCACTAAAACTCCAAACCTAGCATCATTACAACCAAAAGTCTTCTCACTGTGGGTCCTGCCTTTCACTTAATGATGTTGTTCTTCATGTAGTGTTCTGTGCATTGAAGGTGCTATTATGATTCACCAGAATAGGATTTCATGCAGCTCAAAATGCCTTCAAAATGGAGCTGTAGAGATACTCTTTCCACATAAGTGATACAAGCACAATTCCACTGGTAACTGGCCTGCAGAGACTGGAGAGCTGGATGCTGTTATGGCGGTGTGTCCTGAGCTCCACAGCTGCCTCGTGTTAATAAGCATTAGAACAATTCAGTGAGCTCAGCATGGATGGGTGAGGACTTCGTAAGATAGGGGGATTTCTGTAATGTGGCAGCATGGACTGCACAGCAAACTACTCTGAAAAAAATTTAGAGCAAAGTTTGAACAGTTTATTCCAAGCTGATAAAACAAGCACAAAACTAAACACTGGGGGCAAGTTGGGGGTGAGTGGTTGCATTTTTCCAGTGGCACCAATATAAGTTTCCTGAAAATGTATTTGATGGTATGGTGGCTGCTAGTGGATCAAGAGTCCCCATGAAGCATTAACAGCAAGCTCACCTTGGTAACTGAGATGCTCACATGTCTACTCAGTTCAGGTGTTTCCTCTTTACAGGAAAACAATTGCACAGTTTGCTGGCAGCTAAACATAAAGGAAGCACAGAGCTGCTTCAGCTGTGAAGCAGAATCACTCTCTAATACTGTCCAGCTGAGTTCAGCACTGTGAATGTAATGTTTCCAAATGGCCACAATCAGGAAAATAAGAAATAATTGTGACTCTACATCTAACAGGTTTGATATTCCCGGCCCATCCCTGAGCCCTTGGGTACTTTACATTAATACTTTTGCAGATGGTCCTTTTGGCCCTGGTGCCAGAAGAGAAAGGGTTGGGAATGCCAGAGGAAAGTGTTAGAAAGAAATGATAAAGTTTTAACTGTACAACAGGTTTGGAGTGGAACTCCAAAGGATCTCATTGAAAAACAGATAAGTTTTTACTTCTGAAAACCAGAAGTAAATAGAAAAGCCTGTTTAGTTATTACAGAATAACTCAGTAGGGACAATGCTTCTAAGGGAACTCTAGCTTTGAGGCACAACGTGGTGTTGATTAGTGCAAATAAAGCTCTTCAAGAGTCACCTTTCAGCAATTACAATCAGACACTGCCACTGTGGCTTCAAAAGCTTCATTAGCAAACCCAGCTCCTAGTGAGAGCTGTAAATCTCAGATACCCCAGAAGTTTTAGCTGATGGAGAACTGCCTTGCCTTATTTATTTTCTTTCTAATAGTGGAAAGATAATGACACATTCCTTCATCCGGATAAATAGCATTAAAAATCAAAATAGATCCTCCTGAAGAAAACACAGCCAGTGGTATAGTTCTAAAGAGATGAGGATAATTTTCCAGTTGAGTATGATGAAGTCAGGGCACCTTGATATTTTATTGTCATCTAAAGCAACAATCTAACAAAATGAAGTGTGTTTTAGATGTAGCCAAAAGAAGGACATCAAAAATAATTCTTTTTTTCTCTTTTTGTTAGGATTCTCTAATGAAACCCCTGCAAATACTGAAAACTATTTTCTAGCAGTTTTCTCCTAATGCCCTGGTAAAATAGAAGAATATGACATTTTCAATTCTTTCTTGGTTAAGGAAAGGGTGGTTGGCAGTGGTTCGTTCATTGTCATTACGCCAAATGCTGTCAGGCTCTTCTGCAGTACGAGTGGTGATCTGTTTCCACAGTTAGTGGGAAGACTTCTTGCTGTTTTGCCTGCCAAGGTACTAATCTCCCATTAAAATAGTGGGACAAATTAAGTTTAGTGCTCTTGCTAATTTCCACATGAATTCATTATTTGGCAGCTATAACAAATGTTGTATGCCAGAGCTCCTCCTCAACCTACGTATCTTACTGACTCACTCGCTTTATATACTGTAGTTAATTGTTTACTCTAACAACTTAATGAAAATACAGCGAGGTATCAAAGAAATAATTACAGCAACAGTTGCTTTTGTTCTTGCAGCTGGAATGGGTAGTTTATTAGGAAAGACTTGTGAAACCACCAAGTAGAAGTTGTGTTTTCCCGATTTTCAATCAGCCCTATTGTCTAGCTTATCTTTCTCTAACAGATCTGTGGCCAGACAAATGGGCTTCTGCAGTTTGATTCTATCCAGAACTATGTTTGAAGAATAAAATCACTTGAAAATAATCTGTTGGCCAAAATCAATCAAGGAACAGTCTTGGGTGTTATTGGTCTTCCAATAAAACACTCTGTACTTGTACCTGTTTTCTCCAGAGCATCACAGCCTGAAATTTTGGAACAGAGAATAATTAAACCCAAGATAGCTGTTATCCATGTAAAACTATCAGTATGAGTTTGCCTATTGACCAAATAATGATGACACGCTTACCCTTAGGTTTGACATGACTTCTGTTGTGAAACTGGTACAAATCAGAGGTGCTTCAGCCAGGTTTGAAGGAAGCTTGGAGGTCATCCAGGGCTGAAAGCACAATCAACACTGGAGTCACACCAGGCTGTCCAGGGCTTTGGTCAGCTGGGTCCAGATGCCTGCAAAGATGGAATCATGTTTCTGGGTCCTCATAGTGATGTTTTTTTATCCTCTGAGTGGAAAATGTTTTCCTTATGTCTAGATTGAACCATTTCTATTTCCCCATCTCCTCCTCCTGCCATGCAGCACTGTGAAAAGCCTGGCTTTTCTGGCTCTGTCTTCCTGCTGAACTCCCTCCCCCTCAGGTTATCCCTGTGTCTGAGGAAAGGGCAGTCATTGCTTCCCTCCAGCTCCTGGCTGTGCTTCAGTTGGCACAGCCCAGCATGCTGTTGGCTTTCCCTGCTGCCTCACATTTAACCTGCCCAAAGCAAGGAGCTGTGTGAAACTGGGACTGACTTTTCTGTCCCTCAGACATCCAGCAGCACATCTCCTTTACCATGGGAAGTTGATTCAGGGAAGTCAGGGATATTACTGAAGCTTATGGCACACAGAGCCAAGTTTTCAGAAAGCAAAGGGAGCAGAAAAAACCCATATAAAATTCCACTTGTAAACTTTTCTGCAGGAGGTATCAAATGTAATTAAAATACTTCTCTTATGTAGGACTGGGGAGGGAGAAAACCTTGATATATTATTTGTTGACAAAAAAAGGGAATAAAAAAGGGGTTTAGCACTTACTTGAAATGTCTGCCTAGGAAACCTCCGCAAAGCCTCTCCTTTGAAAACTGACTGAACCATTTGTTGCAGCTGTTTGGTCTGGGGTGCTCTAAGGTTTTTAGGTCTTAGATTTAAATGTTAGACAAACATAATGACCAGAGTCATGTGTGACATCCATGGTGTTTATTGTTAGGCTCAAAGTGAGAGCAGGTCTTACAGTTTCCAAACTGCCTTGCTTTGAGAAGAGATGGTGCTTTAGATTTGAACCTATGTTAGTTTGTAGTCTGTGTGTGTAAGAAACACATTGGAAAATAAAGGCAAATGGAGTTTCTGGCTTGGCTTAAAGAGAACTTCTGGTAAACATTTCCTCTAGTGGAATTACATTACCAACAACAATGAAGAGTTGCCAAAAATACATAAATGTATCTATCTCGGGAGGGAAGCTATTAATGAGATTGTCCTTCTATGAGTAATCCTGTACATGGACCACCTTCTATGAGATTACCCTTTGAAAAAACAAGCCCACTGAGAAGTCGTGCTGTGTTGGAGAGTGAGTTGTGTGGAGCAATTAACTGCAGAACTCACTGCTGATTGCAAGTGGCTGCTGATCCACCAGGGAAAACCCTTGTACCAAACGCAAGCGAAGACAGGAGCAAGGCGTTAGAGGGGTGTGCAGCACCGTACCCTGGAGCAAGCACATTGTGCCCTCAGTGGGCAGCACAGTGAGTTTCCAAAACCAGCTGGGTTCTAGTTTTGTTAAAACATGCTTTGGGTTGTTTAAACAGGTTGGACCTAGTTTTGTTAACTCATGCTTGAGTTAAGCCAGAAATGAGGCAGAAATAAGTCATCAAACTTGTTAGATTCACACTGCTCTGCTACAAAAGATGAGGATAAATATAAAAATAAATCATGGCGAGGCAGTGTGTCTTTCAGCACAGCAGGCAATTTCACCTCTGACAGCGCAGGGGTGCTGTTGTGACTATCCTGTGCTGTACATTTTATCCAGTACGTTCTAACACATAGCACTTCCTCACTATGGAGCTGGCATGAGAACCATGCAAAGCAAGCTGGCACACCTGACTCTGTGTGCTAGGAACTGCAATTTTTTCCAAAGTTTTCATTCTGCTGATGGATTTCCATCCCAGCCAATTTCAAAGTGCGATGGTTCAGCCAGAAGCAAAACCAGTGTATGGATCTCCCTTTGGCTGGCTGGAGGGAGCGGTAAGTATACAGGTGGACATATAAATGGGAAGGTAAATGTGAATTGTAAATGGAAATTGTAAGAACTGAAACAGGAATAATGAGCAAATAGCCTATTGTCCATCATGGGCTCACTGGAGAGCAAATGGATGAGTGGCAAGAAGGTGCTGCTGTGGGGTGCAGACTGGTGACAAAGTGACACCAGAAGCCAGCAGCAGTCAGGCGATAGCTCAGTACACCAAAAGCTGCTGGGGCAGGCTGGTGGGACAACCCAGTCACAATAAATATTGGAGAATTTGGGAGCTGCTCCAAATCACAATAAAGCAGAATCTTGCTGTTTCAAGCACGCAAATTCCCACTGTGTGAAGAATTAAAAAAAAAAAAAAGAAAGAAAAATAACATAAATGTGAAACTGGGCAAAGGCTTCTGGGAACAACATAAGCACTCGAAACATACTGTAATATCTCAGTGTCTATCCAAGCATATTTAATTTACCCCGTTCACTGCAATGGTATTCACAGTCAGATTTGACATGTGTGTTTCCCTCTAAAGTGGAGGGGAGGTCTGCTTGTCCTCACTGTAATTTTTAATTGAATTTATGTTCAGTCAGCATAACATGATTGTTCTAAAGATGGCTTCTGTCTGCTCATAATAAGGTTAAGACTCAATTAGTAGCTGCAGCATCTACCAATGTTTCACCACTTGCCAGAAGGCTCAAGCAGCATCTGTTCAGCTGCAGGTACCAGTTCAGCACCCATTTCCCTTTGCAGGGGTGCTGGGCCGCCCTCCCCGGGAGCACTGAGTGAGGGATGGACCATCCTGGGGGGTTCCCTGTGCCCCATCCCTGCTCCGTCTGTTCCCTGCACTAAACACTGTATCACAAAAACATGAACACATCATTCACACCCTCGCTCTGCAGTATTTATCAGTCCCCTGAAGCTGCACAGCTGCTAGGAAAACTGCTGAGATGATAATAAGGTTTTTGATGTATTTATGTGAGGATTAAGGGGTTTTTCATCTTGAAGAAATTAATTTTACTCTAATCAACAATTGTATCAACCAGTAAGCCTCGAGAAAATCTGAGTGACCGTTAGATGACAAAACCCCAGATGAAGCCTGTTGTGTTCCTTCCTAAGGTGTTTACTTTCCATTTCTGCCCACCTGACCCTGATAAACTCATTTTTGCACTATATCCTTAGCACAAAACAAATTATAGCTCTTTCTCTTTTCCTTCCTTTTCAGGTCTGCCCAATTTTCCCATCAATCTTATCTTATTATTTACCCAGAAATTTACCAAACATTGGAATGGATGTGATGGTGTCAATAGTTATCTGAAATACCAATTTTACCACATGTGTAGGCATTTGATCTTGGTTGTAACTTGATTAAGAGCAGGGAAATAAAAATACGTCATTTCTGAGCTATGAGAGAAAATGGACAGACATGTAATTTGAAGGCAACTAGGAGAAAAGAAAACTTGAAAGATGTAAGTAAGAATTCTACCAGCAAAGGAACACTTGAAATTGTATTGTCTTGCATTTTATATTTGGTCATATAAGTTGGGACAATAACTCATTCTGAAAAATCGCTCACACACAGGTGCTATCATTTTGTCAAGGTCTACTACGCCCAGTCTACTTTATGCACAAATTTTGGAGAGGAAACGCGTGTGTCCTTGTGACACTTTATATGTCCCCTGTGAAACTCCCCGTCACTCCTGCACAGGAGCGGTGCGAGCAACTCGTCCACGGGATGGGTTTCCTTAGGCGTTCCCTGTCACAGGTGCTCACCGGCGCGGTGCCCTCCCTGTATTACACGTTTGATGAGAGCTGTGGGCCGAGAGCACCGAAGCTCTTTCTGCGCCTACCGACCCCGCAATGGCGCCGGGGCCGGGGGCCTTGAGGAGCCGGGGGC